>JACDJE010000143.1:2085927-2506836 GCA_016647715.1 Pavo muticus
TTCTTTTTTGGAGAGAAAAAAGATATGGAAATCAAGCATGCTATGCTATTTCATAGACGGGTAACAGTGCTACATGCTACATCTCTTGGTTGTGATGATGAACATACCTTGGGTACATGAATAAGATCAGGTTTTGTTGCAGAAGCCACTCTGGAAGAGAAAAAACATATAATTACAAAAACAAAGGCTTCAGTGTTTAAGTATTTCCCTTTCCCAACTCACCACATATGGCCACAGATTTATAAATTTTACCATTTTGTTTCCTTCAAGGGAAACAAGAAGTATTCAAGTTGTAAATACAATGGTAAATAAAGGCAGAAGAAAAACTAAACTGGATGAACTAATCCAGATGCAAAATTAGGAACTCTAGCATGCATCACCAAGTACTATTTCACTTAGAAATTCATAACATCATATCACCAGAAAGGAGACAGTAGCTGAAATTTGCTTGTTGTTTTCCTTTCTTTCATTAGAAAATATATCATGTAACTCAAAAGTTCTGGTCAGATAAATTGTATTCTCAAGTGCATAATCCTTATCTATCTAGGCTTAAAACGGAAAGCTTCCTTTTAGAACAACAACAATCCTTCTGAATGACTTAAATTAAAAAACACAGGGTGCCACTTTTGGCACAGTATTCGGTCTTCAAAGGTAAGGTTAATGTCACTTGAACTCCACAGCAGATAGCAAAAAAAATGCTTTCCAAACAATAAGCGCATTGAAACTACCACTGGGTGGTAGGAAGTAAAGGAAATATTGCGATGGAAAGGATGAAGATAAAGAAATGACAAGTTCTGAAGTGGTAACATAGGACAGTAAAAGAATCTCATTTGATTTATTTTTTTTAGATTTGCAAGTACACTTGCGCAAAAATACACAAATGCTCTACAATTTCACAAAGGCAATCAAATCAAGAAAAAGTTCAACCCACTGACATTTTGTCTGACAACATCACTGCTGATATACTTCAGCTTTCTGTTGATGTTTTGGTAGAAAAGCAGCTTCCTGTCACATTTCAAAACATTTCTGGCCATATTTGGTAGCTGCTCAGAAAAGCTGGCACCTTGAATGACTGAAGAAAAGTTATCATATCCTGCCTAAAAATCACACAACTTTGACTTCCTAAGAACCTTCTAAGCAGGTGTTTGCAGAACTGAAGCTGGATTAACATTTCTGAAAGATGCTTTGCTGCTGAGGTAAAAAAGCTTATTTATTTGGAGATCAGCAGAGAATACATTTTCATTAAACACCTCCATAGTATAAGGCGGATTCGGAGTAGGCACACCCAGTCTGCTTAACTGAAGTCTTCTCAACTCCTAACAAATGTCTTTTTTCTTTTTTAATAACTATTTAAAATGTTTACTCCTTCCCTCTAAGCCATTTAGTCCTCAGAGCTCATCCAATTTCAACAACAGCCTTCTGGCCATTCAGGTTCAGGAACTCAATTATAAAAAAGGGAGATGCATATAATCCACATGCCACACTGGCAAACAAACTGAAAAAGTGATAAAACAATAACAAGCAGTGAAAAAAAAGCACAACTACAGAGCGCAAGAAAATCATCTTCTGCACTTTGCCTTCATCATTTGTGCATCACAGCTGACACACATCATGTCCACATCAACAGTAATTCTCAGAGAGACGTATTTCCCCACTCTGAAGAAGAGGTCTGTTCTCCAGTTTCCCACAGAGTTTCCAGCCTATGAGAATACTGACCTCCAGCCCTCGAAAACAACAGGGTGCATCATTAATCACTCCTAATTGCAGAGTTGTCAATTTGCAGCAACAAAAGCAACATGGAAAAAAAAATACCAATACATTTGGAAGCCTTTTCTTTTTAAAGACTATATTTAGAAGGAAATATGCATTTAGTTCTATGTTTTAGGTATGCATTTGTTAACAAACTTAGAACTTTTAAAATGTGGATTAAACTAATCTAACTGTTAGGAGTAGTAAGATATTCACTACTCAGATCAACTCCCATATTTCAGAGTTGAGAAGAAAAGTTTCTCCTTGCTAACACTCAATCCTGTAGTTCCGATCTATAAGAGAAATGCATATTTTTCTTGTTCGTTTTACAAAATAATTAAATTCCAGTTTGCAGCACGAGTTTGCTCTGAATTCATCATAGCACTCAGCAAAATTTCAGTCCCTGCTTCTATTCATCAAAATTCATCCACCAAAAAGAAAAAAAATGCATAAAAAAAAGTTTTGATAACACTGTTCCCGATGTTCTTTTATTACCAGAGTCAGATAGCAGACAGCACAACACTGCTTTATTCCCCCCAAACATACTTGAAACAAGGACATAAATCTGTGTCCCAGACATACTTCAAACAGTTTAACTTGGCCATGTCAAATTCAGACCACAGTCAGACTAAAATCTTTGATTTATCCAGTACCGCATAAAGAAAATGCTCATCCAGCAAACTGAGCCACCAGGATCTGAATGTGAAAAATGTATAGCGGTCAGACAAGACAGTACAAGAGGAAATGCACAGTTCAAACTGAACAGCAAAACATGTCCAACAGACTTAGGGGACTACCTGCTTCAGGGCTTACATCTCAACTGCTGTCCTTGGAAATAAAGATAGACATTAAGAAATCTGCAGAGTAAGATGAAACATTTTAACTGCAGATTCTTGATCATTTTCTTAGCTGTTAACACCTAGCTTTTCACCTAGCAATTTAAGATTTCATACTATTTTGATTAAGCAGAGCGTATTAATACCTGACGATGCAGGCTTCCAGAATAAGATGGTATTCTTGTCTTGTTAATACTCATTAGAAAAGTAGAACAGCAGGGTATTTTCTGAATGATTTAAAGCTGGCAATTCAGCATATTAGTTTATGTAAAATTCTGGTTACGTACAAACAAAACAGACATAAAAGCTCGGTAATAAATGCTTATTATAAACAGTGCACACAAAAGACCTTCGCTAATGGTTGCTGGAATGAGTTCCAGGCTGCATTTTTAAGCTTCTTACAAATTATTTTAGACAATGGAAATACAGGCAACATTCATCAGTTAGTGACAGCTGAGATACTGAAAATGAAAGTGCACAACATTTTTGCATGCACTTCTCCATCAAAGTTGTTTGTTCTTTCAATAAAAGGGCTATACTTAGTCTGCATAAACAGTTCATTTCAACCAGAAAAACATGTTTAAATTTACTTTCCCAACATCCCACAAGCTGTTCCTCTCTGATGAATACTTCTGTGACATTTAATGCAATTCCAACATTCCAACTTCCAGCACAGCCTTATTAGGAAAATGAATTAGTCTGCTCATCACTGTAAGTAGCATGCCCAGAAAAAACATTCATTCTTTGAATTCTTCTTTTATTAATTCACTCTTCCAAGTATTTCACCCACTGAGAAGACACAATACAACCAAATCCTTTCAAAATTATTAATACCTGGAAACCTCCAAGTAAAGCTATGAGCTGTACAGTTTGGTACAACATCTCTAAAAGTCAGTCATTAATGTAAACACTGTAATCTCACTGATGAGTGTTAAGGAATTAAATTCAAGGCAAAACAGAATTCTTTAGAGGCCCCAACACCCAGCTGGTAAATCTGGTAAACCAAAAGAGACATTTCAGAGTTTTTCTCCTCAATTCCATTAAGGTCTGTCCACTCCTTTAAGGTAAACCTCAAGGAGGTAACTGCATACAATACTTGCATTCATACAGGTATTGCGTTTTTGGCTTTTTTTTTTAATCCCTGAAATTTAAGAGATTGCTTATAAACTCTAGTCTCAGATACAGCAACGAGAAGTTGCAAAACTTTAATGAGTAAAATAAAGTCAAGGGTGGAAGACTTTCTACAAAATTGGATTCGTTGGTCTGAACTGAAAAATTCTAATAGGAGGAAGGAATAAAGGATAGATTTTTTTCCCCTCTCATTTTGAAAATGAACTCCTTATCCCTAGCTGTACAATCAGGATATAGTTTCTGGCAGCAGATACAATATCCCTGAAAAGTCACTGCTCAGGTCTTCTTGCTGAAAACCTCAGCTTTTAATGGCTTTGCCATTGTAATCTGCAGTTCTGTTTTGTTGATGTTTTTTGATTCATATATTTGTAGATAGCAGTTGACAGGGCAGAAAGCTAAATGCATTTGCTTTTCATAAATTAGCCGACCGACATGAAAACAAGAAAATGACAAGCAGAAAATACTTAGCATCATAAATAATGTTACGACTTTTACTAGGGGTTATCTGAACAAAAACAAATGCAAATGTAATTTAAAGCACAGAAAAAAAGAACAATCCAAATATATTTTTCCCTTAGTGCAAAGCCCTTTTCCTATTGCAGACAACTCAGTACTTACCACCTCTGCATTACAAGAACAGAAGAGCATTCTCAAGCTCGCTTCTCGTTGCAGTATATTCAGAATATATCAGAAATGGTTGCCTTATGTTAATAACTTGAGTCATCTGCCAGGAAATAAAATAACATGCAACTGCACTTCCCACAGCTTGTAGGATTGCACACACTGTGCCAGGTGGCACAAGTTGGCATGCTGGCATTTCAGAGACCTTGCTGAGACAAATACTTGCAGCCCGAGAACTGCAACACTGTGCACATCCCCATACGTGGGGAAGAGGCAGCAAAATTATCATTAAGCAGAGCTAGATAAGAACTGGAAAGCACTGCACTCACTGTAAAAAGGAAACGATATTTTTTACTCCTCTTTAAGAAACACTGCAATGTTTTCAAACCTACACTTTGGCCATCGTGCCTGGTAGCATACCAACAGGCTGCTACGATGGCTGTCTATCGCTTTCTCTCTCCCCTAAGCCATTCCTTTTGTTCTAGTTTAGTATGTTAGTTTTCATTTAGTCGAGCATGTCAAATTATAACAAATATGGAAGGATGAAGATTGGATGCCCATCTGCTTTTTACAAAAATAGTGACAATTCAGATACCATATATAGTAAGTCTTAGTGCTAACATCTCATTCTTACATTACAAGCTAATTCTTACATTTAAAATGCATATTTCTTCTCTTGCCCTATAAAATCAGTCAGTAAATCTTGTTTTCAGGATCTTTCAAACTTAAATGTTAAAACACAAACTCCACTGTGTTTCTACTGAAAAGAGTTTCTGTGGATACTCAGTTTGCACCTGAAATGCCAGAAAAGGAGCTGTTCAGTCAAATGGGTGATTTTATTTTATTTTTTAAAACAGCTAACATCTTTAAACCCACCTTTGAAAGAGTTGTCATTTACAGCTCAAGGCATTCACACTTTTACTGAGGTATTCTCAACGGAATACATTGAGAAGACTGGCATTTATTTCTTCATAGGTTAGTATGTCAAGATAATATTTGTCATCTCTGAAACAGTACTTTCTTACACGTAGCCTAGGTACATTAGCATATAAGTCATTCAACACATATTCTGTTTTCATTACGTTTAAAGGGGGAGACTTAATATAACGTGCATGTCAGCATTTTGCATCTGGCATATACTATGCAATACCTTTATATCCGCACACTGTGTGCTCTCCCAGCACTTCAGAGGAAGATAAAATGAAGTCAGGTAAAAGAAAGAAAAATTATGTCCTTGCTTTACTGCTCATTTGATAGTTGGCCAAGTCAAACGTAGATCCTTGAAATTTAAATAAGGTTTGGGATTTCATTATTACGTGTTAAAATAAACAATGCTGACATTTTAGGAGAGGAAGAAATTGCCCTTTGCTTCAGTATTCCTGCCCACAAAGGATTAGTTGTTTTCAAGACCTCCCAAAGGCAACCACTGCTCATAGTCTCATTCCTGTGGTCTGTGGCAACCCTACCGAATACATTTGTAAAGAAAATTTAAGTGCACTCAGACAATATTTTATGTTATTAAGACAAAACCAAAACCAAACTAAAAGCTAAGGAAGAAATGCTGTGAAATACATCTCACTTACCTTCTGACTGACAAAGATTCACAAATACTTTTTAAAAGTAGAAGTTTAGAAACCTGCAGGTACCATGCGTATGACCAGGACTGGACCAGGAGGGCTATATTTGTCCATACCTACTTATGACTCCATGAACAGAACTGAGACAGGAAAAGTTCCCCTAGTACCAACTATGGCCTTTGTGTTACGCCTGCATACAACTCAGAGTGTCCAAGTCCTGCCACCTACTTCAGGTAGCAAGAATCCCTCCTCACCCCTGTTTTGCTACTCATAAGCGATGGGAAAAATAATATCTTGTCTATGAGACTTGCTCATGCATTCCCTTCAGCAATGGTGATTATTTCTATCCATTACATCTTGTTGTAACTAATTTTATTATTTAGCATTTCTAAAGCTGTCTGGCCAAGTAACATTATCTATATGACAATTAAGCGCAAATATCAAGATGGAACAAAAAGCCTTCAAGAAACTCTACCTCAACTTTTAGTTTGCTTAGGAAGAACTTAATAGATATTAACTCTAACACAGCAAGCTACCTTTCAAAAACAGCCAGCTTAAAGAAAAGCATAGGTCCAGAAAACTCACAGATCTCGTTCTTATTCCAAAGCCCCGCCCCCCCCCCANAAAAAAAAAAAAAAAAAAAAAGCTGCTTGACTTCATGCTGACTTCAGTCTGTCATCAAACCTAGGTTATAATTTCGGAGATTTGACACTACAAACTAATTTTTTTTTCCAGTGTCTTATACACTATGGTCACTAATGTTTGAATTACCTCCTCTGTACAAAATGCAGTTTAAATAAGCTTGAAAGTGCAGTGGCTTTTTTTTTTAACTGGAAAATTCATGACGAACAGCTGTTCAATCCCCAGTATGACATTAATTGGGATTTTTTTAAAAAAAAAATTCTTAATAAGTGTATGTTTGGGAAGGAACATTTATTTCAAGATTTATCTCTCAACTGAAGAATCTGGCAACTTAGCCATTAAGCTATTATATCTTTTGTCCTATAGAAGTTAAATACTTCTCTAAAACGCAGGTCACCCATTAGCTTTGCGACAAACTTGGAGTGAAATGTTATGGAAGCACAGTAATAGGATGAAAGCTCAGTGTCTGAGATGTCAAGCAGCTGTAAAAAAGAGGAGGCATGTCCTCCACCGTGTCACCAGAGCAGGAAGCAGTATCACTCACACAGTCCGCAGCAATGTCTCCCCGATGTCTTCAGCCTACACTCATACCTCCTGTTTCTTGTTGACTTAGTGACCATACTGGAATGCTTCAAGAAACCTGACACTACAGCTTCTGAATTTGAGTCAGTTTAGCTCTGCACTAAAACCTCTATTTTACCATCAGTGATAGTATGGTGTTTGGAACTGCGTATCATCTCAACCACGTGGATATACAAAGAGCCTTCTTCAATTGTCTGGCTGACAGCACACTACTGAGCCTGCGGCTGGTCCAGAAAAGACAGATACAGCAGAAATCACCATTAAAGACACACAAGACATCCAGGCTGTCCTCAAAAGGAGCACCACCCAGCTTTCCCTCTCCTGTCTCTCCGCACCACGCACCTGGGCTGAGGGAGAGGTGTCAGCTGCAGAGAAAGCAGAGCTGAAGCCCCACAAACCACTCTGTAGATTTATTGCAGGATCAGTTTAATGAGTATGCAGTTGTCAGAAATTGGCTTCTCCACCTTGCACCTACCTTCTGTCTTTGCTTTTCTTGGCTTTTATCACTTCCATGTATTGTTCATATGTTAAATATATTTAAGGTCACTGGTTATGTAGGTTTAACATGTTGAGAAAAGTTGTGCCCCATTCTGACTAATATAGCTTTAGATTACTAAAAGCTTTAATGTAAAAAGTCTTATAAGAAAACCTCTAAGTATCATATCTACATTTTATGGTATAGAAGGCCTCAGCTTGGCCTTGGCTCATAGCTCTAACCACACCTACCTCCAAGGGAAAGTGAAGCCAAAGAGAATCAGCCAGAGCGAGGTCTGCAGCTGGAAATTGTCTACTGCAAAAGCTAAGCAAAAACGATCAACTATTTGAGATGACTACTGCTCTTTAACTCCTGTAGTCAACTCACCAAGGAACTAATTACAATGGAAACTCTCCTGCTGTTTAAGTAAAGGCGCATAAAACACATAATTGTAACTCTTCTGTCATTTGCAGCAACTGGGAAAGAAGAGAAAAATGAACAATCCCAGCTGACTCAGACATAGTAAAGAGTTCTCCCTTCTCACAGCCTAGCTTTAGAAAAATAGCTTTTACTGCTCAAAATACTTACGGGATACCATTCAAAGCACTCGTGCAACATGTGAGGCAATTAACTGTTTTGTGAGCAACTAATCACTGATGCAAAACACTGACAGTAACAAAACTTGCAGAGATTTTTTCACAATGCTGAAACCATTAATACTGTTCTAAGGCAAGACAGAAGTAAGCAACTTGTGACAGGCACAATAAATGTTTTTATTACCTCATGGGGTTTTGTGGTTCTGTGCCACAGACATGGCTTTCTACTTACAATAGCCTGGAATTTTTCAAAGGCACTAGTTTAAAAAGAAAAAGAAAAAAAGAGGGGGAGGGAAAGCTTTCTGAGGAGTTTGGCTGCACTGGAAAAAAATATTTGCCCTTTTTTTTTTGCCCCCCTTGCAGGTGAATAACAAACTAAAGCAAATGAACTAAAAACAGATCTGGAGAGTGAAACCTTCCTTGTTTCTTTATGTCCTACAGTTCTGCATCGCTGCAACTACCTTTCCTCCTTATTAAAAGCTTATAGCTTGACTGCAGCTACCACTTATCTTTCTGTTAAATGGTGCAAGTGATGCCTGTCTAGTAAAACTTTCAGTGGTTGCTCAACAGCTTGCACTTATCTCCATTTCAGACCCCTAGAATACCTGAAAACCTGCCAGCTTTTCCCAGCATTACCACAAATCCTATCTTTCTTATGCTGTTGTACTTTCAAGATACTACCACTATCTTTCAAACAAACATCCAGTCTTCAATTTGTTCTCATTACATTGTCTACCAGAATGAAGTAGAAAGTCCTATTGATGAGTCAGGGCACTGCAATTTTGATGCTCAACAGCTGAGAGATGATCTTGCATGGCACAGGACTGGTTTTATTTAAACAGTGGCTCATTTTTTCCTGTGGGCAGATGCTCAGGAACAGTTTATCTACCACCACCAATCAGTTCACATATTTATCCTCTTTTTTTTTTTTTTTTCCTAGCTTTTATGCCCTACATTCAAAGAGATGCAAAAGCTACTATCTGAAATTAAGAAACAAAGCATTTACTTGCTATATCTAATTGTTAGCACTATCTCTCTCTTTCAGTCAACTTGAACTATTTTCAGCATATAAAGGGCAGAGCCCATTTTTACACCATGAAAGCTTCTTCTAATCCATTTAGAGACAACTGTCCCGTGACAGATCATCACATAGCCTTTTATAATTAAAGAATGCCTGCAAGTTAGCATCATAAACCTTGCAGGTAGGAGAGATGTGCTTTTCAGAGGCAAATAACAGCTGTTGGGCAAATGCTTTATTTGAGAAACAGAAGTGTAAATAGAAAAAAGTAACATCACTTGTGGCACCTAAACAATGAGCTAATTCATGTTTACCAAAGAAAAAAGTGATGAGCAGATCAAGGTAGGTTAGATTTGGGTGCCTTTGGGTCAGACGAGCTGGCCGGACAACACCAGATTTTGAGCTGCAGAGTACCCATAATAGAGAGAATACAAGCAAATTATTTTTCTCCCACTCTTAATATTCAGATAACAGGAACAAGATGAAGTTGATTTTCAAAAGAAGTGAAATAAAAGCCATTAAGTATATCACACAATCAAGATATTGTATGAAGTACAAATCTTCACATTTTCTCAGAAAATATGACAAAGTTCCACTCCCAAATGTACTCGCATACTATTCAAACTCACAGGTGAGAAGGATCGCATTCTAAGAAATGTTTCCATTTTCCAAAATGTAAGCTTTTCCATTTCTCTAGGTTTGGCCAGGAACACAGGAAGCACCACTGTTCATGCATGGCTGCCAAATGACTGCCAAATCCCAAGGCTACTTCAGGTTCTGGGAAGGAAACCAACAGTGCTTCGAAACTTTTTGATCAGAAAACTTCTGGACTTCGGTCAAGCAGCCATTATTTAAACCTGCTGTCTTTCTGGCAGTCTCATTAAGCTATTGAATTCAATGGGTGTTTGACTAACACCAGCACTGAAGAATCAAAAGAGCAGCAGCAAGAAAGCTTTGCCTAACATCTGCATAAAGCTGTTGCTTCATTGACTTTCTGATGTGTTGTTATTAACACATGGAATTATTAGGGAGGGTGACGGAGAAATATTCCTCAGTGTCCCAAAGCAGTACAGGTAGTACATTCATGTTAGTCTTGAGATGCTTGCAATCAGGTTGTTTGCAAATCGGTTACACAGGCAAAATGAAATCTGCACTACTATGTTCACATGGAGCACATACAACTTCCAAAGTGAAATTTCTCAGAAGCACAGCCTTCCTCTATATCTTCCGGTTAAAGGTATTGATATTTTTGCTATTGGCCTTCTTCCTGTGAAAAAACTTTTTGCAGTTGAACCAAGGGCTAGTAAAGCTTTCTTCCAAGAACAACTCCAGTGGAAAACGTGGCAGAGACAAACATGACCAAGATCCATTTTTGTACAGGCAGTAATGTGTGTTAAGAGCCATCTCCCCTCTACCTGAGATTCAATTACTATGAAGAGATCTTTGAGTGCTTCATAGCCTCACACCATGCAAAATCCAGTCCGGTTGCTGGGTTAAGTTGCTGGTATGTACAGCTTAAAGGGTTTTGCTTTTTCAGTTAATTGAATATGGTGAATCTTTCCACAGAGATCAGACTTGCTCTAACCCAATAGCCATGTTTGGCATAAAAACAGGGAGGAGAGACTTGTAGAGCTCAGATTATCAATTCCACAGAAAAGGGCACACGTGGACACAGACAGCTTATCTTGACAGATCCGAGCATCTTGTCTTTCAATATTTTCACCTACTCCCATGCAAACCGGCTCAAGGTTTGTCCCGGCACTTTTTGGGCTTCTGACTAACAAGCAACCAGGCACAATATACAAACAACACTGATCAAGTGAAATAGAAGAGTGCGTATATCTTTAGCCGTACTGTGCATTCTGCAGATATGGCTAAAGCGTGGGAGGAGGTTGTGCTGCAGCATACTGGACAACATACACAATAACCACTGGATAATTTCACTACAGCGATGTTTATTTCCAAATGCCAAAGTAAAGATCTCCAGGGCAAAATACTATTTTATTTTATTTTTATTTTTTGCTGTAGGAGAAGGGCTTTGGATTACTTTTTCAACCTCTGTGAGTCTGCTTATGCCTAACACTCCCTTAAAATATAACCAAGGACTGATTTCCTCAAATGACTGCATCCCAAGTAATTCTCCATACCCTGAAGAAAAGCATACCAATATACCCATGAGTGATCTTTGGACCAGACAAATACATGTATTCTGGGGCGTGGAGGAGTTTTAACAGCTGCATTGTTCTAATGCAGCTGTTACCAATTACTGGCATACGTTGTGAGGCCAGCCTGATTACAGCTTGTTTCATCTATATATAAACGTGGTATTTTGCTCCTCAAAAGTTTGGCATTCAGATGGTAACTGCAAGGCTTCAAAACTAAAGTCTATCTGTGATGTCCCAGCTGGCTATTTTGAAGTGTACCAGCAGAATTAAAATGTCACTAAAATCATGCCACTCTCTGAGGATCTGTGTTATTTTAAGACTTGAAGATAAACTGTGGCCAACTTCACATTGTTTCCTTAAATTTTTCACTCAATAGCTAAGAATGAAGCTTAAAATAAATTAATGATACCATAATGTGCATGTTAACTGACAAATCTCTGACATTCAAAAAGGTACCGGGTGGGTTGCACGGGAAAATTAGGAGTGGAAAGAAGAGTTTCATCCATAACTGTGAATGGCAAATCACACTGGAGACCAGTTATACAGATAATCCTGCATCCTTTTTCAACAGCACTAGCAAGAAAATCTGATGAGAATGGTGTTAAGGAAATATTTAAATTCTTTACTTGAAGTACAGGAGTTCTGAAAGCACTGGACCAGATTACATAAAATATTCCTTAAAAGTAGTTTCATGCTAATTTGATTCTGCAAATTGTTACATATGGATGCTGTTTTTTAGTAAAAGATACTGATTTGGTGAGCCACCAGCATTGCTTTTCTTGGCTCTACTGTCATCTCCAAGAGAAGACATGGTGAGCCACATGTACAACACTTTTGGAGCGCTCCCACTAGGGCTGGTCCTTAGGACTAAAGCCCTTCTTAAAGGTTTTCTGCATCTCTAGAACTGGCCAAGTTTGAAATTACTGAAAGCACTTAATCCCGCTGAAACACTTCCATGTCTACCATTGTAGATGAGGAAGTGAAGGAATACTACAAACTTGGGCCACGGAGCCTTTTTTTTTTTTTTTTTTTTTCCACTTTTGCTTCCTTGTATGATCATTAGCAAACTGCAGTAACCTATAGGAGTGGATAGTATTGGACCACTAATAGCATATACTGTATCTTCTGTTCCACATTTTCACCTAAATGGGTAGCAGTCAAGTCTGATAGATCCCTTTCAAGAAGGGCAATAATAAACAAACAAAACAAAACCAACCATAGATAGGCAGGCATATAGATTTTTAAAAAAAAAAAAAGGAAAAACACTGAAAAATTCAAAAAAGCAACAATGATTTGGTGACTCATGATGAAAGAAGTCTTCTGTGGTATTTAAGAAAAAAAAACACAAAAGCAAAAAGCAGTAACAGTGTGTCATAGGAAGAATCAGATGAATTCTTAGTGTTTTTTAAGAATAATATCATTTGGGTGAATCACCCCATGAACAGGGCAGGCAAGAGTAAATATGTAATGTTTGCCATTGCTGCAGCTCACCCCCGTACTTCCTTTAGGCCTCACACGCAATGAGCAGCTACTCATGGTAACTCACTCTAGCAAGAAGACATTCTCTAATGGTAAAGCACCGGGGCGGGGGGGAAGAGGAAAATACACAACTAAGCCAAGAAAAATATTCATGATCAAAATTAAAGGTAATTAAAGGTAGAGGTTTAAAATAAAAATCTCTGAAGTTAAACCTTCAGAGAAAGCCTCACAGAAAACTACTTCTCCACCTCTGTTTCAAAAAGACAAGAAAAAAAACAACAAACTAAATCTTCACAGTGTCCTTTACTCGTATCTTGATCAAAGATGGCCTGAGTCTGTCAAATACTGGCTTATGGCAGAAACAGTTCAGGTCCAGCCCTACAAGGTATTATGTTTCTCCAGGAAGTCTGCTATGTCCCTCAGGCTCCATTATCTCTAACATCAGATAAAGTCCTCTTCATTAAACAAAGAGCTTTTTTCCACCTCAAGAGAAATTCAAAGCTTAATAACTGTATTTTATTTCAAAGTGCTTTTGTTATTTCAAGTATGAAAATAAACATATCTAACATAGGAAACAATCCTCCCTACTAAGATTAATCCACCAGATTAGTACCCACTTAGGAGTACATTAAACGCATTTCTGATTTCTCCAAGTTCTTTTTTTAAATGTCCAACGACAGCATCAAGTTGATATAATATTGGTTTTAGCACTGACATTCCACCTCCTCTCACTTGTGTGGTTGCATAACAATCTATTTTTTTGTTTGTTTCTGCTTCAAAAAAGCTCCCTTCCATCTCTTCAAGAAGAGTAATTGGTACGAAAATACTACAAACATACTCTCTTTGTGTATAGTTACATTATACACGTTGCTCATTTTTTATACCAGGAGAAGGTATGATAAAAATCACACTTCTCCTGGCATTCATTTCATTGTCATCTTAATGGGGTGGTACTTCATGGATTAACAAGTCTTAATGGAAAACAAATAACTTTCTGAGCTCTTACCTTCCATCCAAAACATGGAAAGGAGATAGCTGGCAACACTTTTGGCCAAGGGACTTTAAGATCAGTATCAACAGCAGGCACATTTATGAATTTCAATAATTGAAAGGCCTTGAATGGAAAGTATTATCCATTTTTGTTCTTAAAAAACTGTTATGTTATACTTAGCACAGTGCGTGTATTTAGTGGCTCCATGTGCCACTGAAACTTAGCCTGCTCATATGGAATGGCTTTGTATGTAAAGGAAAAATAATCTGTTTGTAATTGAGAAGCATTAGCTATCTCTGAAGTCACTGCGTTCATTAAAACTTTGGCTTTCTGAACTCTGTAATACTTTTCAAGAATGTATTCTACGTTCTGTTTTTCACATCAAATTTTTGTAGTTATAAGTGACACTATGCGGACAATAAACTAACTGGCCTGGTTTGGACTGTTTTTCCACCAAAAGTGAGTGTTTAAAGTTCCCTTTGCTGAAGCTCACACAGCTTCCACAGTTCATTCCTTTCTGCTGAAATGTTCCTTGTACAGCAGCAGTCATAGCTTAAGCACAGGTAACAGATGAGTCAGAAGAAGCAAGCCCGTCAAAACAACTGCCTTTCAGGTAACCCATTTAATTGCCAACTTAATTATCCAGAAATTAATATCAAACATTGGCTTGGAGACTGTCACCTGCTGACAAATTCTCTCTGAACTCTGTGACCATCTCAAGGCAATGGCCTCTAAAGTCATTAGGTTTTTTTGGAGGGTTTTCTGCTCAGACATATCCAGACAACACTAGCTGCTCAAGCCTCTTTTTTTTCCCAACCCAATGGTATTTTAATAGTATGTTGGTAAAAATTAACTAAGTTAGGATATTAAAGCTTGCCAAAATTTTGGGAGAAAAATACTTAGCTGCCATTATAAGCTTAGAAGTTAGTTGCAAGGCATTAAGATGAACATTTAAGATCCAAAATATGAAAACATATAAATCTGTTGTGAATTTAAATGTGACAGATTGAAATCATTTGCAAATTGTATTTTAATGACAAAGTATACTCAGTTTACACAAGAATGCTGGTGAAAAGCTCAGACCTAAACATGTGCCAATATTTTATAAAGCATACACCAAACAACTTGTTCACATCAAGCTCAGTTGAACTTATCTGAAAAAATAAACAAGAATTATTTATTCTCTTTATAAGAGAAGCAGATGTCATCAAGTCAAAAGAAAAGAAAATCCAATTTCCATTCAGGTTCATGGGGGCACAACTCCACCACCACAAATAGGTGGTTAGTATGCTTTTCAGCATCTAAAGCAAGTGAACAAATTTGGCCCATTTTTCAGTTGGCAAATTACTACCTTCTTCCTCATCACAAGATGGAAGAGACACTTTTCTTTCCAAGCACTTCCCAAGCAGGGTTCTGTCCCAGTTAGGAACAAAAGCCCTGCCAAAAACAGGGGGTTGCTGCATCTACATAAGTGATAATGCACCTTGTGCTAAGCGAAAGCCAAGATGCACTGTGTACAAGCTAGAGGAAGAAACAATTAAAGAAAAAAAAAATGTGAGCACATACTTTCCATTTTCACACAGCACAAACACCTTGATGCTTGTCAGCCTGTCTAGGGTGAGAGTCACATTGATAGATATAGGAACCAACATTCATAGGACCCCGATATAATTGTTAGTTACAAGCATGTATGATAATCAAACTCCAGTCTCTTGTGCAAGCAGCTAGATTTTCACCACACAGGGGTTACACAAAGCTGTTCTCAGCATGGTTTACTTTCACCTCCCTTTTCCGCTGAATCATCAGGTACCAGCTAGGATGAGTCTGGCCACCAGACTCACAGGTTCACGGATCCAATGAGCTCCCCTTTCAGAGGAAACTGTCTCTGCCATTTTTCCATTCTATTATTGTTCAAGAATAGCATTCGGACCAGAACACGTCCACCAAAATAAATCTACTCAACAGTGTCAGGCCAAAACATGTCCTATTGGAAAATGTGAGGTAGTGAGGGATGTAAAACTAGTGTTATGTATAGCTATGCCATTCAAGCCACAAGTAAAGCTCAATTTTACTTCTAATACTGAGGTAACAGCAGCCGGAACAGATGCAAGTCATAGGACTATTTTACAGGGCAATTAATCTCTGTAGGTATTTTGCACCAGAGCTTCCAAGAGCACAGCTTTCTCCTCATCTTACTTTCTCAGTGTTTTGCAAACACTGTAACATTCTAAAAAAAGTTGTAAATAGTTGTGAAGTTGTAATTAGGTGCTTTGCTCAGCAGATATTACTAAAGAAACAAAAATGTTGCAGTACTTATGCAGCATGTGTCACTATCTGTGCAAGCAGTGGAAGTTTATTACAAGATGCAGACATGAAAGTCAGAATTCTTTCAGTGGCCTCCTTGACAGTAATACTCTATGACTATCACTTCAAATGAAACAAAATGTCCTAAAGAATATAACTTTTTTAATGGCCTGTAACTCATTAATAAACAAACAAACAAACCCAGCATACATTTCACACTGAGGATTAATTCTGTGTGAGGAAACATACACCACCCTGAAACACAGCTGTGAATCTTCTCTGCATACAAACCAAAAAGCAGGACCAAACAGGGAAGCTACATGCCATTGCATATTCACAGTCAAAACCAGAAGTATTCTATGACTTGATATCTGCATTTTTCCCAAAAGGCATATATTTAATGCTTGGAAAGCTGTTCGATTTACCAACTAGGAGCATCCATTCTACCAAAGACTGCTTGAAAAGTGAAGTTGCACTGCATTAAATTGATCTGAACATCTTCAAACTAAGGACATTCAAACATCAATTGCAAGATCTGGTTCCACACTTTCATAGCAATGAGAAGGCTTTTCAGCACTGGGAACATAAATCAGTTTAACAGACAAGCAAAACTGTCTCAAGAAATTTGCAATCTGGAGATTTCTATTAGGCAGTAGTCAGACCCCTAGTAACGGTAGTTACCACTGCAACTTCCTAGACGCATTTTGAGTATTAAATTTCAGCTTGCAAACATTAGTTCTTGCTGTACACACTAAAACAGAAGTTTAACCATGTGGAGTACATTAGAGAATTCCCTAGAGATAATCCCTCAACTTTGCTTCTTCACATTCTGGAAGAACACACACACTGGCATCAAGAGAGTTGCTCTAATTTTCAGGTATTTCGAACTAATTACATTGTTTTGGGTAAAATATGTTTGAATAAATTATCACTGTTTGTTCCTGTCTTCAGAGATGTAAATCAGTCATATTTCAGCTAGAGTACTGTTGAAAGAAAAATTTAAGATGCCCAGTAAATTATGATCTACCCATAGTACCTGGCATTGTCCTCTATATATTTACTATGGAATTCAGGATCCTTTATTACTAAAATACATTTACATATTTTCATCCTTGCAGCTCTACAGATCCCCAGCAAGGGTTTGTGGCAGACAACATGTGGAAGGCTACTACTTTGCTAGCCCTCACTCTCACCCACCTGGCAGATGCATATGTATGACCACAACAAAAATAAAATGGATCACTGAACTCTATTTTTACCCTGAAACCTTACATTTTCACCCCAGCAACTCCTTTGTGAACTTCAAGGCAAGTCTTTAGTCTGTTCAGTTTGTTTATCTGCAGCATATTTTGTGGTTCATCTAATTGCTAGTTGACATGCAGCAAAATGCTGTGCACAACAAAAGGTTTTGAATTTCAGCTGGAAGCAAGAGCTGTACCCCATCCATTTTAGTTTGCAGGCAGACTTCCCAAAGGCACGGCTTAGCCAGCAAAACCTGTTCAGCTGCTACATGAGGAGCAAAAACTTTCTATCCTGGCTACAATTAAAAAGAAAAAAGTGTAAACACCATGAGCACAAGAGCACCTCTGTGTGCAAAGGAAGAATCAGAGCATCTCCATTAACTTTGAATTATGTGGACAACCTCCTGCCCAGTGCTGCTTAATTTCAAAATGAGGAACAAGGGTCACTCAGTTGCTTGCACTGCAATATGCTGCGTTTCTCCTGCAGGTCAAGCTGCTGCCAAACACAAAGGGCAGGCTGACCAAAGCACTAGGTGATTTTCCTGCCAGGCAGCACGCAGCCTTGGATCATCACCTTTTCCTCGTACCAAATATCTGCACTGGTACAGGAGGTCAGGTGAGTCCCAGCTTGGCATTGGCATTTCTCCTCAGCCCTGCTGAGCAGCACGATGTCATGAAGCAAACTTGAAGGTCTAACAGACTAACTCTCCATTACAGCACTGTTGGCACACTTCTCCCACTTCAAAGCTTCCAGATTTATGAAAACACATAATAAAATAGCTCTTAGAGTACATTGGGTTGAACTGTCTTGTGACTGTTGTGTTTTATTTTGCTTTGCATTACTGCTTCTCTTGCCTGATCATGCAGACATTCAGTGTAGACATCCTTCAAAGAATAGTTATACAAGTATTAATGTTATAGGAAAAAAGGACTCCAAGAAAAAAAAAAAAAAAAAAAAAGAAACTTAGAAAAATGTGACTCAAGTTGAGATCCTTTAAACCAATTTAGTGCCTACATCCTTTGCCAACTAGCAAAGGAAACAAAGCCATCTTTTGTATGCTAAAAAAGCAAATCACTGAAGAAAAAAACTAAAACAAAAATGCCTATGTAAGGGAAACAATGATGACTAGTAAACCAAAGTGGGAGAAAAATAAGACTTCCTAATGCATTCTTGCCATAGCTTTCTTAAAAGTTTATCCTTATATGGTTTATGGAAACAAAATATCCACCCCAAGCAATCCATGACTCATAAACCATATAGTATAAGTCTTAACCATCACCTAAAGTGAAACTTGTATTATTAATAGTCCAAAATCCCTTCTACACTTGTAGTTCTTCTAGTGGCTCCTTTCTTTAATTATTATTTTTATTATATCACTACTTCTGTCATTTTATTTAACAGTTATACTGTTTTCTTCCTTCTCTCTGGAGGCTATATGAACTTTTAACCCCTAGGAATTCCAATTTCTGTACTGATGACTAAGGCCAGATCTTGGGATCCACAGTACTATTTCCAGCACCTGTGATTTTTTTTTTAATTTTATTTATTTATTTATTTATTTGAGTCAAAATTGTTTACAGACAGTCTATACCTAGGGAGCAAAGCAAGAAAAAAAAAAGTCTGTTATAATCTCTTCCCAAATTCAAAACAGAAACAAGATCAAACTGTGTGAACAAAGTGTATGTCAGAATACACATACCTCACAGCAAAAAGCTCTTCCTCCTGTGCTCTAGCAGATCAGGGTTTTTTATACAATAAATGATAAGAACATTTAGTTAATTTCTATTAAAAATAATATTGGAAACAATAAAAAATAGTGAGTAAAATGCATACTGAGCTAGTCTTACTGCAGACAACCCTTTCTGAAATCGATAAGTTGAAAAGTTACCTTACAAAACAGAAATCAAATGATCCATAACATTTTTTATTACCCCCATCTCAAATCATGAGAATTTCAGCTGTGCTTAAGCTGGAAGTCTAGACTTCATATTTCCTGAAGAAAAATCTGAGATGAGGAAGAATGCTGTGATAAAGATTTCATACTCAGGAAAGCAGATAAAATAAGTGTCACTGGCGTTGACATTTGGTTTACTAACTGCAGAACCCAGTCTTAAGACTTATCTGAATTTTGCCTCCAAATTTGTCCTGCTAGTATGGACGTCAAAACTGCCCAGCTGGCTCAAGCCTCACCTGAAACTTCTGGGTAGCCTTGTGGCTCTAAAAGTTCAGAAAAACCAAAAATCCCATAGGCATCCCTGAAATTCATTGACTGCGTTGCAATGCCTACATTCATTTGTAAAAATCTGTGAACTCAATCACTGCAGAAGTGGAAGCAGCATTAGAGAAACCACTCTGTGTTGACATACAGCACCCAAAAGATTTCTGAAGCACTGCTGTAAGGTGATAGAGAAGTAAATAACATCAAACCACCTCAAGGGTGCTTCCCAAGTGAAGCGGCCCCATAGCCTTCTGTTCCTGTTCTCAGGGAGAGATGAAAAGAACTCCTTCAAAAGTAGCACCATTTTCCTCACTGTAAAGATCTGTTTTATGAATTAGGGAGGTAAATAAGTTCCATATTATAAAAGTAAAAAAAACAACCGGTGCCTTCCAGGATTTTCTCTACTCTTTCTTCTTAATCCTTGCATTGCTCATTGCCACTTTTTCCAGAAGTTTCATGGGAACCATGGTGTCATGTAACAGTAGAAATACATGATCTTTATCTTTCTCAATTCCAAAGAATAATTAAGGCATGAGTCTGGAGAAATAGTCCCCAAAACCAATATTTAAAATAGGTGGTGGCTCTTAGTTGTTCAGTAACTTACAGATTTATTTATGGAAGCCCATGCTAAGTTACTAAAGTTGATATTCAAAAAGCAAGCATCTGGTTTCCATCTGTCCTCATGGGAACCAGGAAAGGCCTTTAACAGAAAAATAAAATATTGAGGTGCAAAAGAGCAAGGTCTCTGGGAAGAAGGGATAAATATCATAATGAAATAATCCCTAACTATAAAATGCATTTAATGTTTCTTAAAAAAAGAATATGAAGAGAGAAAACGAACATTAAAAGGAGGAAAAAATCATATGTTATAAAAGGAGAAGAAAATAAAAAACTCCCCAAATTTTTTAGCCATATCTAATAGGAAAAAATGAACAAAACATCCACAAATTGTATTTTAAAAATTGTGAAATGAAATAACTTTCATACTAACCAACAAAACTTGTGTCCAGAGCTAATCAGTTTTAAAGACATCACCTGAACATGCTTCCCAGCACATGGAAATGTTGGGAACCTCCTGCTGTGCACAGCTGGCAACCACAATTTTATCTCTTTGTATTTAAGCAATCTCCAAACAAAGTGGACTTTTAATTTTGACAGCTATAATACCAGTTCCTTCAGTAACAGAGGAGTGAATATTTAAGAAACAGCATGTGATATAGTCTTACACATGAAGAAAGGAAGCTTTTATTCTCCCCTCTTCAAATATTACCCTAACATTCAGTTACAAAACAGCTAAACTGGTTTTCCAATCAAGATATGTGCACAACTGCCTCCATAACATACTCCTTTAAGATGTAAAGTTTCAGAACGCATTGTTTTAAATATGCCTTGCAGGCTAGCTACTTCTTGCACCTTAATTTCCTTCTCTTCCTTTTATTTTCCCTGCTTTGCACAAAAAATAGGGAAAGTCAAATAAAAACCTGACAGAGTTGTACCAAATTAAAATATCTATGATAAGGAAGTTGATCATAAAGACTTCTCTCTCGCCTTTGTTGTGCACTCTCATGAAGTTATATATGTAGATATAAAAGCTATAGCTATTTAAGTTTTACTTTCAAATAACAATTGCTCTAAATAAAATTGATCATTTTATTTAGTCTCTCACAAGCAAGTTGCATAGAAAGCTCCATCACAAGGCTGGTAGTGCACCCAGTAATTTTTTCCCATCTTGCCACTATTTTCACACCTCACTAAAGTCTCCATGACCATGATTACTTCCACATATTCAAAATTACATTAAAATGTATCAAATTTTAACCAATCAAGGGTAAATCAGACATCCACAGATGAAAGTACAGTATTTCCTACCATTTATCACAAACAAAAGTTATTAAGTATTACCACAAAAAAAAAAAGAACCTAATGAAAAGATATTCAGGTTCCTGTAACTACCTTCACCAAACATGGACACTCCAAAAGCCATTTGCTCAAGCTGTAACACTATCTCAGTTTTCTTGGCCGTCGCTGATCATTGTTTTCCTTTAAAATGGCAGAAAACTGGGGAATTATCTAGACATTTATATATGCTTTTAGGACTAACTTCAGCATTCCCACACTGTAGCTATCAGTGAGTGGAAGTGCATAAAAATTCAAGTGTTTTTTTTTTAAGAAGTTGTCTTAAGTTTTCCTATCCTATCTGTGGTATTGATGCATAATTTAAAGACCAATGCTGTTTCACATTCACAGCTTCTCTTTAATCTTGGAGGGGAGCAATAATGTCTCAGAATATTTTATTTAGTTTTGAGAGAAGAGGTAGGAACAGAAGAATGCAATTATGGAAATCCCTCAGTATTAAAATCACTTATCTCACCACTCCATTTATAGCCTCAAGCCATTCTTCCCATGGGCAAGCAGCATCTGCAGCTAGCATGAGTCCATCCAACTTTGCAAAGCACTTTTTTCCAGACTAAAAAGAATAAACAAACCAACAAAGCAAATCCCTCACAGGCAGGAGAGCTGGGAGTGCACTGCCCATGGCTTTGGTTTCATGAGATCCAAGCAGAATTAGAAACAGCTGAGCCCATGGGACTGTAGAGAAGCACCACCTCAAGACAGGACATCCGTTCCACTCCCAAATGCTGGGGCTAAGGCTATTTCTTTGATCTCTGATTGTCTGATCCCAACCCAGCCTTCAGCAGTCAGGTAGCAGACAAACCCATGAGTCAGTTCCTGGGCAAGGTAGGAAGGGTGAGAACAGGAGAGGACTGGGTTAACTCATGATTAATTCAATTTTTAAACCACAGAGCAGTCATCTCTGTGCCCAACCAGGCAAGTTACTGCCTGAATGGGACACACCTGATGTTCTTTTCTGATATCTGATATTAACCCTGCCAATCGATTTAAAATGACAGGCAAAAGTGGGTCAAACCACTCATGGTTGCCTGCAGGGGTGACTCAGTGGACTCCTGCAAAGCGGGGCATTTCCAAATGACCTGCTTGCCTTGTTAAAAACCCAAAAAGTGAATGACACACTAAGTACAGTGTACAATTCCACTGGTGGGTTGTTTCATCAAGAAACTCTTAATGCCAGCTTTACAAGTTTCACTGGAGAAAATGCTCTAGGCATGAACCACACCACAAGATAATCCTTTCTTCAGAGGCTGAGCAAAAGGAATCACTTATTAAGTATAGTTAAAGACCAAAGCACAGCAGGACAACAGACAAAACAAGAATCAGCAAGCAGGGCTGAAACTGTATCCTCTCAGAAAAGAGAGCATTCACACAAGAATTCAACTACATGTCATGTAACGCTGCACACCACCACCACCCTGGAGAGCATGACGTTTCTCAGACCTACAGCCATGTCCTTTTTTTTATTTTTGTACTCTCCAACAGGGATGTTCCTTTCTGAAGAAATTATCCTTCCTTTCAATAAGGAAAGGTAGCAGTAACTGGTGAGGCAATCTTGATATGGGGCTCAACCAGCACTCGCTGAAGAACTGCATTGCTGCACAGCAGCAATCAGCACGGTACAATGGCAGTTATTTTCTTTGATAACAAGAAAAGATGGTTCTCATTATGCAATGGCTTCAGCGGTCACTTTTTCTGCAAGATACACACTCACATCATTAAATAAAAATAGCAGTCTTCTAATAAAAGCCAATTTTTAGCCTTGGGAGACTTTTGAGAGTCTGCAGGAATTTCTTGCTTAGTGCTGCTGCTCTTCCTGCTTCAGTTCCAACAATGAGCACGTGAGCATTCTGCTCCCTTTTTCCAACCTCTCCCAGAACATAGTCCCATGCTAAGAGCGGTATGCTGAAATTCAAGAAATTTTAGGAACAGGCAGATTGGCCCAACCTGAAACTTCCATAGTGGTAACTGCAGTTCGCAAAGGGAAGCTGCAATTTTGTACAACTGCAGTACCACTTTGGGAAACATCTCTCTCTGACACCAAGCTGCAGTATTTTCATCCATGTAACTCAAGGGTTGACTGAAAAAAAAACCACCATTCAGCAGCAGAGAGATTCTGCTGCAGGTAATATAACAGGAAATAACTCTAAAATAGCCACGTGCCAAAGTCAGCTATTTACCAAATCAGCAGAATTCCAGGAACTGGACAGTGTTGTACTTCAGTTTTATCTGCAGTAAAACCGAACACCCTTCCCCTCAACCAAAATCCAGTGCACAGTTCAGCTTTGTGGAACAGTGGGTATTTTACCTTGCTCTATTTTACTGCCTTTTATACCTTAACTTTGCCCATTTTCTAATGTGTTACTCTCAGCATCAACTTATTAACCAAAAACAGGTTCAGATCTTCTACTAATAGTGTTCTTATACCTCCTAAGATTCTCCCAAGTAGTAGGTTCTAAAATACTTTTTTTTTTTTTTTTTTTTTTTTTTTTTTTTAAGTTGTTTTAAATCAGTGCTAGCGGACAGTCATCATTTGAAGTAATGCAATCTCACTGCAGCTTTTTCAAGAAACTTTCATCACAATATATTTCAACCAAAAGTATTGCTGGCCTCTGAAAGGCCTCTTCTGCCATGTTAGCTGCTACTGACTGCTTCCACCATGTCATTCAGCTTATTTTCTGAACTTCCAGAAATATGTAATGGAGTGAGGGGAGGTTTAGAAATAAAAATAATGTATGACATGACACAAAAAGAAATGCCCTCAGTCAACTAGACGAGAGAGAAAAAAGGCTGGTCAGATCTGTTTTTAATTAAAAACTGTTAACAAAACCGAAGTTCAGGGAGGAACTAGACTTCATACGATGTGGAAGAGGTGACATAAGGTGGTCAAAGATTTCTGCCTACTCAAGTAATTAACAACTAATATGTTTTCTGAAATGCTATAAATCAAGACATTTCAGGTTATAGTAGTGTATCTTCAAATGAAGGCCACTTAACTCCAAGCACTTTTCCAAACTACTTACATGGTTTTAGCCTCCAAGCAACTGCTATGATAATGATTAATTCTTTAAAAAATAAAAAAAAGAAAGAAAAAGCTTCCTTACCTTTGCAAAGTCATGTTCAGATTGCCTGTACATGCCTTGATCTTGTTTTGTGCTTCCAGATGAGTCATCCCGTCTGTACTTATCCCATCAATGGTGAGAACCACATCACCAATCCCCACTTGTGCTCGGGCTGCTTTCCCACCGTCGTTAAGCTGAAATGCCACAAAAAAAGGCAAATGAGAGACTTAAATACCTTATGATTATAGTCTCTGAACAAAGGAAAACAATAACTTATACAATGTTTTGCTCATAGAAATGGAAAAAGTTTGAGTTTCTTCTTTATGAGCATGTTTTTGTGGATGTTGCAGTGTATCTACCATCTTTCTGGTGAAGCATTATTTATAAATTCTTGTTTTCATTTCATATTAATGATAGGAAAAGCATTATATTGCATTATCTATTTTTCAAAACTCCTCATTGACTGGCTGACAGCTGTGCACATTCACCAAGAGATGCAAGCAGGGATAGGCACATAAAATTTCCTGGATGCAAGTTTCAGTCTCTTATCTCTTCACATCTGAGATTTCTCACACAGGTGAAAGAAAGGCCAGGTTTTTCAATTCTAGATTTTCAATCTAATCCATCTCCTCAAAGTTTATGTATTTGTCAGTAGTTGGTTATATGTATGGAAGTCTTTATTAACAGTGAAGCTGCTATCTTTTCCCCCAGCTGCAACTACAAGAAAGTCAAAAGTTCAACATTACAGACAGGCCAATTACAGAATTTTCTTTTGTCTCACTCTTGGTTTATAGCTCCAGTAACCCGCAATATACTCAGAACAGAATAAGAAAGGCTTCTTAAGAAGTCTGACTTTTTGATCAAGGTCACTGCTGAAGTTCAGCTCAGCTGCCTTTGGTCCACCTTAATGGAGCACTCTAACAACAAAAACTTTTGTAAAGATCACATTATTGACTCTGACTGAACATTAAATTAATCTTTTCATCTGATGCCACCGGCTTTATTCCCAAGGACACACACACACAAAAAAGAAAACAATCCATGGTAAGATTTACATACTGATTTATACTCATGGTCCTCAATCTATTGAGCACTTCGTAGCTAGCTATCAAGAACAGGCCTATATGGTGCAAATTCCCTCTTTGTACTCAAATATATTTCCTTTCTTACAGCAGACAAGCTGTTACTACTTGGCTGTGTATGTAAAACCCCACATCTATTTTGCATGCAAGCATGAGTCAGTTTCTTGAAGAAATCACTACTTTCAGGGTGGTACTGAAAGTAACACAATCATTTTGTCTTTGGCCACGCTTTTGGAAATGAAGAACTCTAATTGCCATCAATCAAGCTGCTGCCCAAGATAAAGCAGAAGTAAGGCCTTCATCTGAGTTGCCCTCAGCCTCACCTTTACTGCATCCAGCAGCTACCTGGAAGTTACCCCTTTCAACACGAAACGAATCACTAATCTACCCCTCATTTACTGTTCCGACAAGAGAAACAAGGTCAGCTCTTGAACGCAGCCTATGGCAAAGGGGTACAAACGCACTGAATATGAGAGACTCACTTTTTGTATTTCTTTATGAACAGTGATATAAGAAAGAATGTCACCTCTCAGTAAACCTGTGGGAAGTATCCCATCAGCCTACCAGATGTGGTTATGGCTTTCCTAAAATCTCAGGGATGATGCACAACAACTGGGATGTATATCTGACAGCATCTGAAGACAAACATTTTTGTGTAATGCTACAAGGCAAATGCAAATGTAATGCCCAAAAACCATTTAATTTGACAACATTTACTGAAAACAGAAGCTTTTACACTTGGTAGGTCACAGCTCACATTTTCCCACATCAGTCTCTATCACACAGACATCTGAAGTAGCAATCTTCAGCGACTCAAAACATTAGCCAAAAACTCAAACAAAACCTGACAAATCTTCCAGTTCGGTGTTAACTGTATTTTATGAAATACATTATCTTTGTGAAAGGGGAAGCAGGAGAAGTAGGAAGAGTTGTAATCTCTTAAGGTTCAAAAGAGCAGTTAGTCCCTCACCACGATAGGTCGACACAATTATTTTACCCAGAGATGAAACTGAAGGGTGCTAACAAGTGGAAGGCAGCAGAGCAAGTTTCATGCAAGCAAGACAAGGAGAAAACAAGAAAAAGATGATGCTCTAATTTTTGAAAGTTTCTGCACTTGCTAAATTCATCAGAATTAGAATTTCTGTGGTAAAACAATTTCCAAAAGTCTTCAACAACAAAGCCAGAATTTCTCCAAAAAAATTGGTGTTCAGACCCAACTTTCAGTGAAGAGACCCAATTATGATAAAACCCAGTTTAGGGAACCCCATTAACAAGCAGAAAGCTGTGACCAACGTGGCTATTTATAGAGAAGATCCTTAAACCTTGGCGGGGGGAAAACCATCGTAAACAGTTCTCTAAATCGCTACATTACAGCAGGCTGACATTTGTCAGCAACGTCTGCAAAAGGGAATGGAACGTCAGGGCATTAAAAGCTAAAGGTCAGAAGGATCACCATGCCTTGTAGCTGGACTGCTGAAGTTAATAAAATCCAGCTTTCTCAGAATATGCGCAAATGGGCACAATCCACATATGATGTAATTGGTGATGAAAAAAGCAACTTAAAAGCACTTAAGCAGCAAGACATCAAAAAGCAGGCTTCAGAGTGAATATTTTCATTGGGAAGGGGTGCTTATGTCCTGGAGAAGTGTAAAGTAAAACAAAAAGAACACTTTTTTTTGTTTAATTACTGTGCCAACACACAACAAACCAGAGTAAGAGTGACACTTGAAGAGGTCACTCTTAAATATTTGCCTTCTGCTAATGAAACTTTATGTATGCATTAATGAGAGGGAGCTGCAAAATTATTTTTCAGCAAGAGAGCCCTGGGCAAAAATTCATTAAAAATATGACTGGGAAGTGCATCTTGGGAAGAAGGCAGCACATTCCAGAAAGCAAGGTGAGCTTCTGTCTGTGTCCACAAGACCTGCTGGGCAGGCAAGGAATCGAATCTGCCTTAGAGATGAAGGGATCACAGACATGGCTGAATTAACAAATTACTAGACTGTTAATGGCTGAACCGTGCACACAGAGGGATGCCAGTGCACTAATCTCCTTATCTAGATACAGTGGATAAAACTTCCAAGTAGCACCCACTGATTTGGGATCAGAGATTTGACTAACAAGAGGAGAGGTTGGTACTCGAGGAAATCTCAGCTCAGCATGACTCTGCCCTGGCAGTGCCCGCCAGCATCCCTGGTTCATCAAGCATCTGTTCATCTCATATGAAGCTACAGAGCGAGCTTTGCCACAGATACTGAAAAGAGCAATATACTCAGAGCATAGAGAGCATCAACAGATACATAAATAAAAATAAACATCTACACTGAATACATCAGTAGGAATTCAAACATTTGTCTTGTATGAGTGGTTTGGTCTCATACTGCACATTTAGCTTTAGCTATGAAGTTAGTAAGACGAGCCTGCATCAGTCAGAGGTGAACAACGGTGTTATGTATGCTTAAAGACCAAAATACCGATACACTGATGGGCAAAAAGCCAAAAACTAATGCAGAAATCCTAGTATGAGGAAGGATATCATTAAAACATATGTTTGTTTAAATGTGCCTAAACAACAAATGGAAGCAAAGCAACAAGGTGTATGTACGGAAGAGTATGGAATTAAAATTGTAAGACACGCTATCTGCAAGTCAAACTAATTTCTAAGCAGCACAAACATTCTTGCAACCCTTTATGGATCTGCTTTTAATTCTGCATTTACAATATGAGTTTTTAAAATTTTCAAAATCAAGTATGAATTAGGGATAAAAAGAAGTTTAGTTTTGTTTTTGATGTTACATAGAAGACTTCTAAACCTATGAAACTGCCAATATTTTCTCCCACTGAACCACATCTCCATATTCATTGGGAAGCTCATTTTGAGGTAGCGAGGCAAGCAAGAGAGACATTTCACAACCAGGCACCTGCCGAGGCCAATCATTCCCACAGTCCCCACAGCAAGCCTCCTCTCAGCCTCACAGCAGCCCCCAGCTCTGTGGATGAAAGCCAAAACCCAGTCTACGCCATCCACACTCAGGACACTTTCTAATAAACACTTATAAAATCATCCATCTAATATTAGACTTCAGCTTTGTTTGACCTCCAAGTTCTTTTCATTGCTGTTGTTCTTAAACAGCAGAATTTCCAAGCTGCAAACATTGTTCTAAGCTACGTTCCAAACTAAGATAAAACAAAAGTAAACTAGTTCTTGATCCAGGATGAACTTCAAAGGCAGTGTAATGTAATCCCAGCACAGTTCTACCCCTCCAATTTCTAAAAGCAAACAGGCCAAATCACACTGCAATAAAGCCACTTTGTTGAGTTAAGTTTTAGCTTGTCTTTTATCATTTGTTTTTTTCATAAGCAGCATTAAAAAAATAAAGAAGACGAGGGAAAAAAAAATAAAAGTACCTCTTTTGCTTTCCAGAGGTATCTTAAGATATTCTTTCCAGGAAAATTGTACATGCACACATACATGCACACCTATCTCTGAATCAATGCAATTTGTAGCTTGACTCATTCCTAATTAGCTTATAACCATTTCTCTCACATGACTATGAAGAAAACTTGACAAACATCTCTTCTTTGGGCCATACTGTTACTTAGCTTTTATGCAGTAACAAATGAAATACTTAGACTGCAGTTACCCATAAGACAAAGGACTATCTACAGAGATGGATGCTGCCTTTTTTCTTTCCTACACTGCCTGCCCTGAATCAACAGTACCTACCAGCAGCTCGCCTGGTGCTGCATCACCACCACTTTGCCAGACTATTTTGTAGTCTGACAGCAAATAATGCTCTCCCCCATGATGCAAAAAAGCCTTCAATATCATCTGTAACTTCCCTTTTCCTAGAATGGAATTGTTTACTGTGAATTTAAAACTGTATGGGTCCTCCAAAATCCCTCAAGTTTGATTTTTGCCCCTCCACTTCTGATGCGCTTTTGCCTATAGCAATTCAAGTGAAAGAAATGCATAAACAGAAGTCAACCAGACAACGATCTTTAATCACTACCATTCCGGCTTCCCTTTCAGCCTACACCCTTACTTACATTAGAGTATTGAAACAAAAAAACACGTACAAAACAAGAAGCATACACACTTACAGAAATAATGTTACAGGAGAACTTGGGCTGTTTGATTTGTTTGTGGCTTTGCAATTTCTTCATCAGATACCATCCTGCTTTTCGCACATAGCTGTCCCAGCCACAGGGGCTCTATCTCTCTGCTGTAACACATGCAGATGCTACCATTTACACTGTGACCTGCTACTCTGTTGTTGATTGCTGACCTCGCTTCACTTGAGCAAAGCATGATGTTACAGCAGCGTTTAACAGCATGCTCTCACATGCACACAGAACTCCAAGCATCCTCGGAAGCAGCCCTTTAGTGGTTTACTGCAAGCTCCGGGAATAAACCCTTGCCCCACACAGAGACCCAAAGACACAGCAGCACATCACCCTGGGGTCTGACACACAAACCTTTGAGAACAAACAGCTCAGTGCTGTGCTCCAGCCAGCCCTACCTAGTGCAGCAGCTTGTCTAAGCTGTTTGTTCCCTGCAAATCAAAAGCAAAAACCCCACCTAAACTCAGGCCTTCTAAAAGGCTTTAGAATCTATATTACCACTTCTTCATGAAAAAAAGTTTCTGAAAGAGTCATGGGAGCACCTGCTCTTTGTGGCAAATGAGCTTCTTCAGCTCTCGCTGGAAACTGAGAGCTGGATCGTATTCCTCACAGCCTTTACTACTGCAGTATTATTCACATAGCCAACTGATTAGCCAGCCAGCCTTCGTACTTGCTTCCAAATCAAGAACGTACATGCCGGTTTTAAAGTCCAGATCAAATTTATACAGCTGAGGTTTAAGAGCTCTAATACAGGGTTTGCAGTGGAAACCGCTGACACAACTGACTATAAAAGGGGTTATGAAGCAGCCCTATAACTATGCTGAAGACTTTCCCCAAGCCAACCAGAGAGCTTAGGTTAAAAAGAAAAAAACAAAAAACTTCAATTCCCAGAGCATTTTGCTGTGTCTCTTTACTTGCGTTACCGGGAAGCCCTGCCCTCACCTATTCCTCTCCCCTATGCTCTCATCATTTGTATTCTTCTCCCTGCAGCACCAAGAGTGCTCTCAGACTAACGCTGCAGTCTGGGGTGAACACATCATGCCAACCATCACTGAAGACAACACATAAGCATAAAGCAAAGCATCAACTGTACTTCTCAGCCTCATTCTGCACCCCTCTGCCAGCTACCATCCCAGTGAGAGGACTACTCTGCATCCCAGCCTGTTCTCACAGGGCATCCTGCTCTTCTTCAGCCCTTTTCCTTGGCTGCAGCACAGCAGCAGTTTGGCTGAAGTTTACCCAAGACAGCCCTTCAACTCATTGCAGCCCACAAAGAGAGGATGGAGGGAGCCCACAGGCATTCAAGCATTTTGCTCGGGAGCAACCCACAAAACCACTCCTCACATTTCATTCTCAGTTCTGCCATTTATCTTCAGAGGAGCACAAGGAGATGGCTGCTATAAAAAAAAGAAGAGGCACCACACAGCGTAAATTACTCTTGCATACAATTGGGTTGATGCCAAATAGGATCTAAAAATATTAATTTAATTAAGAGCTTAGGGAATAGGATAACTACACAATGTATAGGTCTTTTGGATAGGCTGCCTTCTGTTTCTCATCATCTGATACTAAACAGATCCACTTGAATGCCAGGGGATGAAACAGAAGAACAAGCCCAGAGCTTCCTTTGCTTGCTCCAGAACAGGTTGCTAATAAGCAGGCATGGTTTCCACGTGCTGCTGCCAGAAGGGTTATTAGCTGGTGCCATTCCTCACTTGTCACAGCTTGGCTGATGGTGGTTTCCTCACAGCCCTGCTCTTCCACAAGTAGGTTCCATCCATGACACCTCTCCCTCTTACGACAGCCCAACTGCTGCAGCATGGCAGCTTCAGAGACAGTACCTTCAGCTTTAACTTATCTAGGAAAAGGGAAGTAATTAACTAAACAAACAGCAATAAATTCCAACATAAATAACGTGTTTATATGTAGTCTAAAGATGTTATCCACGTACTGAAATGTAAGCTAAAAACTAGAAGTGTCCACTGGGGTTCAAAGAACTATCAACATGAGTCAAAACTTCCACCCACCTCACAAGGAATAAAGAAACTCTTCTATGGATTTTTATCTCTACTGGCAAGGCTAAGCATCTGGTGTTGCTTTTCTGAGCCACCAAGAGCACTGAAGAGGGCAAATAGGTCATCACTGAAACGGGACAGGTAATACCTATAGGCTTCCTGAATAACAGGATCCAATTAATGTTCTGATTTGAGGAAGAAACAAGGTTTCAGTGTCAAAAATCAAGTTGTCAAAAAGGGCAAAATAATTCAGATATTGCAGCTACAGCTGGATTTGAAAGAAGGTGGGCAATTCCTCCAAATATTTCAATGACAGAAAATGATTTACAGCTAAGTGTTAGAATGTCTGCAGATATTTTGGAGTATAAATTAGGAGACTTTGCAAAGCCTTCTCTCAGAAGGCTCTGTTCCCATACTGTCAGTGTGCCCCAGAGCCCTTTTTATTTTAACTGGCTGGCTACTCTCTGAAGATTATTCTTCTGTTCATAGAGTTTACAGAACTAATCCAGGCTTCTCCCTGGGAGAATATATGCCAGTGGGTAAAAATTACTGCCTACTTAATTTCTCAGAGAGACAGAAAGAGGAAACAGAATGAAAACATAGCTAGCAATGTTATGTAAACTTCATATGACTCTCTAGCTCTTGCAAGCTTTCTTTCTATAGAGACTCTCTTCCAAAGATTTTTGTATGTCCAACACAAATTAATTCCACAACTGAAGCACGCGATTGCTTGGGACTGTTGAAGAGATATCACCTTCAGAGCCACATGGTTTGCATCAAAACAGAAGTTCCCAGTACCTGACATTTTTACAACAGTGAGAAGTGCTGCTGACTTAGACATCCTCTCAGAGGCAGCAGCCAGGGCCTTGCCCATCAAGGAAAGCAGATAGCATCTATTCCCACAGCATGAAGGCCACACACATAAAGATCCCTGCACTGCATACAGTGGTGTAACTCATCCTTTCCCAAACAGAATTATTATTACTCATTTACAGATGATAAAATTAATTCAACTGATTGAACATTATCTTGATTCCATATGGTTTTCAGGCCTATTATTTAGTCCTAAACAATGAGATATGCCTTTCATGCATCAAATGCAACATCATTATCCTGCATTTTCCAGGATGTCCTCTTCTACAGGAAACCAAACAAATTAACATTTTATTCTGTGAGTCCTTCCTGTGGGAAGCTGACCTGAGGGATGCAGAGCAGTCTTGCATGCTGCAGCAGTACAAAGGAAATGCTACTCATGAAACAATCCCACAGCAAAAGCAAACAGAGAAAGTAAGTGGGGAAGCATGAACTGAAACCTGACCCAAAAGAAACTAATAGCCCTTCACCAGTGGCCAGAAAACACTACTACAAATTAAACGTCTCATGATAGCCCAATCTGCTGCTTCACTTTCACAGACATGCACAAAACACATAAGAAAGTCTTGCTTCAAAGACTATATAACTTAGATAATGACAGGCTGTATCACATAAGTAAAGAGGAAAACAGAGCCAAGTTCAAGCATTGTCAGTCTGTCTTATGGGTAAAATCTGTACAGTGAGCACAGCTCACCTGAACATTATCCCAAACTAAAATTCTGCTGGAGTTTCTGCAGAAGTCCACTTTCAAAGCTAAACCCATATGCCGCAATGGGAGTCACCACATCAGCCTCACAAAATGAGACATTTAGGAGTCACATATGTGGAAAAAAATACTGAATTTATTCACAATTAGTGACATAAATCCTGACCAGGAGTGGCACAGTAGACGTGAGGAATATAAATGGGACTGGAAGATCAATACAATTTTATTAAATGTAAGAAGAGATCGCTTTAGAGGCTGAAGGGGAAGGGTGAATCAATTCAACAGACAATGAAGGAAGTCTTGTGGCAACTATATGAGATAGGGCTTGGGGAACAGCCAGGATCAAAAAGGAGGAAGTTGTGTTAGCGAGAAACAACAAAGAAGGGACTGGCTGGCAGGTTTTGCAACAGGTCAGAGAATCCAAGTCCTGCAAACACTGCAAATGTAAAGGCAGCAACTTTCCAATGCAGCTTGAAAGAAGAGAAGATATACCGCATCACCACCACACAGCTGTTTTTTTGGGGGGTTTTTTTTGTTGTTTTTTTTTTAATTACCTACTCCAGATCAACAAAAAGATTCCTATGTTTATGTGCTTTCAGTTAAAGCAATGGACAGAGGACTTCCAGGATTCGTCAAACAAAACTTCTAGCACAAAGAAATAAAAGAGAAATAGGACAATAGGAAATCCTAGTGGATATCTAGCTTTTTATATGTCAAGGGAATATTAGAGCAGACATTTACTTTAAGGCAGACACTTATTGGCTGAAAACCCAAAGTATAAAATATTGCAGAAAGAAGTCCAATAAAAACCCTAGGAAAACAAGAAACACATTTTAAAGGAGTTGTATATTGTTTAATAAATTCATACCAGCTGTTTACAGCTAAGACACAAATCCTTACCACAAGCTTAAAAAGCTCATGAGAACACATGATTTCAAATTTAATTTTGCATTTGTAGATTGCATACATATACACATAAACAACATGGTTTTAGTTTACTTGACTTTAAACATGACTTTTACATGACTTCAGTTTATACAGATCAGCATGGGGATGTTTTTAAAGCACGGGATACATTACAATAGGAAGTGTTACATGCACACACCTTTTTTTGTTTGTTTCATTGTGGGTTTTGTTGTTTTTTGTTTGTTTTTAAAAACATAGCCACACACACAAATTTAAGGGCATTCTTCCTCTCTGCTGGGGACCTGTATGAAATGGCCACGTGAAGATGATCAGCTTTCCTTTTTAGGCAGCGCTTGACAAGAAGCATTTCTCAGAGAAATTGGAAGCTATTCAGGACAAATACTCTGACAGCAAAATGAAGACCCTCATTCTGAGTATAATTTCCTTATATTTTCCTTTACGTGCCATGATCTCTGGACTCTATCCTACAAGTCAAGACAATTGAAATTCAGTTCTGGAAAAAAAATCCCCCCTAAATTTTCACTGTAAATGAATGTAAAGTTTACATTGTGATCACATCTCAGGAGGATAACTATTTAAATATTTCCACTCTTGAATTTTGGGACTAAAAACAAAACCACGTTAGCATTCTGAAAAAAAAAAATTCACTGCAGGTTATAGACAAAGATAGGCAACAATTCCATTTTAAACAACACAACACCAAAACCCAATATTCACTCAATTCTCCAACCTGATCCAAGACAGATGATACAGAACCTTTGCAGGTTTTAGCATTTTTTCCCCCTCCTCCTTTTTATGTTAAATACAAGTAACTACAAAAATATTAATAACTTGCATAGGAGTCACTGGGCTCCATATAAGCAAGACTGCTGGAAGCAGAAGTGAGATTTTATGCACTGTACCCTCAAACAAATGAAAAATAAATATTTTCAAATGAATCTGGTATTTAGAATAAATCTTCAAGAAAAACTAGGTAAGTAACAGCCCCTCAAAAGCACATCTTTTCATCTACTGAGGTAAAAAAGAAATGAGAAATCCAAGAAACATCTTAGAAAACAGAGGAGGAATGCTGCCCTAACAGAGTTGTGCCAACTTCATGCTCATTCCCATCTAGAGGCTTACCCAAGCTGGACCTGCTACCCAGTTCAGCAGGAGAAGCAGGTGCTCACCACCTGAAGTGGGGAAAGATGCTTCCCCCAGTATACTGTGGTGAGATGGGGAATACAATTTCCAAAATTGCTGAGGTCCCACCTTTAGTTTGAGAACATAGTAAAATACAAAGCAGAAATATTTCAGTCCTTCCTCTTCTCCCCCTGCCCAACTACCACTAGCCAGGATATGATGCACTGCTCAAAGGCTACCAAGGAATAGTCACCAAAAGAACAAGAAAGATCTGATGGCTCCCCACTCAAGACCATCATTAAACAGCAATGGCATACCTGCTCTTGTGGGTGGAAGGCAAAAATAAGCACATGTACAGAGGCAGAAAGTGAGATATAACATGCAGCCAACAACCTTTGGCAAGCTATGTCTAACAGCCACATGAGCTGGTGACATCAAGGATCACACCATTCTGATCCTAAAATGTATTGATTGCATATTCACAAATTGGTTTAACAAACCAATTTTAGGAGCAGGCTCTTCCCTCATCTATATGACATTCTTATGCAGTCACTTTCTAAAAGCCAAATGGGTTCAGTGGAGCAATAAAAAAAAATGATACAGAAGTTGTGAGCTCTTCACACAGCCATTCATCATGTCTTCCTCAAAATTAACAGCTTCATACATTCCTCTCCGGCCACCTATTAGAAGGCATCAGATAACTTCTAATTACGCAAGCCACCTGCCTGGCCACCGCAGAGGCTGAGCAGTCTGGAAGTGTTTAATACCTCTCCCCGTGTTCAGTTACAACCTGCACCTCAAGCCCACAGGCAGGCTGGCTTTCCCAGGCAGCTCAGAAACAGCTTCTCTGTCTCCTGAGCTGCTAGATTTAGATTTGGTTACAGCCAGTAGTGAACCCTGAACAAGAATGGTAGTAATACTGATAGAAGTGCTTTTTCACCATCCTCCAGTTTTAGGGGCAATAACACTACCCCTAAACCTCTTTGGGCAGTAACTGGAGAAGAATGCAATGCTCCTTTATGCATACGTTCTCATGTCTAGGAACAATGATACAAGCCACCAATGCACAAGCACATGGCCACAAGAAGTGAAGGAGGGAATGAACATCTCAACTAGAAACAAAGAACATGATACTAAAATAACTATATATTCAACAGGGTTGAGATGTCACAGTGGATCAAAGACAATTCATGTCTCAGAAGAAGCTCACTATCCCAGCTTCCTCACAGACTACAGACTACTCTGCCTTTTGAGTGCAGAGATGAACAGAAGCAAGCTGCACAGAGAATAAGCAAAACTGATGTGAGCTGAAGGCAGAAAACAAATAAAGCTGGAGACCTTGCAAATAAAACCACTCTGAAGCATCCCTTCATTCCCACTCATAGACAAGGTGAGGGGATACTAGGCTTGTGTGGCTTTAGAGCATTTTCTTTTTTTCCCCACTCACATAAAAGTATCTTGTGACTCAGCAGAGTAATTTGGTTGAATTAATATACTGATCATCCATCTTGCAACATGCAGATTACTTGGAGTGTGAACTGAAATGGAATTTATGACTTTAACCTGGTGTCCAATCCCTTACTACAAGAAAACTCATGTAACTAGAGGTCTCTGTTGCAAAGGAAGGATCTGAAGGGTAAATTCCACAGAAATGCAAATTAAACAGGAAGAAGAGAAAGTTGATTTCCCAGCACAGGTGCAGAAATTCACATCCTTGGGGCTGGATTAGGCAAACGTCATCAAAACAAAACAAGAATGTGCTAACCTCCAGTTTACAAAATTAACATTGAGATTTTAATAGCAAAAAGCCCTGCAGTTACACATAATTCACCCAGAAACCTAATTCTGGGGGTACTAATACTAAAGCTGACAGTCTCACGCAGCTGTAACAAAGTATGGCTTTCTGCTGTTTTAACACAGCACGTGAACAGATGAGCAGGGGCATATGGGCTGGGAAGAACACAGGGTCAGGGCATGGCAGGGCTGTGGCAGTACAAACAGACTGCAGACCGCCCTCCTACACAGGGCTATTATTAGAGATGTGTTGTGGAGCTCTCTAAACCATACAGGCCCACTAATGACACAGCCACAGAGGAAGCTCCCCACTCCCTAAACTGGAAGAGAGTTTGGGGTAACACTGAGAAAGATGCGAACAAATCCTCACAAAAGCAATCCTAGGCAAGCTCTGAGTTTCCGAGACACAGTTCGAAGAAATTAGCATTAGCCTCACAGCCAAACAGATCTGTTCCTTGAAGGAAAATACTACTAGGTATTTTTCCACTCACTTGATCTCCTTTTTAGTTTGTAGAATGAAAACTTTACTAGCACAAGTGTCCTCTGATTTAAACTCTGCACAATTATGTATTTTTAAGTACTGTTTTCTAATTTGAGGATATTTTAGCATGGCCACCTAAAAATTTGATTTCAGTCAAATGCTGTTTTACTTATATGGAACATCTACAAATAAAAATAAACAGTCTGTATCCTAACGTAGAGATACCTTGGGGGGAAAGCAACAAGAACATCATTTATCTGCAGGCACACACAGCATAGGAAATAAGCTCTCCTCTAGAGTTGTCACTCTGCTTCAGTTCTAAAACCAACAAAAGGTCTAACCCAAAAAAACATGGGAAAGAAGCAGCAAACCAGACCTAGCGACAGCAGGGAGCCCCCAGGACAGACACTCGTGCCCCTGCAGCTACGTGTTGGGCAGTGAGCTCCAACTTTGGTATGGGCTGCTCAGCAAGGGGCTAAACTTTCCTCGCATACTCTGGGGAGATGAATGCAAGTTATTTAAAACCCCAGCACATCGAGCTGGCACGTCATGTCAATACACTGCCTGGGGATTACGTTACAGTTCTGCTTGACAGTGAACCTTTAGGTCTGTTTCCAGCCCTCTGGTGAAACAGAGCAGGCTGCCAGGCTCCATTTCTGAGAATGACAGCTTTTAGTTTACTCTTTTGCCAAATATGAATGCGCAGATCCAGCTGCACCCCAAGGAAGTGGAAAATGCAAGAGGTGTTTGTTAAGAGTCTTGGGTTCAACACAATGTTTACAATGGACAAATGAAATTCAGTTGCAAACTCACCATATTTTTGGTGCTCCACATTCACTCACACTTTAGATCTGCCTATAAACATTTTAACCTTTTGTAAAATGTGCCCCTTCTTCTCCCAGTTCACACACACTCCTCAGATTTATAGCTTGGGCCTTCACAGCTTTCCAGCAGTTAGCAAAATCTTGTTTTAAGCAGAACTAAGGAAAGCATCAATTGCTTCAGCAGTACAGGAAAGTGTGGGTGGGAGGCAGGGAGTGCCAACATGGATGCCAGAAGCACGCACATCACATGCAGTGCATAAGGCTGGGTCAGGCAGGACAGCAGGACACAGTCAAGGCAATAGACAGTCTGTCCCGTAACAGTGGAATTGCCAGTGACACTGAAGGCAGATGTGGAAAAAGCAAAATATTGAAGCATTTCAAATCACTATTGCTTCACATGTTAAGAAAACACTGTCATTTCACATTAAAAAAAAGCCCTAAGCAAAAATAAATTATATGAAACAAACCAGTATCCCGCACAATAAACCTAGTAGATAGCTCCCTTTAAAGACTACTCAGGTACTGCAAAGATCTTGGCAGCAGGAGGGAAAAAAATGATTAAGCATAAAAAAAATACTGTTATATTTTAAAAGAGTATAGAAATAAAAAAAAAAGAGAAAAGTGACCTTTGTCACTCATTTTTCAGTGGCATTTAGTTTGGCTCACTACTATTCCTTTGAGGGCACAGTGAGGAAAAAAAAAATGAGGAAGTCTTGAAAACACAAAAAAAAACAGTTTGACAACTGCTAAATAAGCTGGTTTTCACAGTAAATTTGAGCGTAATTAAACTACTATTTTTGGCCATGCTGTCATGTAGAAGGGTGAGGCCATAGTAAACTACTGCTGCATGAATGAAGTTGCCCTGTGGGATGCAGGCTGAGCTACACTCTCCCACTTCTCATGGGATTGCCAAAGAATATATTTCTTTTTCTCACAAGCAAGTTTTTGGTCTTGGACCAAGGGTTGCAGTGGGTGCTTTCCAAGACAGAATCTGCTTTGCAATAACTTAAAAATTGATTAAGAACTTCAAGATATTTTGACAAAAGAAAATAATGGCCTAAACAAAATTTCAAAATTTATTCATAACTCAGAACATTTAAGGAGAAGCAAAGTAAATTTTTCAGTAAACTGTCTCTCAGAAGACATAACATCTCATCCTCCCTCAAGGGTGTGGTCGTCACTTTTATTTTTAGCCTGGTTCAACTAATGTAAGATTTTCTTTTTTCCATGTGAAAATATTTGAGGTCTGAGGAGAGGTCCAAGCCTTAAAAGAATTGGAGAGTAGACAAGACAACACAGCTTCAGCAGTGTTCAAATCCAGCAGTGAAATGGAAGGGCAAGGCACACTTACAAGGCTAAAACCATCTTTCTATTTCAGCTTGTAGCAAAGCAAAAGAGCAACAAAGATAAAAGGAGAGTTCAGAAAGAAAGAGCATCTTCAGTAGAGAAACATTTACTGACTAAGAAGCCAAAGGAATTGGAGTTCTGGGCTTAGCACAATATCTTTTTAATAAATGAACTATTTAAGTGGTTTTGCCAAGGAAAGCTGTTAGACAGGACCCTCCAACTGTTCTCAGAGAAGGTGTGCATGGTTTTCCTCCAGGCACTATCATCACTCTATTCCAAAGGTGGAACCTCTTAGTTGCCTTCCATTACTTCTCACTGTTCCATCCCAAAAAAGCCCTGTCCTATAGCAAGGCTGTGTGTCAGCGCTGGGAAGGCTCAAGGTGCTCCAGAATTTGCGTGTGCAGAGTTAGTATTTAAGTGCACAAGCAGAGAAGAAAAGGAGAAGAAGGTAAAACCATTTTGGTGATTGCTTATAGGAAAATATCCCTCTAGACCATGCATATGGATCCCAGTACTCGGGTGTCCAACAGTTCAAAGTTCACCATCTGCTTAGGCGTTAAAGCACGACAGCAGAGCTGGCTAGAATCAGGTATTTGCCCACAAACAAGATTCTTCACGTAGCCCATAGAAACATAAAATATTCATGCAACTGCCAGATTAGTCCTATGCCATGGTCTTCATTACTCTGCTGGTTTCTGAAGCCAGAATACTTAAACAGTCAGTGAGTAAAATTTTGCTGAAAACAAAAGTCCTATTCATCTCAAAAAAATATTCACTTACTAGCATCAAAATACATTTTAACATGGAAAACTTGGAGCTGTCTCAACTCTTCTTTTTTTGGGAAAGTAGCCAGAGAAATCACAAGAGCGACAACTTTTCTTTTAAAGTCTTTCTAGGCTGACTGCAGTTTAACAAAAAAATTCCTGAAACTTTTAGCAGATCTGTTTGCAAATACATGTGGGAAACATCGTCAACAGCACTGCAACAAATACAGAAAGTGAAGCAATTTTCCCGGTTTCACATATTTATTTTATTTATTTTGAATGATGGATAACTTCCATTGCAGAAGTCTTCTAGAGAACTGTCCCACTCAGCCATATGGTGCAAGCATGAGACTGTCCTACTCCAACACTAGGGTAGAAGCCTGGAGATGTTACAGCACCTCAGTGCAGCTCTGCAATGTAGCAAAGACAGAAAGCATGAGCTCCATACCAACAGACAACATACAGGAAATGCTATAGCAAATTACTGTCTGGGTGAGCCAGAGGAGGAAAGTTCAGTGGATATTAGCATTTTTCCATCTGATAAAAAACAGACTACAAAAGGTATGAGAAACAGATTTGTCACTTCATAGCTTTCCACGTCCATCCAGCTGCCAGAAACGTTAAACTGTGCAATTCAAAAAGGAGGCATCATGCCAACTGTCATATTCCTCTATATAGAAAGCAAACCAAATGAAGAAAGGAAAAGATATTAAAGGTAAAGTTGCTCTTAAAGGGAATGTATTAATCCATTTTTTCCTACAATCGGTTAGTTTAAAAAATATTCAAGAGAATTTAAACTGTACAATATAAACCCCACTCTGACACTGAAATTCAGTTCTAAAATAAATGCATTACACATAACAGTCAAAATTACGTCTGAGTGATAACTGTGGTGTGCTGTGCTCACCTACTTGTTACACTCTACTGTTAGTCACCTCATTTTAAATGAAAGCATATGGAGACATAAGGTACATACCATAAATATTTCTCTTCTCTGAAGAAATTGAAATTGTTAATTTTTCTGCATTGCAATCCTGTATAGTTTATAGTGACTGGGCCCAGCCACTGAATCCGAACTCAGGTATTACCTTTTAAAGCATTACAAATTTGATTGAGTAACGTATTTCCTAGATAACTTAAACAAGAGTAACCTAAACCTCTCTGTGTTTCTCCTTCTCCCAAAATTTGCTTAGCATCTTGCCTGCAACACTCCATTCCTGATTTCAAGGATTTCCCACTCATGAAGATATGCTTGTGAAAACAGCAAACAAGCAAGTAAATTTTCAGGAGCAATACATGTTTTCTCTGGCTAAAGATTTGTCCTTTCCAGATCTGAGAAACAAGTGAAGGTGGCCCAGGAACTCCTGCAAGTTTGAGGGCTTATTCTACCTGTGCACACAGCACTTCAGTTTCATCATGAGTTTTTCCACACACTACCACACTCATGATGAACAAATTAGAGAAGTAAGCATATGCTCTTTTTCATTTGCTTTGTATATGCTGCTGTCACAGGCAGGAGTCACCATTCTGAGTGGACACTGCTCTACTTATTTTCCTAACATGGTCAAATTCTACTACACATGCCACAGTCTGTTTATTTCTGAATATCTCTAGCAAGCCAGCTGCTGTGCAGTTCACTTCAATATACACTGAACCACATCCTGATAAAGCAACTTTCAGCCAACCAGCAATATTTCATTCGCTATGTAATTGATTTAAATACCTAGATTTGATACAGCCTTCTCAGAAATAGATTTTACATTCTGCTTGTTTAATTACATGCAATCAGGTTATAAACAAGCTGCTATAATTTGTTTTGGGAATTAGGAGGAAAATAAAATGAACACTAGAAAAATATTTGGCAAAGCTCTGTGCCCTGAAGTCCTGAAATATTTATAATGCTACATGACCATAGGAGCTAGCACTGCCACCCTCATGCATTCAGAAACCATGAGTCAGGCCCTAGAAATAAGAAGTGTTTTCTAATCTCACAATTTTCATGCCAAGGTACACTCTGAGATTTCATTGGGTTTTTAAGCTTAATTTTCTTGAATGCTCCATGTAACACTAAGGGATTATTTAGACAATGTAAATTGCATCCAGATTTTGATACAAGCATGGCAACGCAAAGCACTTTGGGCTTAGCAGCCTCTTCTGCTCACCTTCCAGAATTTCACTGTGAAATCAAAGGAAGGCACTGATAAGAGCAACTCTGGGTTTCTCTATTGTCTGGACCTAGAGCTGTCTTCCTCCCTTGCAAGGGCTGCTGTTGGAGCGTCATTCGAGTGTGCAGGAAGACAGCAAAAGAGCTCAAAAACAGCTGGGGCGGTGAGCAATGTCTACCTGGGGTTATTGCTGAGGAGCTCCCCCCCCCTTCCTCCTCCTTACTGTCCTATTCACAGCCACAGTGATACCAACTGGCGAAACAAACTTGGCTCTGTTACACTGCCACATGGAAAGAGATGGCCACAAAGATATCCTTTGGGAGATTTCAACCAACACTTCACTTCTAGACTACATAAATTGGTTCCTGAAAGAGCAGCTTGTTTCTCTGTGCTGAAGCATTTAATGCAACTATACTAGCAACACAAACCTTTCTGCTTTTTTGGCTAGCAGAAACCCAGATCTGGCACAGTAAAGCCAAGATGGGCCACAACGCAGGGCAGCCTGGCAAGAGGAGGGAAAACTGGAAGGAAAAGGGTGGATACAGTCTCAGAATGCAGAATTTATAAAACTCAAAACAGAGGCAAGAACTTTTAAACAAGTCATCCCTGGAAATACTTACAGCATCTAGTACGCAGGGCCCAAAGCTTTCCTCCTTTGTTATTCAGAACTTTCTGACAAATATCCTGTGTATATTTTAATAGGGTTTTAGTTTGTTTTGGTTTTGTTTGATTGTTCTAAATATCTAGCTCTTATTAATCCCTTAATTCCAATCGCATCATATGCTTTTCTGAACCCTAAACCCTGCTAAGCACCACAATTAATATCGGCTTCTGAATGGAAATTCTCTTAAAAGACAAACCAAGAGCAAAAACATCTGACAGACTTATTTCAAAAGTAAGACAAGCACCCACAGGCTAAGAAAGGCAAAGGTGAAAACAAAAAAAAAAAACCCACAAAAAAACTGACAGCAGTATAGATTGTATTCTTGCAAAACTACCTTCCACTTCACACTTAAAATTAAAAAAAAAATCAGGTGACAATTGGAAGAATCTAATCTGTTTGGCAGTATGTCAAAAAATATGCCACTAGAAACAGGTTTGAATGAGTTTGAGCAGTTCGCGATTTTAAATGCCATGTAAATTATTTCCTAGCCTGTAGTACCCATTGTTGTGCATTGCATTTCCCAGAACTGTTGCTAATATTATATAACTGTCATTGCACTTTTATCTGAATTATTTGCATGCCGCCCTTCTGAAGCCTATGCTATCCTTGAAAAGCAGCAGTTACTAATAGCACAAAGCTTGTCTTTATCCCCTTATTCCAGATATTTTTCTCCATGAAAGATCACCTCTTGTAAGTCTCAGCTCTCCCTTTTAAACTCTCAGCCCCTCAGATTATCCAGGAGTTTCTTCCAAGGGAACAGATCTGTGCTGTAGGATAAAGGGGAGCTTGTACTGGGTAGCCAGCAGGACAAAACTCCAAAACCTCATTTGACAGTCTGGGGATAGCAGAATGCCAGCACAGACCAGTTTGCCTAAAATCCTTGCTTTGACTGCTGTAATCAGAGCTTCCTGTGAGCAATTTCCAGTTGTTTATTCCCACGCCATTCCAGGGCAGAGCTATAAGCTGATCTGGGCTGTCTGATGAAAACTGCTGCTGCTGCAGTAGGTCACATATCCAAACAAATTAACATCTCATGAATTTCCAATAATCATCAGTTCCCACTTTTTGAAGTTCAAATATAGATGTGCCATGCCAATGGAAGAAATACCCTCAACAGAGGAATTATTTGGCCAACCAGAGAGTGTCATATGCCCTCTAACGTAAGAGGGTCAGTGATGCTCGTCTCAGCAACAATACAGTAAGAACTCCAGCCTGGAAGATTTAGGCACACACCCCAAGGAAAACATCACTAGTTTTTCATGTTGCAAGTGGACTGCATTTCCAGATACATACAAAAAGTATTCTTTTAGCCAAAAAACGCTATTCATCTATATATTTTTAGTAATCTCAGTCATTGTAGTGAATAGTTCAGAAAAGGCAGCTTTACAAAATTACCCAAAAAGGACCAGCTCTAAGGTTATAATTTCATACTTGACAAGGCGCTAGAGCATCTGTACAGGGTTTCCAGGATGTAAGACACCATCACCACATCTGGTTTGTGAGAGCTTCTCCCCAAATGCTCTTGCACCTCTTCATTTAGCATTATAGTGATGCTCAAATGTTTTTGTGGTACCAAGGCCTGGGCTCTTTGCATTTACAGGATTATGCTCAAGCCACACTAGAGCAAGATAAACTTTATTTATAAATTGAATATATTCTCAAAAGGGATTCATGGAAGCCTCTGCTACAATGAGTTTTGCTTATACCCAGTTGCCAAAGTATGACAGCTGTAAAGTAGAGAGAGTAGACTGCATCCGTAACTGACAAAAGCTGTAATTTAATAAGCACTTGGGGGCAGTTTTCACAGCTTAGTACACCGACAGACACATCCTAGCAAGCCTGGCCTCGGCACTTTCAGACTGCCCTGCCCCCAGACACCTGCCCTGGTTGGGATAACCATACCCCAGTGCCACCTATGACACCTGCTTAGGGTGCTGATGGAAATGCAGGTCCTCTTCTACGAGCTCTGTCCAGCCAGCTACCACTGGCATAGAGGTGGGGGGCAGTTCAAGTGTAGGAGATGTGTTTGGTATTACATGAGCTCTTAAGCGAGCTGATGATGTCCAGGAGCTGGACTCAATCATCCTCGAGGGTTCCTTCTAACTCAGGATATTCAATGATCCTGTTTGTTTTTTTCCTTCCTTCTTCCTATCTGCGCAAATACAATTTATTCAACTTAGACAAAAGTTTAAAAGAACTAGGTTGCTGGATAGGAAACAATGTTGACTGCTCCCCAGCCACTACTGCTTCCTTTGTCAAGTTGGTTGTATCCCTAGACCAGTGTCTGCATTACCATTAATCCACACAAGTCCCTCAGAAAGGACAAGAGCCCTGACAATCGAGGGTTGAATATACTCTGCTTGCCAAAACATGTATTTTTGGAGAAGTCTTTTCATTTCTGAAGTAATTGCTCCTCAGCCACATTAAGCATCACGTAGAGAATCCTCTTAAGAGGTATGGATGCAGAACATTTGAGATTGGATGAGGAGCTCCAGAGAGTCAAAAGGAAACAATATTATTTACTCCACCAGCATATATTTTACGCTTAAATGTTTACAAGCCTTCAATTCCCCTTTCCTTCTAATAGACGTAAGCCCAAATCAACTTCACAAATGCTCTGGTTTGCAGAGCTTCACTGGTGGTCTTCCTAAAATAAATAAAAAGGCATTAAGTAAAAATGTAGAGCACTACAGGAAAAACTGACTAGATACATCAACAAGTTGCAGAAACAAACATTACCCCTTCATAAATAAATCAATTGGATGTTGGTCTCCTGCTTTACAAGAAAGAATGAAAAGCTTAACGACACTGAACTACACCTGACTTGTCATGCGTAAGTTATACATTACGGAAAAAAGTTATTAGTAACAGGCATATTACAGATCTCATTTGTAGATTCAGCCATACTCTCTGGCAAAGAGATTGCTCACACAGAAATGCTGTTCCTTCTTTCTAAAGCTTCTAAATGAAAACCTTTCACAGCTGGAGTTTCCAGCAAAGTAAAACCTTTTTTTTTTNTTTCCCCCCCTACATGTAGAAGCAAAGGTGTGGAACTGAATTCCAAGTGTGTTTCTATGTCAGAGGTCATTTCGTCAGACTGCCCCTCAGCTGCCATCTTTCACACTGCAACAAAATGTAAGGGAATATCAGTGGAAAGGTTCAGCCTCTACTGCCATACCACTAACATCCACCTCTGATGTTGTGGGTCAATGTAATAAAGTAGGAGGCATTACTTTCGGAGCAGCTCTCGTAGACTACTGTAGTTTCACTTCAGTATTTCCTTGTTTCTGGCAGCAATTACTGTCATAAAACTGAGATAAGAATTGTTTGCAGACTTTGCTACAAGACTTGTGTCCCCATTTTGGTATGTTACAAACGTTTCAAGAATGCATTTAGAACAAATACCTAAACCTGTCAGGTCATTACAACTTTAATGAATAATCCTTCAGTACCAAGGGCTATTCATTTCATTCTGGAGAAGGCAGCAGTTTTGGCAATTGTAATCCTACAGTTATGTTTACCAAGTTTATTCTAGTTATGTTTATTGAGCACTGAGGACTAACTAAATCACCCTCAAAGTAATACAGATATAATATTAATACAAAGTCTAAAGAGATTAATATGCCCAACTGGACATATCAGAAACATCACTAGGATTTATGCAGGACCTCAGATGTGCATAGATATAAACCATAGCAAATCATTCAGTATTGGCAAACTGAAAATGAAATAACACCATTTAAAATATTTTGGCCAACTTTTTTTGGTCCAGCTGGTGTTTAGCAGCTTGGAAATAAATTTTACATGGAAATAGTTAAGAGATAATGAGGGTCTTAGATGCAATTCTTACAATGTAGGTCAGTACCAAAGAATGGAGACACTTCATGTCCCAAGAACCTACTAGCAACTGGTAACTGAAGCTTGAGATGGAGGTGCTAAATAAGCAGCTGCCTGTTTAGTGGCCTGCACTGATTCAGAGGTGATCAATTCGTTTACAAGAAGACAAGTTGCATGATGGTAAATGTCATTTCACGGAACTGCATGTATTAGAAAGATGGGCAGGTATTAAGCTTGTACTTCCATAGGGTAAGTCAGACATTTCCTACAATAGCTAAAAATAAAATTTGCATCCCAAAGTAATTAGTTATTACTTGCTCTGAGTTTTCATTTTTTGATTTTGCATTACAGCACTGGTTTTAAATAAATGTTTTCCTTGCTCCTTCAATTAATGTAAAACACCACAAGGAACAAGTGAGGACAGCATCTCAGTAATGTTAGTTCGCACACGTCAACTCCTGCAATTTCTACTTTTTTCAGCATAAGTTAACTGGCCACAGCTTGCAATCTCTAATTACACAAGTGCCACTTCAGAATTAAATACCTGGAAGCCTCACAGTACAGCAGCATGTGGTGGCTTGAGCCACTTGAATGGTTTATTGTTAGTAGAAAATGGAGATCTACAACCTCAGCCCGCCCTTCATTCCTGGTCCAAGGGCAAAGATCAATTTTTATTTATTTATTTTAAACTCATAGAGCAACTTCCTCTCCAGTGAGGACTCCAGTGAGAGCAACACCTCTACTCCACACCGCTAGCACAAACCTACTCCAACCACTCCCAACACACCACCTCCTGCTATTGGTCTATTTCTGACCCAGGTAATGGCACTGGATAGAGCTCCTTTGCAAGGAGCCACCGAGTTGAAGTCTAATCATATACAAGTGCATGCAGCTCCAATCATTGCATGCATTCACTTATAAAATAATAGAATCACTAAGGTTAGAAAAGACCCACAGGATCATCCAGTCCAACCATTCACCCATCACCAATGGTTCTCGCTAAACCACGTCCCTCAACACAACATCCAAATATTCTTTGAATACCTCCAGGGTCGGTGACTCCACCACCTCTGGGCAGCCCCAGATGCTACTACCTACAAGGATATGCCCAACATGGTGTACACTACTTACCATGAGATGTGTGCAGCTGTATATGTAATAATTTTAAAGCACTAACATAAATAAACTGTTGGTTATGATGTGGCAACAAGTCTACAGTGTACTAGTGTTAGGGGGAAAAAAAAAAAACAAGCAAAAAAAAAAAAAAAAAAAANTTACAGATCTCATTTGTAGATTCAGCCATACTCTCTGGCAAAGAGATTGCTCACACAGAAATGCTGTTCCTTCTTTCTAAAGCTTCTAAATGAAAACCTTTCACAGCTGGAGTTTCCAGCAAAGTAAAACCTTTTTTTTTTTTTTTTTAATAACAAAAATACTTTTGTATTTATGTCTGCAGCTTTCACAGTAAGCGTTTTGTCTTTATCCTATTGCACTCTTTTTTTTTTTAAACCCCAAATGCTATTGCTACCAATACAATACCACACTTAACAGAGGCACTTGGATCATTTCCTGCCCAGATTCAATAAATGTTAGGGATACATGCAGGTGATCCCATTAGTTAAATACAGAAACTTAGCAGGGAATTTTATTCTCCTGAAACCGATACAGCCAACACTAACCCAGGCTTTGCACCTCAATCACTATTCAAGAGCCTTTAAAATAACCATGAAATAACAAAATAAATTTCTGTTGTCTTCCCATTCTAAGTACTTGACATTGTTCAGCCACTTGCTAGAGAAAGAACTAAATGTCACATTAGGTCAGTCCTTAATATAGACCAGGATAAGCCAAACTTCTTTCATGTCCAGTTAACAGGCAAATCATTTGACCTTCCCAACAGGACTACTGAAGACCTGGCAAGATGTGCCTTTTAGTCTACGGCACTTCACACAAGGCATTTCATTTCATTTCAGAGCTTTGTTACAGAGCTGACGGCAGTCCCTACAGTTCCCACTTTTTAATACTTTCAGCTATGAGATATTGTTTAGTCTTGCTTTTACTTCTGCTAAACTGTTTAAGCAAAACTTTCTAAGGTACAAATTTAATTCTGAGTGAGACAGAAACTGTAATAATAATATTCTATAGTGAAAAAATATGGATTATCCTACTGGGAAATTTCTGGCTTACTTTAAAGGAAGAACAAAAACCACTCTCTTAAGGAATGCATAGCACCTTCCTATTTTGAGTGGGAACACAATGCTTGTTGAATTACAGAGCTTGATAGGGGAGAAAGGTAGGCAGAACAGTCATCCTAGTGTCACAGATAATCATCAGCTTCACTCCAACTTTTCTGGATTATAAAACTCCAAAGACTATCATTTTCTCTATTACGTAGAAATAGGGCACTGACAGCAGAAGTTTCTGCGCTCCATATCTGCTGGCCTTACTTTACACCAAAACTACTGAGTGTGTTGCCTTTGTGCAGCACTTTCTCATCTGCTTTGAAGATAACTGAAGAGATGTGTCAAGATATGGTCTTCAGTTTATAATGTGCTATTTTTCCCCTCCACACCACATTCCCTGCTTAGATTAACATACATAAGAGACTGTGTGGTGGGACTGCATTGGTGTCTCTGAGCGACAGATGACAAAGAGCTACTCTGTGAGGGACCCCATCCCACTTATCTGACAGCACTGAGAGGTGAGTGACTGACAAAGCAGAGATATGGAAAAACAGAGTAAGAATATCCCTTGTGTAGTGTTAAGCAAATCATTTCAATTAGATTTGTGACATTAAAAGTGGTCATTGCTACTCAGCTAGAAACCATAAGGTTCGTGCAGCATGCAGCTGGCTGGTGCCTACCCCTCCTCATACCTGGACCAAACCTAAAGGCATCAGTGTTTGTTCTCTCTCCCTCTTTCCCTGAGCTTCATTTCCCCACATATCTAGTTTTAAATAGGTTGTTGGAAAGGCCACTGTTCAGTACAAACACAGATACTATCACACTCCAGCTGAAGAGGGGACAATTTCCAAAGCACAGTATTACAAGCACGACCACACTGCTGAAGAAAATAACTTTAGCAAGGGCACCTTGAAGTGAATGAAATTACAAACCTGATTTATTAGGTTATCTTGATCAAGAAGACCATTGTAATCCTAATCCAGACCAGTATAACTTACATCTACTTACACATCCATGGTCATAACTTCTCAGCTTTTAAACCAGACTAGCTGAGTTTGTGACATCAAATCTTCTACCTAGCAGCTCCACCTTCAGCATCACATAAGAGAACAGCTGGATTATTATCAACTCCTCTACACAAACAAGGCTTTAAGGCCAGATGGTAACAGAAGCTACTGACACAGAATCCTTTGCTGAGCTGCAAATGTTCACAGCCTTTATCTTTCACCCATGCTAACTTGTCTAAGAACACACAATAACTCACCCCACAAATTCAGCTTGTGGATCCCTTACAGTAAGGCACCCTAAGCAAATATTTTAGTTATATTTCCCCTACTTTTACTTCCCTGAAGATTTATGTCATTCACAAACTCAAGTAATACCAGCCCCATGAGTTGTTTCTCTTTCCGATGTCTCTATTCCCTTGGAAGAACCTATACCTATTTCTCATATTAATTCAGATAATTCTCAATCCTATTTCCACCCCCGTCTTGACCACTGCCAGGAAGAATATTAACCTACTTATATTTTGCACTGTTTCAGGCACAGAATAGACAATTTTCTCTCACACTTTCCCTTACACTGATAACATATGAAATCTACTCTTAAAATGTCAAAACAAATGCAAAAAAACAACAATGTTATCTGCTGGCTCCATACCAAAACCAAACAAACAAATCTTTCACCACCATGTCTCTTCTCACAATGCCTTCTGATAGCCATCGGCCAATGAATAATGAGAAAAACAGTCACACTAAAAATAGCAGCTCAAAATGGTGGGGAAGTCGACAGAAGTTGTCAAGCCTCCAGGGTCAGATACTCACAAAGAAAATATTTTTTCCCCCCCTCCAGTTTCTATTTAACGAGTGACCTTACTTTTTAGCCTCCAGACAGCCTGCCAATTTTGCATCTACTCTGAGCATCTAATTAGAGTTTATTTTTTCACTACATCTGTCTTTCAAAAGTGGACGCTGTAAACAAACTTCAGTTTTTCCATCATAAAACATTTTGCTTGTAATCCTTACACTGTAAGTACAACAGTCACTTACAAGTTAAAAAAAGTTACCAGCATCCTTAAATGAAAAAATAACATGTTGACACATGAAGTCAGATATCTGTTAGCCACAAACTTGTAGGTTCCTTTTCTTCCCTGATATGACAGTTACATTCACTTTTGGGGGAATGACATCAGTACAGGAACTATTTAGATTAAGTTTGCTTCCTACTAGGTCTGAGGAGGTTGTCTGCCAAATAAGACCAAGGAGAGATGAGATGCAGACATGTTTCTCCTGCCTCTTACCGTACAGCCTCGCTTCTGCCTTCCCTTCTCCCTACAGGGATGCTCTGTCTTGCTTTAAACTGTACAGCAAGAGAAGGAAAACAAATGGTTTGGGAAAACACAAATCTTTTTCCAGCTTTCAACACAAAGTTTGAATAGTGCTGAAAAGGGAGGCAACCAGTAAATTACAGCCGTACAAAGCGATCTCTCCTCCATTCTTCAAGGGAAATTCTTTCAAGGAGGACACTGCTTGTAGGCAACTCTGCAAACCCTGAAGCACTACACCACGCTCTTAGGATCTTCAGAAAACTTGCTAATTTCATGAGGGCTGCTCTAAAAGTAATGCCTCCTATTTTATTATGTGCTCTTTGTATCTGTTGTAGCTTCTATGGAAACAAATAGGAGACATTACTTTCGGAGTGACCTAAATACATCACTGTGAAGCAAGGAACATTATTATTGTCCATATTCCACTTAGATCTAAATGGAAAAAAAAACAAAACAAAACATACACACCCCACCTCTGTTCCTTCAGGACTCAGTGTAGAGAGGATGCAAACTGTGGCACTCATAGCTTGTTTGTCATTCTTAATAAGCCATATCTAAACAGAATTAAATACAACCAAGTAATGCTTTTTGCTTTATTGGTTGCTGAATGTTATCTATTCTATAAACTCCCATAAAACAAAGCACTTTTTGACCCAGGAGCAGGAAGAGCAGGTAACTACTATGACCTCTGCAGATCCCCCTTCAGCCCCCAACCTGTGCCAGGACATATCCCTGCTGTGAACCGCTGCCTCAATTTAGGCAAATCCTAAGTTCATTTCTGAGGAGAGAAGAAATTGAACAGGATAATTTTTTGGAAGTTCACTTAAAATAAAATAGGACAAGTTTTACAACTTTTACATAGACTATAAAAAGAAGACCGACCCCTGATGCTAACGTTCATCTTTCTTGAACCTCAAAGGAAGACTGCATAAGTAGATATTTTTGGTTCTTACCAAGTTTTCAGTTTCATAACTTCCTACTCTGGTGCTACACTTAAAAAAAAAAAAAAAAATTGCTGAGTATCTCAATACTGACAGTTTTCTTTAAAGTCCATGCTCTGGAAGTCATGCTATTATTCCTATTTTCAAAGTGATTGGTACATTCCAGCATTCATTGTTGCTAAGGAATTTTAGACCGTAAAAGAAAGAGAAAGAAGACAAAGATTTGAAACAAGATGAAGACTTCAACAGAGATTTTTTTCTACCCAAAATCTCATTTTGGAAATATCAAGTTCAACATCTAAAATGCTTTTGGATCTATCATCTTTCAGTATTTTTAAAAAAAATTTCCCCAATAAAATTAGAGATTAAAAAAATGACAGAAGTCCCATTTCATTACCAGACGTTGAAACTACCCATTACCTCCTACTCATGAACTTCTCTTACAGTTCACAAAAAGTATCTTTGATGATCAGATATCCTCCATGAATTTTAATATACAGGCTGACTACTTATTCCTACGCCTCTTATCCTACTTCCTGGCTTGAGAAGCTTTCCAGAGATGCACAACACTTTTTCCTACAGTTCATGGTTTCATTGGACACGTATAAGAAATTTTACATTTTAAAATGACACACTGCGTAAAATAAGTCTACCAGAAAACCAGAGCAATGCAAGTTACAGTAATGGAAAACATCTGAAGTCATGTTTTGTGGAAACCATCACCACTCAGGAGCAACTCCCAGCAGCACAGCAATGCCAGCAGCTGCCAGTTAGGCTTAGTTAGTAGCTTGCAGGAGCTTCCAGGACAGAGCATAAAGTTACCGACACAATTATCACTGGCCAGGGCGGCAGTTGTTCTAGTGTTTCTCTCCTATTTCACATGCCTGCTTGAAAGACCATTTCCCTAGTCCCCCACTGTAATAGTTTATTTTATACCAACAAAAAACTTTATTTTACTGGAAACACATGTGGTTTAAAAAAAAAAAAATCACACAAACAAAAAGGCTCAGCCAAATTCTAGTCAATCTAAGCTGGCATACCTGGGGTCCATTCAAGGCACTGTTTTATTTAATTCTCGTTAAAATTATTTTCACAGATGTTAATGACAATCAAATAGTTTGCTTCCTAACATTAGGAAGACCAAAGGCCAAGCTTCTTCAAAAACAAAAATTATGCAAACACCATACACATTCCATCCCCATCAATAACTTGCTAGATAGCCATATGGATACCTGGGTAGAAAGGACGGAAAAAATGGGAATGCAGAGGAGGCAATTCCTCTGATGATGATCGTCTGACACCAGCATGAAGAATTTCAGCATGCTCACGTGGGATGTAGATTGAGCAGCTGATGTGCTGCATGCATGTTCATTCTCCACTTCATCCCAAGGTGGGCTGCTTCTCTACCCATTCCCTGGGCGTGCTGCATGCTGACAAATTCATTATCATGAGCCTTTCACCAGCTACAACCTTGCCACAGAAACACAAGGAAAAATGCACTTGAAATGTGAAATGTGAATAAATGCAAAAATACAGGGCTATTTCTGAGGGGATTTCTGATAGGGAAAAAAAAAAATGTCAATAGGTTCCTTTTTTTTTTTTTTCCCCCCCTACATGTAGAAGCAAAGGTGTGGAACTGAATTCCAAGTGTGTTTCTATGTCAGAGGTCATTTCGTCAGACTGCCCCTCAGCTGCCATCTTTCACACTGCAACAAAATGTAAGGGAATATCAGTGGAAAGGTTCAGCCTCTACTGCCATACCACTAACATCCACCTCTGATGTTGTGGGTCAATGTAATAAAGTAGGAGGCATTACTTTCGGAGCAGCTCTCGTAGACTACTGTAGTTTCACTTCAGTATTTCCTTGTTTCTGGCAGCAATTACTGTCATAAAACTGAGATAAGAATTGTTTGCAGACTTTGCTACAAGACTTGTGTCCCCATTTTGGTATGTTACAAACGTTTCAAGAATGCATTTAGAACAAATACCTAAACCTGTCAGGTCATTACAACTTTAATGAATAATCCTTCAGTACCAAGGGCTATTCATTTCATTCTGGAGAAGGCAGCAGTTTTGGCAATTGTAATCCTACAGTTATGTTTACCAAGTTTATTCTAGTTATGTTTATTGAGCACTGAGGACTAACTAAATCACCCTCAAAGTAATACAGATATAATATTAATACAAAGTCTAAAGAGATTAATATGCCCAACTGGACATATCAGAAACATCACTAGGATTTATGCAGGACCTCAGATGTGCATAGATATAAACCATAGCAAATCATTCAGTATTGGCAAACTGAAAATGAAATAACACCATTTAAAATATTTTGGCCAACTTTTTTTGGTCCAGCTGGTGTTTAGCAGCTTGGAAATAAATTTTACATGGAAATAGTTAAGAGATAATGAGGGTCTTAGATGCAATTCTTACAATGTAGGTCAGTACCAAAGAATGGAGACACTTCATGTCCCAAGAACCTACTAGCAACTGGTAACTGAAGCTTGAGATGGAGGTGCTAAATAAGCAGCTGCCTGTTTAGTGGCCTGCACTGATTCAGAGGTGATCAATTCGTTTACAAGAAGACAAGTTGCATGATGGTAAATGTCATTTCACGGAACTGCATGTATTAGAAAGATGGGCAGGTATTAAGCTTGTACTTCCATAGGGTAAGTCAGACATTTCCTACAATAGCTAAAAATAAAATTTGCATCCCAAAGTAATTAGTTATTACTTGCTCTGAGTTTTCATTTTTTGATTTTGCATTACAGCACTGGTTTTAAATAAATGTTTTCCTTGCTCCTTCAATTAATGTAAAACACCACAAGGAACAAGTGAGGACAGCATCTCAGTAATGTTAGTTCGCACACGTCAACTCCTGCAATTTCTACTTTTTTCAGCATAAGTTAACTGGCCACAGCTTGCAATCTCTAATTACACAAGTGCCACTTCAGAATTAAATACCTGGAAGCCTCACAGTACAGCAGCATGTGGTGGCTTGAGCCACTTGAATGGTTTATTGTTAGTAGAAAATGGAGATCTACAACCTCAGCCCGCCCTTCATTCCTGGTCCAAGGGCAAAGATCAATTTTTATTTATTTATTTTAAACTCATAGAGCAACTTCCTCTCCAGTGAGGACTCCAGTGAGAGCAACACCTCTACTCCACACCGCTAGCACAAACCTACTCCAACCACTCCCAACACACCACCTCCTGCTATTGGTCTATTTCTGACCCAGGTAATGGCACTGGATAGAGCTCCTTTGCAAGGAGCCACCGAGTTGAAGTCTAATCATATACAAGTGCATGCAGCTCCAATCATTGCATGCATTCACTTATAAAATAATAGAATCACTAAGGTTAGAAAAGACCCACAGGATCATCCAGTCCAACCATTCACCCATCACCAATGGTTCTCGCTAAACCACGTCCCTCAACACAACATCCAAATATTCTTTGAATACCTCCAGGGTCGGTGACTCCACCACCTCTGGGCAGCCCCAGATGCTACTACCTACAAGGATATGCCCAACATGGTGTACACTACTTACCATGAGATGTGTGCAGCTGTATATGTAATAATTTTAAAGCACTAACATAAATAAACTGTTGGTTATGATGTGGCAACAAGTCTACAGTGTACTAGTGTTAGGGGGAAAAAAAAAAAACAAGCAAAAAAAAAAAAAAAAAAAAACAATAGAACACAAAACAGATTGGCTTTACCAGGTAGAGGCAACTACTACTCCTACTGAAATAGCATACCATCGCCAGCCAAATGACTTACTGAAAACTTTCTCCAGGAAGCCTATGAAATGTTAATTTGTTCACATTATCAGTAATAAGACATTAGCCTTTTGGGTAAACAGCATTCACAAACAAAGTATTTTCTGGGCTTCATAAACTGTACTTTATTTGAACTTAACTTCAAGGAGACAAAACTAAACTAAAGCAGGAAATTAGCCCTCAGAGAAACAGCCGGATTCATCCTCAGCATCCAGAGCACAAATTTAAGGGGAAAAAAAAAAGTCCTCCTTGCCAAAGAATATAATTCTGCTGCCTCATTACTGTTTTGCTAAAATAATTTAATTAGCAGTCTTCAGATGCAGGAAGGCATTTATACTTTGTCAGGAAAAGAAGGGGTGGGGGTGAATGGTACAGGCTGTTCCAGCATACCAGGAACACAGCACTGAATTCTTCCAGCTACCGGACCAAAGCTGGACTGGCATACCAGGACTAACTGCTTTTTTGACAGAAAAGTGCTGTGTCCGTGCATGTTTAGAACCTTAAAACCACCTCAGAACCCATCTTTCATTATGGTCCGTTGACATGGGCACTGACACTTGTTATTAGGGAATCCCATAACTCAGGCTTTTAAATGCAGCTGTTTAAGCTGATTCCTTCCTGCTACTCCATACAAACAGCACATTTAATTTGTGTGATAAAATACTCATCTAGACTAAGTTCAACACATTTGTTTCCTCTATAGAAATTTTAAGATGGGAAACATGCATTCTGTCTCTCAAAGACGGCATAGCCCCTTGCAAAAAACCAAGTGTTACTCTTGCTAAAATTGGCTGTTCATTGCGTCTTCCTGCCTACAGCCCCGGGCTGCTCATCAGTGCTGCCTGCAAATACCCCCATGCTGGCAACAGCCTATACTTTTAAAAACTCTCCTTGCTACAGTAGTCCTTCGGCCATCACATTGGAAGAACATTCTGAGTTCAAACACCTTACTGCTGCAGGAATAACCAAATGCTGAACAAGAAACTGAGTTACAGCTTAGCTTGTAAATTCCCAGAATTTGGTAATAAACTGTAGTTCAGCCCCTTTTGGCTCAGATATAATCTATACGCAGGTATTTTCACAGCTCTCCATTTTACCCCAGTCATAAAAAAAGAAAAATAATTTGTCCTTCATAATCCACAGGTGACTAAGATTAGCCAAGTCTAAATGAACTGGCAGGCAGTGAATCGCTAGTTGAGATTAGCTAAAAATATTGCCATGATGCATAAACCCAAATAGAAACCTGCTCCCTCTCCCAGGAATTCTGCAGTCCCAACAGGTGTAAAAAATAATTCATCTTTGTCACTAAACTGCATAAATACGCAGGAGAGGGAGGCAGGCTGCTGGCAGAGAAGGTGCCATTTATACATGAATGCTTCCACAGTGCAAAGCACAGTTTGAAGGTGCTGGAGTCCAGAGCCACAACTGTTCACCCAGAGATTTCCAGTACTCGCATAAATTCAATAGTACAAATTTAGTCCCCGTGTGATGTAAATGAAGTGTTTTAGACATCTGAGGAAGGCTTTGAAACTCAGCCCACACAGAAAGAAAATTCATCACTAAAAAAAAAAAAGCAATTTCAAAAGCAGGGAACTGGTAGATAGTGCCTGGGTACAAAGATCACATTTGTTTTGACTTAGTTCCTCAAATCCTTTCAGTATCGGTTAAGAGCACACACTCTATAAAACACTCCTGTGAATATCAGCTAAGAGCACTTGCTGCATAAAAAAAAATCCCGAGAAAATGGCATTTTCACCCAGGCACATATCCACGAATTGCTGTTTATAACTCCCGTCTACTTGTTGCAAATAGTGGGATTTGAAAGAACAGACACCAAAAGATCCTCCAACTGTTAAGAGCTGCTGAATAAACAATGGGAACATGAGTGATTCTCCCCCACTGCCTCCCACGTGAACAGCACAGGCAGAAAATTGCCCATTTCCTGCCAGCCTCCTTCCTCATGTCACAACTTTCTAAGGGTGAGCAGGGAGGGGAATTCAAGGGTGCTTTCTGCCTGTTTTGTTGCATAGATAAGAACATAGATAAAGCAACGATTTTAGATGAAGATGTACAATTTCCTCGGAGCCTTCAGACAACAAAGATGTATTTTCCCAGCCCCCCATGCCACGGGGCAAGTTGAGCCCAGCACCCACAGCTCAAGGCTTTGTATTCTGATGAAGGCTGCAGGCTGACTGCAGCATGATGGATACCCACATGCAAGCAGAAGAGAGAACACACTCACCCGAGAGATGGACAGGGGCATGTTGAAATCCTTGCCGCCTTGAAGCCTGAAACCCCAAGGAGCCGGGCCGACCAAAGACACGCTGTAGTTGCTCATGGTGTTCAATATTCAAGGATCTAAGCCAAGGACTTGATGCCTGCAGAAGAGAATTACACTTTCAATTTAAAGAAGATAAAAACAGGAAGCACTGCCCACCACTTCTCCATAGTATAAGGACAGCCAAAAATCTACAGAAAGTCTGTCATTACTTATACTTTCCCCATGTTTTGCTGCACTAAATTGATTAGGAAGAAACACAGGGAGCTGGTAACATGCTCTTACTACTTTCAAGGTTTCTGGTGTTGAAATATTTGCGTCTCAAGAGAAGCACACAGTAACAAGTATTTGTCAAACACCTGATAGAATACTGTGGGGAAAAAAAAAACAAAACCTCAGTGCTGAGACAAGCATGAATTGACAGCATCCCTTAAATCCAAGTATGGAAGAAGTTACTGCCATTGGCACATTTGTCTCTGACAAAATGAGTATCACATGCTGCCATGTCATCAGCTCAGAACTTGTTTCTCAACACATTATGGTTTGACAGTTTCAGAACAATGTCAAAATGTCACAACTTTGAAGTTAACCAGAAGAAAATAAAAACCCTGTGACTTTTAGTTTTACAGCATAACTTCATATTGACAGAACAATGCTACAGACAAGACAGATCTTAACACCAAGCCTCAAATGAAAGCTGCAAATTAAATTAAAATACTGACAGCCACATCAGTAACAGTAAGGGGAAATAAATAAATAAAAGCAGAGCAAAACTCCAGCATCTCCCTCCCCTCCACACCAATGTGAGCAACAAATTACCTTTAAAAGGCAACCTCCGCACTTAATTGCTGCCCAGAGCCAGAGATAAGGGCTTCAGTTTCACCTCAGATAAGTAACATTACAATGACATCTTAGGTAGTGGATCCCGACTATTTTGGTATGGTTGAAGTAAGGCAAAGAACACAGCAGAGCGGGGCGTAAGCCTACACCGCAGCACGGCCAGATTCCAGCTCCTGTGCTGACATTTAAGGTGGCACCACGGGTACACTGCAGCGAGTGGGCTGCACGCCCCAAACCCAGCCTGACCTCACCGTGCACTGCAGGGGGATTTTAGGTTTTGAGGCAGGAGGGTTTGCAAAGGCACCCATTCCAGTGGGCCGCCCGAGGTGTGGAAACCAGGATTCAGAGCTACCTTGGCAGCTGCCGGGGAAGCTCTAGCCCCAACACTGGCTCAACATGCCCCAAAATCCTCAGCATAGTAAATACCACCGTCCACCCCCCATCCTTCCTGCTGCTGGAGAGGGTGAGAAGAAGAAAAACCTCCAAGCAAGTTTGAGCTCTCAGGGGGTTTGCTCACCACTGAAGCGAGAAGTACTACTTTGCTAATTCCTTCTGAAAGGGGATTTTAATTAGTCACAGATTTCCTCCCTTATGAAAGGGAGAATTCTTTTCATTCCCTGTAAATGAAAGGCAGCACGGCAACAGGTCACCATACACTGGGGACGTCAGGAAAGCACACCGTGTACAGTGAGCAGCACACATGTGGTTCACAGGCACTGGCACAAGGCTTTACCTATGAGAAGGACTCAAAGGTCCCATAAGCAAGTTAAAAAAAAAAAAAAAAAGTGTAACAATAGTTGCAACAACAGTTTCAGGAAAAGATTAAGTTATGTTCAAAAAGAATGGCTTCCCCCACCCCATTTGAAGCAGCTACAAACGGGGAGAAAGAAGCTGCCCGGTGAAATGCCTCGCAAGGTTCCCAGCACCACTCCTCTCTCCTCTCTCACGCCCGTGACTCTGCACCTTCAGCCTCCCGGACGGAGCAGGAAGGAGGCGATCACTCGGAAACTCACTGCACTTCTCAAAGTATGAGTGCAGCACCTAAGCCTCACATCCCCACTTCGTGCAGGGGGCACTGAGTAACCACGGAGGAATTGCACAACTTCTATCGGTTTTCACCAAACGTTCGCTGGGTCAGCTCCTGGAAGGGGGAATTTCAAAATCCTGGCAGAAACGCCCATCACCACGCGTGGGGACGCGGAACAGCGGGGACCCGCGGAGGAGGCAGTCCCTGAGGCAGCGACAGCACCGAGCCGCCAGCCCCGCCGCACCGCCCCAGAGCGGCACGGAGCGAAGCTCCAGCCCCAAGGCAGCGACCTGAGCCCCGCACCCTGCATGGAGCTCCCCAGGCAGCCCAGCAGCACCCCGACGCGGAGTTAAATTACAACAAAATCAACTTACAGGTTACGAGAAGCAGCACGAAGTTCAACCCCCACCCCAACCTTCTAACTTCCCCGCTCCCTCTCCGCCTAGCCCCGCTCACTCACCCAGCCCGGCGCTGCGGGGCGCGGAGCAACGAAGACACCCGCGGCACGTCTGCAAGACAGCAGCTCCGTCCCTCGCTCTTGTTTTCACTTCCGTCTCCCGCCGCTCCTCCCCCGGCACGGCACGGCACGGCACGGCCCGGCCCGGCACCGCGCGGTGGGGATGGGGCAGGGGCGGAGCGCGGTGCCCGCGGTCCGGCGGCTGGAAATGCTCCAACGCACGGCTCTCTGGAGGACCTGAACTTTATTGTTATTTTTTAGTCCCAATTCACTATTTTTTAACAGGGAAATGCATTTTTTTTTCTTTTTTTTTTTTTTTTTTTACTTTACCCAACTAAAGGCACACCTGTGAAATGCAAAGGAGAGCGATGACGGAGAGGAAGCTGTGTCTACGCGTCACCCCTCTATCCTCAGCCTGAAGAGAGCTGCTGGTGCAAAGAGGCAGCCTGAACTTTCAGCACAGCCCATGTAGGCTGCCACAGCTATTCTACAGGTAACTACTACAAAAATAGTAAAACTTCACTTTATTTACCAAGGAGTATCATGGGGACTGATGAGGATACGATTGCCTCCCAAAGCGTATCAAAGTGGTTGTATGGCAACTGTTGAATCATGGCCTGAACCTCTGATTGACCACCTGAGGCAAGCACTGAGTCAGCCATGGGAGCACAGGTGAAAGCAATTCACCTGTGTGCCTGGAAGGGGTGGAGCCAGGCTCCACCTCTCCTAGACCCCATTTAAGGGCTGACTTCAACGAAGGAAGGATCTCTTCCTGGAGATTGCTTCTTCTGGAGTCTTGTGAGCCTACAACACCGGTGAACACCTTTCCTCTGTTTGACTATTCTTACTAGCCTGACTTCTCTATATGCTGGTTAACTTTACAACCTGTTAACCTTACGATCTGTTAACCTTACAGTGGTGAACAGTAGCAAGGCAGAAGAGGTGTTTAAGCTATAAAACAATGCACAAGAACAAATGTGTATAAAGTGACTGTGAATAAGCGTAACTTAGAAATCAGCCAGTAAGGGAGGCTTGTGCAGTAGCAAGTTCAGAGGCAGGACTGCTGGCTGGGTAGTATACTGCTATGCTCTGCTGACCTGTGGCACCACTGGGGCCTGACAGCTGTGAGAAGCAGGGTGGAGAGCAGCAGCACTGCCTCAGAGGTTTAGCTGTGTCACAGCTGGGTGAGGCCCTGGGTTCCCTTCTATACTTCACGTTCATTAGAAGTGATCTCAAGTAAAAGTGGTTGTGAAAGAAACGCACCTCATTAGCAGTGCATGCAGTGCTGCAATTGTGATAATTTCAATTTGGTCTTCAAACATGGATTTGCTATGGAGGAAGACTGCAAAGGAAAGCTTTAAATCCCTTGCTAAATCCAAAGCAAATGCAACACAGTCCTTAATAATCATCCTGCCTAGCCCTTCTGTCCTTTCTTGGGAGCAGGCTAGCACTGTCCCTTGTCCTCTCAGTCCCAGTTTGGTGAGCTTTAATGGAGCTGTTTGATGTCACCCCACTGAGCTGTCCATTTTCTTGGCTGTGCTAACTGAACTAAGTGAATCTCACGTCACATCTCAGCAATAAAAGCATCCAAGACCCCACCAGTTTAGCAGAACCACTCTTCTGGAAATTTGTCTTCCTTACCCTGCTCTTTTCCTATTAAGTGTCTCTAATCAGGCAAAACTGAAAAATCCCCATTACAAACATAGACTCTCACATGGTTTTAATTCACAGAGGTAAAAATTCCCCATCCCAGGGATTCTTCATGGTGTCACGAGGGCCTTAAATCATTCTCACAGCGTTACATTTATCAGAGGAGAAAGAGCCCCAGGACCCCACAGCACAGCCCATGTGACACCCCCAAGGCCGGTGTGGCCCCGTGCCATCTGGCCGAGCTGCAGCCTGCCACCACTCACTAAGCCTGGGCTATCAACTAGGTACATTCAAGAAAAACATCCCTTTCCACTTCTCCAGAAGCCACTAGTTTTCCACCAGGACTGAAGAGGACAGGCCAGTAGGCATCCCCAGTGCCACTGTGCACAGCCAGGCCATGGCCAGGCCTATGCTGCTCCCAGCTGTCAGCCTGTCATCCCCCGCTTTGTGACAAATGAGCCCCGAGGGACTGTTTGAGAGCTTGCCATTCCTGGTCACTTTTCAAACATTCTCCTTCTTGAGAAAGCTTTTCATTAGGGCTGAATAGTGAAAAGAGAGATAGTGAGCAGAGGATGAACCTTGGCAGCAGGCAGAACTATGGCCTGCCTGTTCTTCCTACCACTGCTGGATTTCAGACAGAACTTGCATTTTTCCCTCTGAACAAGGAAGGAAGAAGTCTGGAAATTAATTAAATGCGGTAGACAGCTAGCCAAGCAAATGCAGCCCTATCTCAAAATTACTCAGGCACTTAAGCCTCGTTTAAATGCTAATGAAATGCCTTAGGTGTCAATAATGCAGAACTTGATGGAGAATATCGCCTGCGGGCCTGAAGTACAAAAAGGCACTCACAAAAGCAAAAAGAGTCATAAATTATGAACAGATTAAAAGTGCATGGTGAAAAAATTCTCAAACAGCAGTTAATCTAACATTCACTTTCTGTGTGCTGAGACACAGACCTGAAAGCTGTGCTTGCACTGCTACTTTTGCTTTTGCTTTTACTTTTCTTCCAGAGGTAACATTACTGCAAGTACATACAGCTAGCGCACAGATAGAATTCAGGCTGAAGTAACCCTCTCTTCAGGGGTTAATTCACATTAACTGCTTATGGGGCTCAACTCACTCTCAACATGAATTATAGGTTAATATAAATATCATCTGTAGCCTAACAGCTTATTCCCAACACCAAAGTAACTCTCTGCACAGCAATGAAATAATATAGATATACTCCAAGTGTTTCTGAGAAGCTAAGGATGCCGTCAGCTTTAGGACAGGGCAAGCTTTTATGCTTGAGTCATGGTGAATCCTAAACTACCTTCAACTTGTATCACAGAAGCACTTCTATTTTTCTTTTTTTTTCTTTTTTTTTTTTTTTTCTTCCTCCCATTCCTCATTTGGAAAGATACCCAGCACTGAATTACATCCTATCTCACACATCCTATCAAGCACCGTATCTCCAGATAGCTTGAAGCCTTCCTTGGGTGGGAACAAGCACTATACAGCTGAGCCGATGGAATTCAAGTCAGCTTTGTTAATTAAAAAAAAAAAAAAATTAAAAAAAATACATAGTCAAGTTCACCTTAGCTCTCCTCTCATTTCTCACTTATTTTATTTCCTCTTCTAAGAGCCCTGTTCTTCCTCCAGGTGTGTTATACACTCCCACTTCTTGTCAGCCTTTTTTTCCACTGGATGCATATTCCTGTATTACAGCTTCAATTTGTACAGCTGTTTCACTCACAGTGGTGCTTGGCAGTCCAGCTTTTAAGGCTGAGGCTTTCATTAGGTTAAAACATTAACATCATAGAGCATAAGTGGTTTTATAAGTGGATTTCTAGTCTTTTAGTATCCTGATTTTTTCTTTATTTTATCTTATCAACACTTGGATTTTTTCTTTTATAACACTTTTTTTTTTTTTAATGTAATTGTTACTAATAAAATAAGTCTTTTTTATTATGTCCCCCTAAAGTTATATAAACCATGTAAACAAAGGGAATAAGTGCTTGTTACTACTGAACTCCTTGCAGTAAGTGAGCAGACACAGCTGAATCTTGATCATTCATCCTGAAACTCTGAGCTACTTCAATCTTCTTCATTCCCTCTGTCTCAGATAAAGGAAAGACAACCTATGTGCAGGCCACAGCCCGCACTGCAGGTTCAACATTTCTTCCACACCAGCCTGAATCAGTGCAACACCAACCCAATGTTTTCACTTCAGGGAATATGAGGGCCTTTTGGGGAAATCCAGGTTACCTTCTTATCATGTTTAACATGGATTGTTTTAGGGGCCGAAACCTATACGAAGCTTTCCAGCACTTTGCAGTCTGGACAGCTTCATGCTCAGCCCTGCTGCGAAGCATTAGCTGCCGTTTGCAGCTGGTGACCAGAGGTAATAAACATTTATACGTGCTAGGAATCAGATGTCAGACAAAGAATTGGAACCAGTTTTTCCAAATTCCTGCACAGTTCCTAACTACTGTATTACCCTACCCTCGGCTAACATATCACTTAAACCACACTGATGAATGGAAAAACCTCATAGTTCATATTTCCCATTCTTAACAGAGCCCAGCTTGTTACAGGAGTAGCTGCTTCAATCATTCACCCTATTTACTTTTTAAATCTATTTTCCCTCAACAACAGTGAATTGTTTGCACAGGAATCTCTGTCTTGGCGTGGTCTAATTGCCATCCATCAGCTGTGCAGGAAGGGCTTGCTGAGTGAAGCCTTAAAGCTGGGTTTGACATATACCGCCATCACCAATTAAGTAGGGCCTGGTATGTAAACATCCAAACCTTCAGAGTGATCATTGCAGTTATTTATATTAATTAATGCCATGGGAGAAGAGGTGCAGCTCAGCCTATAATCTCTTGCTGTAAGGTATTGCAAGGGAGGGGATGGGTACAAGCCAGAGCATGAGCACTTTGCCTGGCAGATGAGGAGCAGTCCAGCATAGCTCCACCACGACACCACTCCCACATTCTTCCCACCAGTACCTCTAACTCAGTCACACAGCTCCACACAGCCTTTTCCCAAGCGCCATTTGCAGTTCAACCAGAGGCACTCAGGTGGTGCCCTCTGGGGCTTGGTCAATGCGTTCCTGTGTCACCTTCAGTAAGTCAATTCACTGCACTCAACGCTCTGTGGGGTTTTTGCACGCTGACACAAAAATCAGGGTAGTGTAAACTGGTGAAATTGCATCAACAGGCATAGCAATGCACTTACAAATATTTGGAAATAAAAAAACAACAACAACAATAAAAAAACATAGTTTGCCTATTTCACTGACTGAACAGACCTGGATTTTATAAAAACTTAGGTAAATCCATACAAAGAAACAGCACTTAGAGAAGCCTCTCTAAGCCTTTGCAACAGCCTTTAAACTTATATTTCTCTGAGAAAAGAAAAAAAAAAACTTGTCTATGAGAGCAGCAGCGAGACCTGGGAACATGACAAGGAGACCTTATTTTAGCTGCTGCCTACACACACACAAAAAAAAGTATTAAAGCAACTAATAGCTATTCCCACAGTAAATAAAAGACATCTAATCTTTACTGAGAAGGGGAATAGAGAGAAAAAGAAACAGAAATGTTAATCCTCATACATTTTAAGAATTTGTACCAAATTTACACACACCAGCACATATTTATATAACAACACAAAAATGATTTATAGCCTTCTTGCAGCTTGTGAAAACTCTGGTTCCTTGTTGGTTTTGCAAGGTTAGCTGCCACACAGATCTGGGCATCAGAGGTAGAAAAATGAAACTTGCACTGTGCCAGTATTTTTACTGAAACGCCGTATGTAAATCAGGAATAACATAAGTGACCAAATGACGGTGAACACCTCAGAGTATCCTGCATCTCCAGCTGCCCATCAGAGGCTGTCACCTCCCTGTACACAGCCTGGGTGGACACAGGAATCAGACTCAGTGCATCACTGAGCCTCTGTCTCTCCTTCCCGAGGTGCTATAGAGTTTCTTCCCAACTGAATTTACATTTTAAGTGTTGTGCTTTTTATTTTTCCTCAGCTGTTCCCATCAGAAGGCCGCCCTTGCCTCTGTTTGTCTCAATGGCCCGTAACCTGCATCTTATTTCCAGACTATGTTTAGTCACAGACAAATTTAAATAGCTCTTCTCCCTCGCCGCAGTTTCACTCTCGTGTATTTTTAGATTGAAATTGTATCTCCTGTCAACCTTCCATTTTCCTAGGCTAAGCAGTGGCGCTTGCCTCTCCTCTGTTTGTAAGGAAAGATTGTGGCACTCGTGGCCATCTCAGTAGCCTTTCTTTACACCTGTTCAGATTTGTATTCTCCCTGAACACCAGACATGGCACCCTGCCGACACCTTACTGATGTTGCCTTCTGTAATGGAATTAGTGTCTCAACTGGAAACATTTTGTTCAATGTATCCAGGGATGATATTTCCCTGTTCTCTGAAAAAAATCATACTAGCGCTTCACAGGTAGCGTGGAGTCACCCAATTCATTTTATTCCTACTTTTCTCCCGTTTTCAGCTTTAGGCATATAGGTTTATGAAATTAATTCCATTTGATTTCTTTTCTTACCATATGATTGATTCTTACCGTACTCGTGTCTCAAAGCCTTTTTTCTTTTGCTACAGACCTATCAGTCTCACCTCGGTGCCGGGGAAGGTTATGGAACGGATAATCTCAGGAGCCAACATGGACCAGTTAAAGCTCAACCAGGGGATCAGGCCCACTCAGCATGAGTTTACAAATGGTAGATCCTGTTTGACAAACTGATTTCATTCTATGACAAGGTGACCTGCTTAGTGGATGAAGGTAAGGCTGTCGATGTGGTCTACCTGGACTTCAGTAAAGCCTTTGACACTGTCCCCCACAGCATTCTCATGGAGAAGCTGGCTGCCCATGGTTTGGATGGGCGTACGCTCCGCTGGGTGAAACACTGGTTGGATGGCCGGGCCCAAAGAGTTGTGCTCAGTGGAGTTAAATCCAGTTGGTGGCTGGTCACAAGCGGTGTCCCCAGGGCTCGGTACTGGGGCTGCTTCTATTCAACATCTTTATTAACCATCTTGATGAGGGGATTGAGTGCACCCTCAGTAAGTTTGCAGATGACACCTAGTTAGGAGGGAGTGTTGATCTGCCAGAGGGGAGAAAGGCACTACAGAGGGACTTGGATAGACTGGATTGATGGCCAAGGGTAACTGTGTGACTTTCAATAGGGGAAAGTGTCGGGTCCTGCATTTTGGTCCCAACAACCCCAGGCAACCCCACAGGCTCGGGGAGGAGTGGCTGGAAAGCTGCCTGATGGAAAGGGACCTTGGTGTACTGACGGACAGTCAGCTGAATATGAGCCAGCAGTGTGCCCAGGTGGCCAAGAAGGCCAATGGCATCCTGGCTTGTATCAGGAATGGTGTGGTGTACTCAGCATTGGTGAGGCCTCACCTCGAGTACTGTGTTCAGTTTTGGGCACCTCAGTACAGAAAGAACATTGAGGTGCTGGAGCAGGTCCAAAGAAGGGCAACAAGGCTTGTGAAGGGCTTGGAGGATATGCCCTATGAGGAGCGACTGAAGGAACTGGGGCTGTTTAGTCTGGGGAAAAGGAGGCTGAGGGGAGACCTCATTGCTCTCTTCCAATACCTGAAAGGTGCTTACAGTGAGAGCGGGGTTGGTCTCTTTTCACTGGTAACAGGTGACAGGACGAGGGAAAATGGCCTTAAGTTGCGCCAGGGTAAGTTTAGGTTGGATATCAGGAAACACTTCTTTACTGAAAAGGTTGCTAAGCACTGGAATAGGCTGCCCAGGGAGGTGATTGAGTCACCATCCCTGGATGTGTTTAAAAACTGTTTGGATGTGGTACTCAGGGACATGATTTACTGGAGGGTTGTTAGGGTAGTTTGGTTAGGTCATGGTTGGACTCATTGATCTATAAGGTCTTTTCCAACCTGAGCAATTCTATGATTCTATGATTCTTATGTTTGTTATGGCAGCCCTTCAAAGTACAGATTCTTAACAGAGATGTCAAAGGGCAGTGCTGTATGTTGGTTCTTTATATGAATTTATTTTTGAAAGGAACGATTTGTATTTACTAAAGACTTCAGCAAATTCCCCATGAAAGTTGTAGAATTTCACTAAAGTAAAAGAACTGTAGAAATGAAATATATAATGTACATAAGTATTACGTTTGTAAAGAAAATGTAAAAATGTAACTAAAAAAAAAGTGCATGAAATTGTTGAGTGTTCAATGATGAATTGTTTCAGTCTCAAGTTGACTACTAAAACACGCTTGAAAAAAAAATCCCAGTACAAAGAACACAACTTCTTGCTCTATTTAGTTATTTTAGGTGAATTTATTTAAGACTGACTTACTAATTAAAAATATTTTATTGTATTGCGTGTTTAATATTTATGCAAATATAGTGTTTTTGCAACTGGACTCAAACTGAACAACATCCTGAAGAGAACATGTTTACCACTTTATTTCACAGATCTCTGGAAGGGAGGGAAAAACACTGCATAATCTGAAATGAGCTATCGATACAGTAGTTGAAGTTCCTACAATTCTCCCTCCATATTAACCTAAAGGAGGCATATCTGTTAACCTTATTTTACTTTCTGTAAACTGCTGTAGTCTTGGTCCAGCCTTCTGTAAATTTGTTTTGCCTGCCATTTAGAGTAAACATAGGTAGTCAGCCAGTCTGATCTGATGCAGTGATTTCTGCTGTGATTTAAAGAGGAATAAAGAAGAGGGATGGGGGGATAAATGAACTTGCAGCGATGAAGGTAAAGGCATTAAGATGCTTTTAAATTAAAATTGCAAAATGACATAACTGTTGCATCTTTCTGAAACCTTGTTCTTGCTAATGTTTTGTTAACTTAATGGTGGGTTTTCAGTTAGATTCAGATCAGATTTTAAAATTTGGTTTTAAAATTAGGATGGCTTGGTTTCAGGGTTTTTTGAGGCATATTAGAAATAATTCACAAAGCATAGCCACTCATGCGTAGTATTTGGCATTTTTTGTTTGTTTGATGATGATTTGAAGAAGTAAATATACAATATATTTTAGTAGTGTATTTTTAGAAATATAGCATTGAATTGTTGTATGATGTGATTGTTTCTTGCCTGCAAAACTGTAATAGCCTTTAGATGTTGTGAATAGTTATGGATGTAGCATTACAGACTAGAAAGCATGTTTCAAGGCTGTTCTGTTTTAACAAGAGATCTTCTGTAAATGAAACACAACAATGAAAAGGCGCAAATAGGCTTATCAAACATGAAAAGAAGCCTCCATGCAAGGCCAAATTGTCTCACTCCAGAAGTAGAATGGGATTCAACAGGCAGACGTCAAGGTACTCCCCTCTATCCTCCTTATTTTCCAACACTCCAGTATATATCATTAAAAGACAGGTTGCTGAACTTACCTCTATCCAAGGACGAGCAGATGTTTAGAAATAATGGCCGAGTGCTGAGTGAGCAAATGTTAGGATTTTGGTACCTATAAATTACTTCTAATAGGCATTCTCCCACTGAGCATGCGCCAATGAAGAAAGTTCGCCCAGAGGGCGAGCGAGGACGGCCGGTGGGCGAAGGAAAAGGTAGGTGCTGGACTGTCATGGTGCTAAAAGGACGCCAGGCGGCAGAAGAGACCAGGGAATAGAAGACTGGAATCCTCATCCATCACTCCCTGCGATAGGCGGGTGTATGTTAATTACCTCGCGGGTAAGTGACGAATATGTACAACCTGTGGAAATCTAATGGACTCTGAATCACGTCATCTTATGGTGGAAATATCCCCAGCGCTTCCCAGCGCCTCTAATAAAGAATGCTTGACTTAACGGTAGCAAAACTTTGCTGCTAAGTTTCTCAGCTTCGTTTCTTCAGTTCAATGAGATGTGACTAAAACAGTGGTTGGCGGCCGACGTCAGCTGCTTCGGAGCCACAACCGCAGTGACAGACGTCAAGCTACAGGACGGTTCCGGGATGCTCTTTTGCCAGGGGAACCCCAAGAATGCGAAGAGATCCGGCTGCTCTCGCGAGAGTGGCTGACGTGGCGTGGGCGTTGCCAAGGCAACGGCGGGAGATTTAAACGGCCGAAAGCCGGAAGTAGCTGTTACTCAATGAGGTTAGCTGCTTCGGAGCCGCACCGGCCAGAACCGCAGCGACTGATCGCGAGGTACAGGGGAGTTTCGGGAAGTTCTTTTGCTAGGGGAATCCCGAGAACGCGGAGCGGCCCGGCAGCTCTCGCGAGACCGGCTGACGTGGCGTGGGCGTTGCCAGGGCAACGGAACAGCACCTACGCCCTCTGTCTTAGAAAAGGCTCCGGGAGGGCAGCGATGCGGCTCCATCCATCAGGTGCACGGTGGGGGAGTCAGCGCGTACGCACTACCCGCAGCGTACTGCAGCAGCAGGTGCTCATGCGGCGGGATGCTGCAGTTCTGTCCCTCCTCGCCCGGGAGACTAGCTTACCTATTGGCAGTCTCCGAGACCTCATGTTTATCATGGTCTCCACCAGGTAGCGAGCTCGCCCCTGGAAGACTGTGGCGACCCAGACAGCGGGCCTGCCCAAGAATGTGGCTGTTCAGGTCTCTAGCTGCAGGAAGTGCCTGAGTCTGCTGCTGCCTGGGGAGGGCGGCAGGAACTCCAGCTGTGCGAGGTGTGAGCAGCTGGAAGATCTGCTCAGCCTGGTGGCAAAGCTTAAGGAGGAGGTGAAGAGGTTATGGACCATCAGGGAGTGGGAGCAAGAGACTGACTGGTGGAGTAACTCCCAGGTATACTAGAGAGAAAGGTGCAAAGGAGATAGCCCCCAGAAATGGTCACGGCAGCCTAGGCAAGGTATACAAGTCTATGGGGCCAGATGACATGCATCCCAGGGTCCTAAAGGAGCTGGCTGATGTGGTTGTTGGGCCACTCTCCATTGTATTTGAGAACTTGTGGCTGTCAGGCAAAGTCCCTGGGGACGGGAAAAAAGAAAATGTTGCTCCCATTTACAAGAAAGAGAGGAAGGAAGACCCAGGGAACTACAGGACGGTGAGCCTCAGCTCTATGCCTGGGAAGGTCATGGAACAGTTCCTCTTAGAAGACATGTTAAGGCACATGAGAGATGAGTGGGTGATCCAAGATAGCCCGTGTAGCTTTAGCAAGAGAATGTCATGCCTCACCAATCTGGTGGCCATCTGTGACAGAGTGATGATATTGGTAGACAAAGGGAAGACGACCAATGTCATCTACCTGGACTTGTGCAAGGCCTTTGACATGGTCCCCCACCACATCCTTATCTCAAAATTGGACAGATACAGATTTCAGGGGTGGACTATTTGGTGGATAAGGAATTGGTTGGAAGGCTGTAGACAGAGGGTTGTGACGAGTGGCACTATGTCCATGTGGAAGCTGGTGACGAGCGGTGTCCACCAGCGGTCTGTCTTGGGACTAGTGCTCTTCAACATCTTCATCAATGACATTGATGATGGGCTTTAGTGCACCTTCAGTAAGTTTGCTGATGACACCAATCTGAGTGGTGTGGTTGGCTTGTTAGAAGGAAGGGATGCCATCCAGAGGGACCTCAACAAACTCAAAAGGCGGGCCCGTGTGAACCTAATGAGGTTCGACATAGCAAGGTGCAGGGTTTTGCACTTGGGTTGGAGTAATCCTGGATACTTATACAGACTGGGAGAAGAACTCCTTCAAGAGTAGGAGAAGGACCTGGGGGTCCCAGTAGATGAAACACTGAGTGTGAGCCAGCAGCGTGCAGCTCGTGTAAGCCAATGGTATCCTGGTCTCTATCAGAAGGGGGGTGGCCAGCAGGGATGGGGGCGATTGTCCCTCTCTACTCTGCCTTGTGAAGCCCCATCTGGAGTACTATGTCCAGGTCTGCGGCCTCCAATTTAGGAAAGATTTAGAACCATTGGAGAGGGTCCAGAGGAGGGCCATGAAGATGATCAGAGGGTTGGAGCACCTATCCTGCAAAGAACAGCTGAGTGAACTGGCCTTCTCCAGCTTGGAGAAGAGAAGACTGCAAGGAGACCTCATTGCAGCCTTCCAGTATTTAAAATGGGTTTATAAACAGGAGGGAAAGCAACTTTTTACTAGGGTAAACAGTGATAGAACAAGGGGGAATGGTTTTAAACTCAAGGAGGGAAGGTTTAGATTGTATGTTGGGGGAGTTCTTTATAGAGTGATGAGGTGGTTGAACAGGGTGTCCAGAGGGGTTGTGGTTGCCCTGTCCCTGGAGATATTCAAGTCCAGGTTGGATGGGGCCCTGGGCAACCTGCTGTAGTACCAGATCTGGAGTTTGGTGGTCCTGCCTGTGGCAAGGGTGTTGGAACTTGATGATCCTTGGAGTCCCTTCCAACTGAAGCCATTATATGAAAATGAAATAATTAAGTACCAAAAGGTGAATGATAATTGGTATGATTACATTTTACTTTAAAGTAGTCTTAAAAATATTAACATGTTGTATAACTACAATATCCCCTGAAAACAGAACTTGAATAGTCAGGACTAAAAATGTACTAGTTATGTGTAGTGGAAATGCTGTCACAGCTTGAAACAGTGATTGGGCACCTGGTAGGAAGTCAGGGGCAACCCAGGGGAGCTCAGGTGCATTTCATGAACAGAAGAGATGGAGCTAGGATCCACTCCTTCCCAGACCTCTTTTAAGGGTTGGTAGCGGAGGCAAAGGTATCTCTCTGAAGATCTCTACATACCTAAGGCCTTCCAAAGGTAAGCAGTTTGTTTCTTTTATTTCTGTGCCTTCTGTTATTGTATCTTAGCAGATTCCTCCCTCTCTGCAGTTTAAGACCTTGCTACCCTGCCATTTCGTTACACTTTCCATTGTGTTAAACTATGGTTTGCAAATACTTTAAAAGCTACACTGGTTAAATTGTTCAAGTATTATTCTGTAGGTTAGCACCAAGTCATTGTTTGGGGAAAATATAATTTGTGTTGTCTTCAACTAAATGTGTTTAAGTTGCCCAAAGATTACTTGAGGAAAAAAATTAAATTTAGTAAATTATCATGTAATAAATGCATGAGGCAATACTGAATGTTGTTTCTAAATCAGGATTTCAGTACTTATGTGCTTGTTCATAGATGCACAGATGACTTTGCAGTAATGAAGGCTATTTGCTGAAGAGCAGAGCATCTCAAAAATATTGTAATTGCAAAGATGACAATAGCATATTTCAATTTAAATGTACCATGATATCTGCTTCTGATTTGTGCATGTAATCGCTTCTGTGGAATCACAAAGGTAAATTTCCAACTAGAAGAGGGTAATATAAAGGCTATTGGACCCATGTGATTCTGAGACTGTAACGTGTTTTTTGGTACAGTGCTATTGAGAATTGTAAATGTATGAGGGGAGGGAGACTACAATGATTTACTAATATGTCTTTCTTTACCTGCCTTTTTCTTAGAATAAAAAACCAGCAGCCTTTAAATAAACTGAAGTTTTAGTTAAACTGATGTTACGTTTAATAGTGAAATGAGGGAGTCTGGAAGGTTACTATGTCTACTACAAGTAACTGGAATTAGAAGTCTCTTACTAGTATTTTCTATTTGCTTGCAAGCTCCTGGTGGTTTGTTTTCACGAAAAGTCCAAAGGTTGGGTGTAACAAGTGAATTCTCACATGATTAGTACTGTGTACAAGAGATTATTACAAGAGCAGTAAAAATACAAATAACCCCATTGTAAGATTCTTCAGTTTTTGCTCCGGTCCTCTACTCTTGATGATTATTGATGTCCACTTGCAGGGTCTTTGTCTTTCCTTTACAACTTTGATTAACTAGAAAATTAAATACTTATTTATTGTGTATTGATCATCTTCTGCAAAGCATTTTTCTCTGCACTTCTTGGTATCTGAATGTGCTGCCGCTGTTGTCCTGAGTGGAGCTTGGGAGAAGCAAGGGGAAGTAGGACAGGGCCTGCTGGTTTGTGCCCTGGATGTCTCCAGCAGGGCTGCTAAGCATGTGCACAGCTTCTGAACTGTTCTGATGTTTGATTTCAGCTATTTCTTGATATGACTGCATTTTGAAGTACTGTATATTCTTTCTAGCACCTTATAATCTAAGTACCTAATTCAAAATAAGGCCATGAGAGTTTCCAAACTCCCCCATATCAAAATTACCATTCCCAATTACCAAGTATACTTTCTTTACACAACAGTGTAATTCATTCTTAGAAAGTAAGCATTAGATTTTTCAGCCTCCAAAATATGTATTTTGAAAGCCCTAGAAAAGAGTGGAAACTGGCTCTGCAACCATGACTAACATCCCAAGCAGCCTGGATGGATTGGTTCTGGTTCTGCAAGAAGAATGTGACTGTTGAGAAGAGCAGCGATAGAGGGGCCCATCAGCCGCTTAACTGCTGAACAGCAGCTAGATCATTTAGTGGCAGTAGAGATCAACCTGCACCAGGATCCTGTCCTGAGAGTGACAGGTATCAAATGGTCTGGGGTGAAATGTGAGAAACTTGTAATGTGCAGGTTAACCTGACCTGACTTTCCTCTGTATCTTGCATGTTTAGAGATTAGCTTAAACCTTGACAAGTGAAACACCTTGTCAGCATTTTTGCTAATCAGTTTAACAACATTGTTGACCTTAGATTTAATCATTTCTTGTAATGAACAGTTTTGCAACCTAATTGTGAACAAAGTATAGTAACCTTTTTTATTTCTGAAAAGTTGTGTATGTTCTGTGCTTCTGTGAATGTGCTGTCAACTGGGGTGAGCAGGAGACACCCAGCAGCCTTCTGTCTTTGCTGCTTTCTCTGGCTTTCAGTTTCTCTGTTTAAATTTTTGATGGTGTTCATCTGTCTTCTTGCAGTACTCACTAAGAGAATACTTGAAATAGGGTGCCTGGTACTATGCAATGCATTTCAACCTGTGATGCATGAAGTGACTTACACCAGTCTTTTCCTTGTTCAGTTATTTTTCATCCTAACTTGTTACAGTCAATTTTAGTGGTGCTACCTGGATCTTTTGCTAAATGTCTGGCATAAAAAAATAAGTTTTGTTACATTGCTTCTGGAAAAAGCCTGAATGTACTGAGAGCCCTGAGCATTGCATAGGGCCTTTGCCAAGGCTGCCCACATACAAGGATGTGGTGTTGCGATATGGTCCTAACAAATGCCAATTCCGGTCCCACTCTGATGATATTACATGTACTTTGCCTCACATTTTAAGCTGTAAGTCATTCAGAGGACTAGTGCAGGTCATTACACACTTTTCCTCACTTGGGCAGTTGTATGTTAATAAAGGTTTTCTAAGCTTGTGTTAATAGTGCAGTCAAGGAGCTGAAGTACTTGAGACTGGCTGAGGCTCTTGGTGCAGGTGCTGCAGCAAGGGCACAGCTGAACTTTTTCATCATCCCACTGATGGCAGATTGGCCTGCTGGTCCCTGCTGCAGCTGGGCCTCAAATGGCCCTGGAACTACGATGATACAACCTCCTTTACAATCGTAATTCAGGTATCTGCTGACTTAATAAATACTCCAGTGCAATCTAGGCATCCTGGCAACTCTGTAGTAAAGAGTGCAATTTATGATCCTCCCTCCATCCAATCTAAGCACTTCCCATTCCTTGAGTCAGAATTTATCTCTATAATCAGAGTCCAGGTCTTTTCCCATGTGGTGCTGTGTCTTCCAGCAGTCAGGTTAGGAAATCTTACTTGAATGATCCACTGCTCCATAGAAAATGCAGAGCTCTTATCTGTCCTGTGTAAGTCAGGAATGGTTCTCATCTCACTCTTCTCCCCCACTCCAGCAGGAGGATTAGCAAGCTAATATTTACTACTCCTGCATTTTGGAGACAGATCTTTGTTCTCTGCCCACAGAGCGAACATAATTCTCTCTGGTGGAAAAAGTTGGTCTGTCTTTACAGCAAATAGCCTTGGTATTGTTACCCTATCAAAAAGAATCAAAAGAATTTTATTTGCTACTGTCTTTGTGAAAATGTAGGAATCTAGGTTTCATCTGTGTGACTGTTTAGGAAGCTCTGGCTTATTTATTAATGGGTTAGGGATGAGTAGTGAGACTTGCCTGAAATCAGGGTTCAGCCTTCTAGGTGGTCGGTTTTGGGATTCATTGGTGCTTTGCTTAGATGACAGCCTGGTACCTGTGGGACACCATTTCTTCTCCTTATGGGATGTCAGAACTACCCACTGGGACTTGGAGCACCTGAGCTTCCATGTCAGTGCCCCTCATTCCTTTTGGTTGTTGCTTTGGTTCAGATGGGGCCCCTGTGAGCGGGGGACAAGAATTTTCTCAGTTTTACTAGCGTTGCTATTCATTACTTAGTAAGCCTTTGCATTGCTAAATGTTTATATAGATTTTCTTTGTCAAGTGTTAGTTATGTATGGTGCTAGTTTAGAAGTGTTTTGCAGATAGCTTTGAGGTATGAGATAAAAGTTACAGGGAACGGTTAAGAAATGAGAAGGCACAGAACACTTCACACTTAAGGTAACTTCTGTTTCACTCTATGATGCAATCTGAGAGGTGTGAAATATAACCGTAGGGTAGGTTTTTCAAAGAGGTAAGGTCACTGTTTTACTGTGGCGATGATGTAAAGGCATTGTTTTAATGTGGCAGCGATGCAAGGCCTAGTGGGTAAAATGTTCTTGGCCTGAAGAAACAACATACCACTTTGATTCCCAGTTCCTGGAGGGGGATGCGTGTGTCCCTCTTCCTCAGCTGGAAGCTGAAGGAGGGTGGGATCTTAGTCCCCTGGAGCCATCTAGGTTCAAGGCATGGTGGAGTTCCGCTATGATAGCGATGCTCTTACAGATCTGCAGTTTTGAAGAGCTTTCCATCACCGCAGGGTACAGCTGTGTTTTGTAGTATGCAGTACTGCTGCAGATGAACATTACCAACAGCAGAGAAAGCCAATGAATCCAGCACTTCTCTATTTCCCTGCTGTAACACCATGGGTCCCATTCACTTCAGTGCTCTGCACTGAGCACAAAACCTGTTTGTGGTCGCGAAGGTTTGGTGGGATAAACTAATGTGCAGTAAATGGCAACTGCAGTTTGCTCTACAAATTATTCTACTGCTGTGAACTGACTGCTCTTGAAAATACTGAACTTTGGGACGTTTTTCTTTTGTGTTCAGCTGTTCATTTCTGTGCTATCACGGTGTTTGTTCTGCTGAAGCACCGGTTGGTAATAAACAGGTTCTGTCACGCTGGGCAATTTGGCTAGTAAATCACCTAGTGCGAGACAAAGGGTTAGTATTTTTCAGCTGTATAAGGAGCAGGCGTTCAGGTATGAGAAATCCAGGATTTTTCTTCACCCTGTTTATAAATGCAGATATTGAAATCCGAGCAGCAGGCGGACGGCGGGCGGGAAGGAAGAGCCCCGCACACACCGCCGGAGGAAACGCCCTCCGCTCGGGCTCGCCCGCCCCGAGCCGAGCCCGGAGGAGGAGGAGGACTGGGGCGATGCTGGCGGGACTGGGGCGGGCGGTGCGGAGTCTGCCGCCGGGCGACGGGCGGCTCCGGCTGCTGGTGGGCGGCCGGGCGGCGCGGGGCAGAGGGGATGGCCGCCCGCCCCTCTCGGAGCCTCAGGTGAGCGCGGCGGGGCACCGCTCGGGGAAGTTCAGCCGCTGGGGGGGAGCGGCGGGGCGGGGCGGCAGCCCGGGGGAGGGGGGGTGGCGAGGGAGCCGCTGGTGGGGCCGCCCGGGAGCGCCCGGTGCCGGCGACAGACGGCGGCTGCTCTGCCACAACCGCCGCGGCTGTCGCCTCGCCCGCCGGCCCAGCAGCGGGGTTCTTCAGGCACAGGGTGTGGTAGGGGAGATACGGGGCTCTGTTACGAAACAGAAGTGGAAGCAAAAAAGGAAAAAAAACAACCGAAACTTTTCCTCAAGTGTTGCTGCGGAACTTTGTTGTGTGCAGTGCATGGGGCTGTGCATTGTGCTGGGCCCTGGCTGCAGCTGGAGCTGCAGCTTGGCAGATGCTCCCAGGCCACCGGGCAAGGTGGCTAGCAGGCCCTGTGGCTGCCTGCCGGCAAAGGACGAGCCATAGTCACTGATGACCATTTTTTAAGAGCAGAAATCCATGCGTGCTTGATAGCGTTGCTGTGATGAAGCAGACCATGATGCTGTCCTCTGCCCGAAGGAAGACCCGGGCCAGGAGGTGACGGGCAGAAGGAAGCACTGAGTGGGGCTGTGTGGCCTGCACGGGTGTCATGGCCACTCAGACACCCAGCAGCTCTGTGTATGCGTCTTGACAAGGGTTGCTGCACACAGCGTGCTCAAAGAGCCACCTGTAGAATCTCCTAGCATTAATTTGGCCCTACTCTGTTAATCTGAGAAGCTTTCTTAGCTCAGTCATGGCTGTGTTAGGAGGACACTTAAGAAGGGAATTAAAATGAATATTGGCTTAGCCACTTTCATCTCTTAAGGTTTAAATGTGGAGTGCTAAGTGTGTTGCCTCTCGCAGTAAGCATTTACACTGCCATTCAGCATGCTCTGATGCTGCTTGTTCAGTTTATCACCTCTGACTTCTGCAGGGTGCAGCTTTGCAGGCAAGCTTTGTGCTTTTCTAGGGCTCTGAAATGAGGCTGAAAACTGATGAAGGTTCAGGAAGGTGCACCAAAAAGGAGGAGAAATGAGCAGGAGAATGATCTGGTCTGTCACCCACTGGGAAGGAACATGACAGCGACAAATTTCAGGAGTGAAGTTCTTACACCTTTTAGTTTAAGGAGGGGGATTCTGTTGAGGACTTTTCTGAAGTGGAAGTGTTTGGAATAAGTTAACATGAAATGCTTTTTATATGTGCAATTAGGAGGTTTAACTTTTCTACAGAGCCATTAGCATGACAACATGAGGCTTGCTTTCTGATTTTCCTCTTCGTGTGTTCATCTTTGGACACCTTTCAAATATGTAAATGTCTGTAGTGCAGCTCAGGCAGTTAACATGTTTGTTATCATAAAAGTTAAGTTAATGGCCTGTAGGTGTAATTTCAAGTAGTGAAACACATTACCGCAGCTGTTCAGCTCTTTAGATTTTGGAGTTGAGCAAAGTGTCAGATCATGTTCATCTCACCAGTTAAACGTTGGCATGGCTCTTTGATGGTGTTTCCCCCTTTATTTTAAGTTTTTGGGTAGTTCTGTTTGCTGGTGTGTGTTGCTGGCTACTCTGTCGTTGTCACAGGCATGGGAGGAGTTTTGCTGCAGCTCTGGAAAGGAAGGGTGAAGTGCTCATGGGCAGTTCAGGAGGGCAGAGCTGAGCACTGGTCACACTCACCCTTGATGTGCTCTGGTGTCACGTTCTCCGGCTCACTTTCATGCTGCAAGCTGTGATGGAGATCAGTGTGCCCAGGCACCTTCTGTGGCGCTGACTGTGGGTCTCCATTGGCAAAGCTGGAGGTGATATTTTGGTGGCTATGTAGGGTTGTCATATACCGTGGAGGTGCTTAGGTGTTACTGTATTGGTGAGCAGATGTGTTAGCACATCTGTTTGTATGCTGTGCTTCTTACCAATAAATAAGCTACTCCAGGAGTAAATCAGCCACCCTGGCGTGCCCAATTTTTGCTGTAATTTTTCTGTGAAAGCAGCAATTGCCATCATGAAGAGCAGGATCCTCAACTGTCAGCTTTTCAGCTCAGCTGTTAGACAAAATCCTCACTTTCTTTGATGGCTCTGATTAAGGCCACTATGCTTTCAGTATAATGTTTATAGAAATCATACTTAATTTTATCAAGCTGGCTTTTTAGTTATGAGAGTTGATTTGTATAGCATGACTTTTTCGTTCTGAGAAGTGTTCAGCATTTACTTAGACGCACAGTTTTTTAGGCGAAGTGAAGCGTGTTGTGTTTTTTGGGCAGGCCTTATTATTGCTACATGGAATTTTATTCCCAGAAAGATGTGGTTCGCTTTGCTAGAGTCCCAGATTTGTAATGCCACAGCTATTTGGTTTGTGCTGAAACTTCAGGGCTGCCAGCTATTCCACTTCCTCTTGCCTTGCATGTGTTAACTCAGTGCTCAGAGAAACGCTCTGCTTCTGCTGCTCTTTGTGAGGAAGAGTTCCTCTTCCTGTATCCTGATGGAGAACAGATGTGTTAACACAAAATTGAGCCGAAAATCGCTATTTTTTCTTGGCTGTTCATAAACAGTCTGAGCCAGAAAACACTTAAAGGGCTGTTTTTGTTTGTTTGTTTTTAACACAATCTAGTTAAATACCAGATTTGGCACTTCGGAGAAGCTAAAATGGATTTGCTTTTTACAGCCATTCATATACATGAGATTCCTGGTTTAGTTCATGCAGCAGATCTGTACAAGACTGCCCACAGCCCTGGGGATTTCAGCTGCTGTTGGCGTTGAAGCCTGAGTTACGCTGTTTCTTGTAGCTTTTTAAAACCGGGTTCCCTTCCAGTTGCACAGTCCCCTTTAGCAAAACTGTTTCTGTGCTGTGTGGAGTTGCTGGTGTGGTGACGGTGTCTCCTGCAAGAGGCATGACTTGTGTTGGGAGAGTAGGGAAAGAAATGGGAAAACTTTTTTTTTTTTCTTAACAAAGCATTAGTTCTGTTTAACATCATTAATTCAGAATGTGTCCCACTTTGTGTGGGATTCTCTTAAATTGTATATCTGCACAATAAAGGTTGTGTGTAAGCCCCAAGGTGGGTTTGCAAATATGCCTGCAAAACGTGTTTTCTTTCCATTTTAGGAAATGATGTATGCTTGTTGCTGAGGAAAGGATTTTTCCTGGTTGCAAATTGCAGCCAGTTGGGGAACCACTGGGTTTGGTTACCTGCAGAAAGCAGGGCAGTGAGTATTTTTGGTTTTGTCCTTCCCAGTGTCATCAATATCTGTCAAAAATGTTTCTTTTAATGCTCTCAGCTGACAAGCTGTTGGCTACACCGTGCTTCAGGCTGGCCCTAACTTTTTATCCTTCCTGTGTCCTGATGTCTAGTTACTCTTGTTTTCTTCCAGACTGCTGTACCACTTTTAGTGTTACTCATTTCCAGTTTATCCTTTGGTTTTAGACAGTCTGGGGATTATCAATCTAGATGTGTCCCAACAGCCACAGGATAATTTTAAATGTTGCTTTTTCCCTGCTATGTTTTAACTTTTCCCCCTTCCAAGATATTCCACCAAAATAGCAACCCCAGGACATCACAGCAGCTGCAGAAGTGGGTTATCATTGAGTGTCTTGGGCAGTTGAGTATTCCACTTAAACATGCTTTGTCCCTGCTGTATATTTGCAGTCTACAGGAGTCCTTTGGAAAGTGAGGTATAATTGAAGTTGAGAGCTGGAAATAATTTGTGACCACTGGGTGAGCTTCCCCTCCTTTTCCTTCTGTTTCTTACAATAGAAGTTTGCTTAATGATCCAAACCTTGTTTTCTAATTCAGAAACCTTGTGTTTTTACTGGAGAATGTCACTAACACCATGCACACCTCTGAACTGTCTATGGAAGTGCTGTTCACTCTTGCATATATTAGCTTATAAATGTCTTCAGCGGGTCATTGAAAAGATCCTAGTCATCTACTGCAGGAAGAGTGCCTATCTCAGCAAGTTCATTTCATTGCCTTTGGATACTGCATCTATGCCAGAAAAACAGAATGGCACTGGGGATGGCTGCTGGATGCTTTCTGCTCTTACTCTTTCCATGTCTGGCAACTGGGAGATGGCTGCATTTGCTCTGATAAATGTGCTTTTGAAGAGAGATGTGGGAGATAGATATATAGAAGGTACATACTGGAGGTATGTGTCTGTATCATGGAAATTCATCATCCTTTGTACTTCTATGCATGCTCTAGCTGTTCAGTATTTTACCATACGTTGTGAAGAGCATCCTCATGTGATAGTAAAGTAATAGGCTGTGCTTCTGATAAGTTTGGAAGTAAGTGACTATACTTATATCCAACAGGCAAAGGGAAGTGCATATGTAGGTACCTACCTGTCAGAAGGGTTACCAGCTACCAACAGTGTTTGTTTTTATGTTTTGGGTGGGGTATCTTTGGTTTTTTTTTTTTTTTCAATTTTAAATGGGGGAGAGGAGGAGTCACGCCATGAAGTGATACCTGTATGAGGCTTGCTGTCGTTGTAAAGGAGGCAACAGGAAATGATGCTGCAATTTCATTTTGAGTGGTGCTGCGATAATCCAAACAGTGCTGTGTGAGTACATTTTTTATGCTTTATGGGATGAGGAACATAATTTAAAGGTGTAACAGGCTCTGTTTCTTCCAATGCTCTGTGCGAAGCTCTTTTCTGTACCTGTAAAAAGACTGATTAATACTAAACCTCTAGAGAATGTCTGAGAAAATTGCTCTGCAAATGCCTCGGATGCTCTGAAGATTTACCACAAATCACTGCTTGAGCACTGGTACTTAGTGCTGTTTACAAATGTAGTGTGTGTCTTAAGAACATTAGTCTCTTCTAATAATGCTTTTTTTTCTTTTGATGTTCTTTTTATGTATTAGAATCTTGTTTTGAAGCTTAAAGGTAAAACATTTAAAGCCCGTAATAAGTTATCACAGAATCGTAGGAGTTGGAAGGGACCTCCAGAGATCATTGAGTCCAAACCCCCTGCCAAAGCAGGTTCCCTACACCAGGTCGCACAGGTGGGCGTCCAGGCAGGTCTTGAATATCTCCAGAGAAGGAGACTCCACAACCTCCCTGGGCAGCCTGTTCCAGTGCTCCGTCACCCTCACCATAAAGAAGTTCTTGTGCACATTGGTGTGGAACTTCCTATGCTCCAGTTTCTGGCCGTTTCCCCTTGTCCTGTCTCCACACACTGCTGAAAAGAGTCTGGCCTCGCCACTTTGCCCCCCACACCTTAGATATTTATAGACCTGGATCAGGTCCCCTCTCAGCCTTCTTTTCTCAAGGCTAAACAGACCCAGTTCACTTAGCCTTTCTTCATAGGGGAGATGCTCCAGGCCCTTCACCATCTTTGTGGCCCTCTGCTGGACTCTTTCCAAGAGATCCCTGTCTTTTTTGTACTGGGGAGCCCAGGACTGGACACAGTACTCCAGATGAGGCCTTACCAGGGCAGAGTAGAGGGGGAGGATCACCTCCCTCGACCTGCTGGCCACACTCTTTTTAATGCGCCCCAGAATGCCACTGGCCTTTTTGGCTGCAAGGGCTGGCTCATGGCCAACCTGTCATCCACCAGGACACCCAGGTCCCTTTCTGCAGAGCATTATGTCTGAAGGGGTGGGAGAAGAATGAAAGGGATTGATGTTTCTTTTGTTTGGTTGTTTTGGTTTATTTTTTTGTGATAAAGATTTCACCTTCTGAAGTCCTTCCTTTAAGACTTTTGGCACTGGAGAGAAAGTAAGTGGTAAGCCTGTTCTCAGCATCTAGTTAAACATAAAAATCTTGATTATTATTTTTTTTTTAATTAATTATTATTTTTTTTTTTAACCACCACCTTCCTTCACCTGAAGGGGAATGAGCTAAAGGAAAATTAATGGAATTGCTAGAGCCGGAGTTGATTTCTCCGGGATCTTTTTCACCCTAGCAGCATACTTGCAAGTTGGCAGCGAAGATGAATTTCTCATTGGGTTGCTGGTTGGCAACACAGTTACTGCAGCTAGGTGAGAAGGCAGTAAGCTCTTCTGAGCCTGGAGGTGTTCCGCAGTCACTTCTGGGCCTTGTTGCAATACAGTGTTGATTATGACATACTTCTGCTAAGGGCATCTAACACCAGCTCTGCTTCTGGGCTGATGATTCCTTTTTTCTTTTACAGAAAGATGAAAGGAAGAGACAGGCTCTGTCCTAAGCTAAAGCAGTGAGCCCAGCAAACGATTAAGCCGTTTGTTCTCTGAACTGGAACAGGGAGGCTGGGCAGAGGACAGCTCCCAGGCCTGCCAGTTGCTTGCTGTGTCTTTTTCCATCCTTGTGTGATTCACGCGTCCTGGATCATCTTGACACTGCACCTGAAGGTGCAGGTATTCTTGCATGCCATTCACAGAGTGTTTTGTGTCTGCCAGACTGGCTGCTCCTTAATTCCTGCAGTGTGGGGGAATCTACTTGCTCTGTAAATGTGCCACTGTGTGCCATTTGTAGCTGATTGAGTAGATGAGGAATATGTGGTCTGTTCACTGTGAGGATAGATGGCTCACAGGGAATGCGTGACGTGATGTCCACAATCCCCAAGGGTTGGAGAAGTGTGGATTTAGACTCTGAAGGTCGAGTTCATCACTTGTAAAGTAAATCTCTCATATTAGAGTGGCTTTATCTGCTATAACAACAGTTGAAGAAGAGAATAGAAATTAAAAATGAACATTGATTGGCCACTTGCCTGCTAAATATTGTATCTTTTCTCTTTGGTCTGTGAACCGATCCTTCATCCACGCCTGGCTGACTGGGAGTGATCTCATGCTCTGTGTGGCTGTGTCAAGTGTCAGCAGGCAGTGCGTGGGTAAACAGTCAGCTTTGTGCTGGTGTTGTGGTGCACAACCTCCTGCTGCTGGGGAGGGAATGTGTAGTGCTCCCTCAGATGAAAAAAGAAATGTTTGCTGTGAAAACAGGAAACTTGCACTTTTAGAAGCTGGCTTATCACAATGAGCAGACGGTGCATCTTCAAAAGGACAGAAAAACATACATTATACACAGACAAGATCGTAACTTTTTTTTCCTCAATTTCAGATAAGCAATTTTGAAGGAATTATCTTGTCATTTGCTCTCTGGTCATTTTAGATCAAAATTACTTCAGCCTTCACATTCTAGTCAGATGGAGAGGAGGTACTATGTCGTCTTGTATGAAATGTTTCATTGCTCTGCAATGCAGGTAACAGTTTCATCTTCCTGCCCTCTCTCCGTTATTGCTTAACTGTAGAGACCATGAGGTTGATTTAGAGATCACAAAAGCATCTTTAAATGTCTCATGTATGTGCCTGAGCAGAGGAGAGATTACATTGCTCTTCTTCCTGGCAAATCAAATATAATATATCATGAGGAAATCGGTTTGGGCAGAGTGCTCTGCTGTGTAAAAGACAAATGTTCTCCATGGAAGGTGCAGTCACCTGTTGGGCTGATGTCCTTATGCTGTAATGTTCACAGGACAATGTTGCTGTGGCTTTGCTCAAGTTTTCTATATTTTTTTTCTAGGGCCTGTCTCATTTTCTTGCAAACTATCTCCTTACATTCTTCACTTGCTTTTTGAACCAGCCTCTCAGCAGAGCAATCCCATAGTGCAATCTGTGGAAAACAGACTTCTATTTATTTCTTTCTTTATTTAGTAAAACCGTCCCCTCACCTTTACAAATGGGTTTAAGTAGCCGCTGAGCACCTGCCCTCCTAGGACCCTCTGTGGCTCTTGTGCTCCACAGCTGGCATAAACCCGGCCTTACAGCAGGGGCCTCTCTGAGGGCTGCAGCTATGGGGCAGAGGGGGAGTTGGTTGTGTCCTTTTGTTGCAGTGGTGGATTAGTAGGCGGGTGGGCCAGAGGCTGCGTGCTGAAGTGATTCTTTGGGAGTGGGGCAGAGGTTTGGGCTAGCCTGGTCTGTGCAGGTGAATAGCAAATAGACAAGTTTTAAATTAATCACAGTATAAGAAGATGTGTTAAAGTATCTAAAAATGTTTGAGAAGATGGCAAATGTTCTTTTAGCTACAGGGTAGCTCGGTTTCCTTTTCTGCAGATCCTCTCCCTGCCATGCCCCTGAGAACAAAAGAAGCTGAAAGAGGAATTTGCAAACAGTAAAATGAAAACAATTACAATAATAGAAGCCTGGTGGAAGAAACACACCTGTCATAAAAATGTGATGTCAATAATAGTGGGTTCTTAGAGTGCTGTTGTGCTAATATTGGTAATGAAAAGCAGGAAATCTTCTGGGTCTGAGTTGGGAGGGGATTAAGACACAGCTACTCATGATCTTGAGCCATCTGTTTTCTTCTGATACCAGAGGGGAGGGTAAAGTGCCTCTCTTGTGACTGCCTCTGGTTTCACTTCACTACGTGTTCAAACAGGAAAAACTGAGTCAAGTATTGGAGCTCTTTTGTGAAGATGTTTGTGTGCGGTAACCAAACCCTGTTGTTAAATCCTACATGGAACCTGTGCTAGATATGAGTTTTCTTTTAGATCACACATACTTGTTTAACTGTGTATAGTGCCAGCTGTATCCTGGATTCTTCGTCATGCTTTCTCAAAGGCTGCTTTCAAAATGACTGGCAGACTATTCAGCTGTCACGGTGCTTACGCTCGTGGCATATATTTTGGCAGCATAACTCTTATTGGTTTGGAAAACTTTTGGAAGCTGTAGTTGCTTCAGTATCTCAAAGCATAAACCTTGCTAAAGGTGCAGCACAAGGAACTGGAAAGATTCAGAATGGGTGGACCTCTGGGGGCTTTGATTTGGGAGATGACCTGCTGCAGAATGACTCACAGCTTGGCTTATACTTCTCAAAACCAAGAGAGGTCTAATAAAAATCTCAAAGGATTCCTGCCAGAGCATGTTCCCAGGCATTGATGCCATGGCAGCATCTTTTTCTTGCAGTCAAACCAGTGGTACAGTTTCTCAGCTAGTTGCAACAGCTTTCAAGCAAAAGCAGTTTATTGTGAAGCAGGTGATGTCTTTTTTTCTTCCTTTTCCTCCAAAGCTGGAGCTAGCCTTGCTTTAATATGCAGACACTCAAGATTTTTGCAGTGAGATTCCCGTCACTTCTTTCTCATTATAATCTGTTAGTTGTGAGAGTATGCTCAGTTGTTCTTTATTGTAGTCATCTAAAATGAGAGCAGTCTGTATCTGAAGCCATGAAGTCTGACATGCTGTAGGATATGAAAGTGTAGTTCATATTTCGGTCTGCGATCTTTAGCCAGAAGCCAACGGTGCATGCTCAGTATTTGTAATCAGTCTTTCTGGTGTAATAAAACTGGGTATGCTTAAAGCATTGTGGCCCAGAGCTGTGCAGTTTCAGGCTTAGTTTTACAGTGCCCATGACTGTAGGCATCCTAGAAAGGTAAGTGACTGGGTTGGGTCAATTAAAAGAGCCCAGGCCTTGTGAAAGTGAATTGCAGCTGTTGAGCCATGCATGCTCTTGGGAGTACTGACGCCAAGCTATCCTTCATGACAGTGAAAGTGTAAAGCAAGAATAATCTGATATAGACCACACCCTGATAGGACTTTAATATGGGCAAACAATTACAGTGTTGCCATTCTTCTGCACTTCATAAAGCTTGTTTCCTTGTGTGAAGGTTTCCTTGCCTTCTGCAATGGCTGTCACTCCTCTGGTGAGCAGGGATGCAACTGTCCTCAGGGATTCCCCGCACCAGCTGATGAAAAATGTAGTTTTGTTGCCTTTCAAATATGAATACACTTTAGGTTTGCTGGGGGGCTGATCTTACGAGTATGCACTCCACCACAAACCATTACAGCATGTCTGGTCTCCCTTGGCATTAATCATCAGTAGTTCTCTTCATGTACAACAAAAGCTTTTGTGCAAGTTATGAATATTCCTAACTGTAATGCTGCAGGTAGCTGCATGCAATAACATAATAAAATAGATGCTATCAGAAGTTATGAACAGTCTTGAACAAAAAGACTGATGTTGATCATTCACGTGCTAATAATTTTGGATGCTGTGCAACATTTGGAATTCAAGCCCTTAAGTACTGCTGTTGGCCTTTGTGCTTTTCCTAGTAGTTCCTGGGTTTTGGAGGAAGCTCTGTGGTGATGAGGGAGTCCTCTGTGTCATCCCTTGACTCAAGGAGTTAAGCTTTAAGGAAAATACACAGCACCTTTTCTAGTCTTCAGAGGGTCAGGGTCTGCTGTCAGAGCAGCAGTGTTCCAGAGGAAGCCAGCAGGAAAATCTAATGTGCAAGTTCTAGAAACTATGGTTGAGCCTCAGCAGCACATGTGCAGAGGAAGGGAAGTGCTGAACAAAGGTGCTTATTCAAAGGAAGTGGTGGAAATAGAGCTGCTGGACTTTGTTGTTTATCTCAATCAATATTTAGTGAGTAGTTTGTGTTGATGCTGGCTTGGTGCACTTTGTTCAATGTGGCACGTACTCTGTGGCCTTTTTATCTCCTTACAAATGCAGAGATGTTCAGGATATGCCATTTAGATTAAATAATTGTTTTGTAGCGTTAATTAATGCCTCTGCTTAAATATGAGCATTTGGCGAATTGCTTCAGAGACTTCAGATGCAACATGTAGATGTGGAAGAAGGCAGATTCCTAACTGAACTTAAATAGTGTTATTCTGCGTGAAAGGAAAATACAGACATGGGGAAAGCAAGCACAGAGACTGGTGGGTCTCTTTGTGCCCTTCATGCCCACAGAACAAGTGAGCATTGCGTTCATTAGCCCATATCAGATCCTCCTTCATGGAACTGGCAGACAGCAAAAGCACATTGCAGCAAAATATGTTGGTGTCAGAGACTGAATGTGCTTTCCCTTGTATTTTCTTCCAGGATGGCACTCTACAAACATGGCTCTTTTATTGCTAATTAGATACTTTTTTGCTCATTTGCTACACTGTTAGTAAGCCATCCTTGAAAAAGTCAGATGATCTTTTGTGCTCCAGAAAAGCCCTCCTGAGTTATAAAGGTGTTAACTACAAGCTATTGCAGGTTGTCCAACATGCTGTTTTCTCAGGACAGCACAGATGTTATAATGTGAGAAAGGTTTACAAGAATTCTCATGCTGTGTGTTTGTGAGGAAGGTTTCTTCCCTCCAGTGCTGATCCTCATCACAGCAGAGCAGCTGGTGGTGTGAGTTGGTCCCAGTTGCTCCGTTCCTGTAAGAAGGGTGGCATGTTGCTGGTGCTGGGGAACCTGCATTTCCCATGGCAGGGATTTCCCAGTCAGAGCCCTGAAGTTGGTGAAATCCAAGCAACTGGTATTAGTCCTGGTTTAGGAGCTTTGAAGGAAAAAGAAATGGGGCATCACTTTTTCTCACCTGCTGCCAAATGCAGCATAATGGCCTGTTTTGCTACCAGCGCTGGATGTACTCGTGCTAATAAGGTGCCTGGAGAGTGAGTCCTGTGCTATCCAAGGAATACAGCGCTTCAACAGCTGTTGCAGTGAGGAGATCCGCAGCTTGCTGTGAACCTGGAGGTGTCTGCTAGGGGGGCCATGCTGGCACTGCTCTGCTGAAATAGCAGATTGTGAAATTCTCATTTTAAAAAACAAAGCCAAAACAATTCTTCTGATGGAAGCAGTGTAAATATGGGATCTCACTGCACACTAGTGACAGGGGAGGGCTGGCCACTCTCTGGAGCAAGCAGCACCAGGGCTGCGAGGTACCAGTATTCAGGGCTGCCTTCTGCTGACCTTTGCCCGTAGCCACAGGGACTCCATTTGGCCAACAGCTTGTCTATAACCAGCCAGAGAACACTTAATCCATAGCTGGGAAATGTCACCCCTCTGTCTCCTCCGAATAGTTTTAAAGAAAGTAGTCTGCTAGTAGGAGCTGTTTGCTTCCAGCCTGCGCTAGTGGGGATGTTGTGTTACCAGATTCAGACATCAAAGTGTCATGCTGAAGTGTAGGAGAGGAGAAGCAAGCTGGGAATTAGGTTGGCATTGTTCTGATAGTTAATTATTTACCCAGAGCAGGCTGCTCTTGGTCTCATTTTTCTTTACCCCTCAATATCCTGAGGTAATAAACCATGCAGGGATCATGTTTCTCTGGGATGTGGCTGCAAAGGGACCTGCTATTTGAGCGGAGACACTTAGGGTCCGGTTCCTGGTACAAAACACACTGAATGTTTGGTGAGAGCTACTGGAAAACCAAGTTGCTGCTTGAGCTGCGGTGTTAGCGTAGTGCGGTGAGAGAAATACTGTGTTTGTCTTCAGGCTTTCTATTACTTCAAAGACACTGATCATTGAAGAGAACTCACAAGCAGTATCAATGGTTAAAAGCTGTAGAGATTAATTTATTAGGAAAAAAAAAAAAAGTAAGGATTAAATACACATAACTGGCCTAGGCAGTAACTACAGAGGTTCATAAATCAACAAGCATGAGAGGTAAGAGCATAGAAAATAGAAAGGAACTGTGCATGTGGCTGGGAATAAGGGTGAAGTGAGAAGGAGACTTTGGATATCCCATGTGTGACTCCTCAAGAGTGAAATGCTTTTGGCTATTAAACACTTTCCCCAAGGAGAGGGTGGGAATTAATTACTGGATGGACATGGAGCTATGCTAGACAGCAATCCAATAAATATTTAGAATGAAAAATCTTGTCCTTTTAGGGTGACCACATCAGTATATTGAGTCTGGCTTCATCTTGTGACATTAGTCATAGTCAGCGTTATTTGAATCTATTGTGAAGGACATGCAGCATGCAGAAAGTGGATTGTGCTGTGCTGGGTGCCTGCAGGCAAATGTGCATTTACAAGCCTGGTAATATCCCCGCCCTCTGCTCATCTCAATGGCAGTGTCACAGTCAGCTTGGATCTCAAGTTTACGGGACAGCCTACTCTTTTAGCTGTACTTCATCAACTCATTGGGAAGGAAAACCCAATGTCAGACAAGGGAGCAGGCCTCATCTGCCCACTGGGAGCTGGGTGCTGAGCTAACCCTGTGTGCTCTGCTTGTCACTTCCACTTGTTGCAGCTCTTTTCTGCCTTTAGCAAAATAGCTGAAGGCTGTGAAAGTGGATCTCCTAAAGCTAAGTTGCTGAGTATCTTCAGTACATGTGCTCATTGCAGTGACAGTTGTGAGACAAAACTACTGCGTGACAAAGACATCAAGCTGCCAGACTCTGCAAAACCCACATTAAATGTCCTGGTGTAGTGCGTTTTCAAAGATACAAAGAATGATGAGCTATTTCTAGCAGAGGAGAACTGTCATTTGAGTTCTATGTAATAATATATGGCAATGTTTCACCTTACTGCAAAAGCTGAGAGATTTGCAGTGGGATAGGTACAGTGTGCATCCCTCTGTCAGAAGGGTGCTGCTCCGAGGAGCTGTTTTGAACCCAAGCATGTGATTCTGGGCCATTTGAGGAGGCTTCATGCTGGTTGCTGGTGGCCTGGGAAGGGAGGAAGAGCAGTGTTGCTATGTGCATGTGCACCTCACTGGCTCCCTGCTGGCTGGGCACAGGCAGCACTGGGCATTTAAATCCATCAGCTCCTGCCTTCCTTCTGGTGGCTGTTTGCAAGGAGGCAAACTTGTCTTATTTAATTTATGAAAGGAGGAAAGCCTTATTAGCCATTATTCCTGTTTTTTAATCTCATAGGCAACAAGAAAGACTGTCTATTTTACTCACTGCAGCAGCATGCTGGAGAAATAGAACAGATGGCAAGCAGAAATCTTTGTGATTCTGTGCTGAGATCATTTTCTTCCACTTGCCAGCTTGTTTGTTACTGGTTGACCACACTAGTCAGGTGGGCTTGGGTGGGCACTGGTATACATGGTAGGTCTCTCCCGCAGTGTGAATGTCTTTGTGTTCTTGGCTGGTATGAATGAACATTTTTGTCTCTGGATATCTCATGTTATCTCTTAATTACGCTTATTATGATTCTCAACTAATAAGCTCCTGTGTAAAGCTACTGGAAATCTACCAGGAAGGAGCAAGGAATAACACTGGGGCTTCCTACTGGGATTCAGCCCCTGCCTGACTGGCACGGATTGGCAGCCCCATGGCTTCTGCTTGCTTCCAGCTTGGCACCTGAGGCAACACACAAGGTCCTCTTCTTGCTATGGGCTTTAGGATGCTGGAACGCATCCTGGGGCTGATTGTGAGGCTGACAAATGAACAGTGTTTGTCAGTAAAACAGAAGTAGATCCTGTTGGATTAACCCAAAATGATGTTCCTGTTCCTTACCAGAAGAAAGTTTTGCAATGAATTAAGAGCTGGACAGTGTTAGGAACACAGTCCACAGTTGGGTGGAGTTAGGAGCACAGTCCACATAGCTTTCAGGGCTGTCTAGTTTAGGCCAAGGGAATGGAAGGCATTTGATGTTGCCTGTCTTTCCATGGAAGAAATAGTCTCTGAGTCCTTTAAAGGCAGTAAAATGGTTCTCTTGGAAACTTCTGGCTCCACTTTGCCTACATGTGAGTGTTACTTGTAGGGCAGTATGAATGCCCTAATTATGAAACAAAAAGCAAGCAATTTTTTTAAAAATGCTGCTTACTGATTGCCTGGAAACTGCCTGCAGCTGACAGCTTAGGATTTCAAAACAGAAAGGAAAGAAATTCAGCTATCACCATTTGACAAAAGCTGGGATCTGTCTGGTAGGCAGTTTTGTAAGGAAGCGGGTAATCATGCATGATACAATCAAGGTAGAAAATGACAGGCTAGCTTGACCAAGAGGAGAAGAAAATAAGCAGTTTCTTCTGATTGCAGAGAATCCTTAAGCACTTGTTATGCTTGTGCTGTATGAAACTTTTTGGTATTATCTCTATTGTATTTCATCTGTGACTTATCTTCTTGGAGCAAATTCTTTTTGTAAAACTCACTTGAAAATTTGTCTTCTTTCTAAACAAGGAGTCTGTGCAAAAGACACCATAGTCCATTTTAAATCTTAATGACTCACAAACCCAAGAGAGGAGCCAGTAAGGGCCTAATGGAGCTACCAATATAATGGTTAGTAATACTAAATTGTACTTGTCTTATTTGTAAATAAGATGTCAGTGAAGTGATGGTACAAAAGTAACTGTGAATTCAGTGATGCCGTGTTTTAGGAGGCTGTGTAAGATGCTCCTACCCACTGATGTTCGAGCATCATAAGCCTGTAGAGCGAAATACAATTACTGATAAAATGTAGAGGTGTAATCTCTACATCTCAACAATATGGTGGTGTCTCTTGATCATGTTCAAAAATCATAATTATAGGTCAAAAATAAGGCAATACATCTGGAAGCAAAGGATGCAAATGTTCTGTGAGGCACAGGGAGCATGGATATATGTGGTGGCCACATCTGAATCCTACTTAAGGAAGCTACAAGGACTTGTGAAAGAGTGGAAAAAAAATATTCATAGGATCATAGAATCTGATCACCTCCCTCAATCTCCTGGCCACACTTCTTTTGATGCAACCCAGGATACAGTTGGCTTTCTGGGCTGTGAGGGCACATTGCTGACTCATGTCCAGCTTGCCATCTACCATTACCCCCAGGTCTTTTTCAGTAGGGCTGCGTTCAATTCTTTCATCCCCCAGCTTGTATTGGTAGTGAGGGTTGCCTCTACCCAAGAGCAAGATCTTGCATTTGGATTTGTTGAACCTCATGAGGTTCACCTGGGCCCGCTGCTCAAGCCTCTCCAGATCCCTCTGGATGGCATCCTGTCTCTCTGGTATGTCAGCTGCACCCCACAGCTTGGTGTCATCACCAAACTTGTTGAGGGTGCACTCAACCCCACTGTCAGTGCCACTAATGAAGATATCAAAGAGTATCGGCCCCAGCACTGATCGCTTTCCTAAAGATTAGCTTCCTTATTTTATTCTTCTCCTGTCTCATATCCCTCCAAAGTGTAAACAAACTCAACCTACCAGAGGAAGCCTTCTCCTCGCTTGAGCCAAATGCAGAAGCCGTGCTCTATGGTGTTGCTTTCTTGCCCCCTTATTTTAGGATTGTTTTCAGTAATAGTTCCATAGTTCCAATAGTTTCAGTTACTGTGTTAGATCATTTGGAGATAATCTTTCTCTGCCAGAAAAGCTGTATCTGTTCCGCAGCAGTACTTCTGTGGACCTGAGGAGAACAGCTGTAGTTCCTGCCTGTTGGTTTCTTGTTCTGCATGGCTTTGTGCTCCTTTACTTCAGAGTAATCGTGAAAGGGATTCTTCTAAGTACTTGGTAAGTTCTGCATTAAGAGTGCAGTCTTTTTCCCTGCCTGTCACATCAGTCCCTCAAACATACGTCCTAGGGAATTAATAAAGGAAGAGGAAATGCAGCTGAAAGGTGCTGGGTGAGCAGCAAGCAGCACACATGCAGGTTTGCTCTGGGGGAAGCTCAGCGGGCACATCCCAGCACAGGTGCCGGACCATTCACGGCACATGAGGGCTTTCATCTTCCTGTGCTGGGCTTAATTGCTTCTTTTATGACAACAAGCTTTAGAAAAAGCCTTTGGAAAGCTCTACTGGAAATGTTCAGTTTTTTCCATTCTCATTGCCTGCTCAATAGAAAAGTTAAATAAATGAGCAGCCTTATGCTACAGAGTGAAGACAGGTGGGTGGGCTGGGTAGCTCTACATATTGCAGCATAATTATATGGACAAATGTTGCTGCAGGTAAAAAGGAGAAACTTTTTTAGTAGTGCAGCATTCAGCTACTTGCCCCTGGATTTGTGCTAAATTATGCCAGGGCCAAAGCAGATGTGGACATAAGGCTAAGTACCTACTCTGTAGGCAGGAACTGGTTGTGCCTGCAGTGGAGATGAGATGAAAACTTGCTGGAAAGGTGGTGAAGCGGGAACAGTGATGCTGTTGAGCTGTCAGCTCTCCTTTCTTCCTCAGCAGCTACTTCTCTTCCATGGCCTGCTTGGCAGAGCTGATTGGCAGTGCATTACCTGCAAGCAAACTTCATGAAAATCAGGTGCGAGCCATCCCTGGGAGCTCCTCTGCTGCTGGTGGTTCTCGGTGACCTTCTTACCTCTGCCAGGTATTAATTTTAAGCCTGGTGTCAATGATTTCCCAAGCACTTTACTCTTACTCAGCCAAGCTTCAAATGCTTTAAGGCATAGTTAAAATAAAGAAAAGCCTGATAAAACAATACTCATACATTTTGTGAAGTGCCTTTTTTAGGTATATTAAGCTATCCCCTGTTTTTTATGGTTTGGGGCATGGGTACGGCTAGTCATATTCTAAGTAGAGGAGTCCATTCTGAATGGAAGTATTGATGAGCAATTCTGTTTTCTGAATAATGTCTTTTTTTCCTATGTGCTGCAACCTGCCCAATGCTTTCAATCTGAGAAGGAGATGGCTAACACTGTGGTAAAGCTGTGAATGTATTAATCTGACTTTGCATCCTTCTGTTATTTCTCTTCTGTTATCTCTGCAATATAAACAAGACTTTTCCTGACTGGCAATTTGAAGAATTACTATTTCCCCTAGAGATGAATAGAAGCATGTTTTTGAGAGATATGAAAGCAGCTGTATGCATTAAGATGTGTACTTTCTTAGACCTTTGTAGGAAAAGATTCAGCTAGTCCATTTTCTTATCTAATGGGATATATTATAAGTCTGTTTTTTTAAAACAAAGTCTCTCTTGTTATCCTTAAAGTCAAATACTGCAGCATTTCCCAGGTTGGGATTTCTATCAAGAAAGCACAGCACAAGAACAAAGATGTGTTCAGTGGGAGAAATGAAAAGTCCCGTCTGTGCTGACAGACCGCTCTTTTCACTGCAGCTATCTGTTAGAGAGCAGATGGCACAGCTCTCAGGGTACGCTTGCTTTTTTTTTTTTTATAAAACACAAGCGCATTCTCCATGCTATAGTCTCTCTCTCTCCAAATCTTAGCCCTCTTGGGTTTGCAAGCTCAGTTCTAGGTGTTGTATCCTTTCTTCCATTCCGAAGAGGAGGTAGGTTGGGAAGGACAGCACCTTTTGGATGGCTAGACTTGATTGAACCTGGATGAAGATGGAAGATCTCTGATATCTTGGATGCAAAAAGACTTCCAGATCTCCTTCCTCAGTAGGAAGGGAAAGGGAAGAAGGTTTGCTAAAATAAGAGGAAATACTGGATGTTTCTTGTGTTTCCCTTGGTTTTCAACCTTTCTGAAATGTCTGGGGATAGTTGACTCTCACATTGCAGCTTGTTATTCTGTAATTAGTTGGTTGCTCAGTTTGCTTCTCTTAGAGAATCAAACTGAAGCAAACATCATTCATGTGCAGAGGACTGGCTGTGTTTATTGCAGATTTAAAACAAAACAAGACAAAAAACACACACAAAAAAAAAAAACACCAAAAACCATACCAGTTAATATGGAACATGTCAATAGTTTCTGTTGTTTGCCTGTTGGAAAGCTTGCTGCAAGATGCCTTTTAGTTACCGTGTTTTACTGTGGCGAATTTTAAATAAGGGCAAAAAGCTGGTACTTAGTGGCATATTGCGTGACAGTGTGTTTTTCTATTTCAGTTTCTTGCTGTTACCTTAGGAGGAAGTGAGAATATGGGAGACTGTAGCATTTTTTTTGTAAAGGCCACTCATGAGTTTGTCTTAAGGCATTACTGACATTGTGTGACACTAGAAGGACAGATGAGCTTTGCTGAGGTGCTGCCGGGACCACAAGGGCGCAGCAAGCCTTGCACCGAGGAGTGCAGCTGAGTGGGCAGCTGTGGGAGCAGCGTGTTATCTTTGCTGTTGAAATAACAAAACTCCTGTATCTTCTGAGGCTTCTGTAAGCCACGTCAAGAGTTTCAAATATGGAGTTGTTGGCCAGCTGTGTTTTGATTCAGATTATTTTTATAATCTTTTGGCATGGCAAGCAAAAATGAAATAAAGCCACTGGTGCTCTCTGTGTTCTTAGAGTCTGCTGGTCAACACCCTAAAAGATTGCTTGCCAGTGTGTTTTTGTTTTCCTTAGAGTTTGTTTATTTATTTTAAAACATGAAGGTGATATTGCTGTTCTGGTCTTTCCCTGCCCTGCTTGAGCCTTCTTTTCCAGCTATGGTGGTGGCTGCCTTCATTTCTGTGCCAGCAGCAGGGCAGCAGCTGTGTCAGACTGCTTGAGAAGGGGACGGTGGTTTTGCTGTAGGGGACAAACTCATGGCTTAATGGCTTCACTGAAACATGAGGTACAAACCTGGAGATGCGCAGAGAAGGATCACTCAGCCCCTCACGCTTCCCAGTTATTCTTGCATAGAAAGAGCTTGTCTTTGGGAACTCAGTTATACTCTATTGCACTGCAGCTTTTTTTTTAAATATCCATTATAACAAACAAGTAACAGATATTTACAGTTGTAAGGGAAGCTGTTAAGATTACACATGGGCAGTTCTGTGTGTTTCAGGATCTTCTGTGGAAAAACGGATCACATTTTGAATGTTGTTTCCTTATGTATGTTTCTAAGTGCGTGTGTGTGTAATTGCCCCTTGTAGGTGGGGTCTGGTAGGTGTGTACAAATGTGCTCTGTTACAGGGAAAGCATTTTCCTCAGGTGAGGGCATAAGCAAGTCGCAGTGTGTGTTGTCAGCTTTTTGCCTTTCTGGGACTGCTCCTGCCTGTGTATTTAATAATGCTGGCATGTTTAGGTATTTTGCTGTTTGTGTAGGTTTCTGACTGCCTCTGGTGCCTGAAGTTTATAATGTACAAATTTCTCAGTGTTGGATGTTCCCAGAGTGATTTATTTTTATCTTTAAATTTGAGCAGTGCTTGTTCCAGGCAGAAACCCAGGGCGGAGTCAGTGCCTTTGAATCACACAGTGCGTTATAGATTTATTTCTTACAGATAAATTCTGTGTTTATCCTAATAGGAGATATTCCTGTTCAAACAGTAGAGCCTGGGATTATTTACAAACCAGTAAATCCCATGAGGATGATAGGCAGGTGAGGGCGGAGGCCTCCTTTTGCAGCTTGCATTCCCTGCTTTCTCACAGGGCTTTGGTTTGCAGGTTCCAAAATGCTTTGGCCTTCAGGAAGATGTGCTGTGTTACATCCAAACCTGTTCTGAGAAACAATCAGTCCTGGTCACCTCTCCCCAGGGTGCTGGCAGCTGTTGGAGAGGGGATGCTTTGTGCCTGGCAAGCTTTGGCAAGCTGCCTTGTTAGTGTTTTTTATTGCCCTGAATGCCAATGCTTAAATTGTGATTAGTGGTGTGCAATGAAGCAAAGAGTGCCATCAGGCTATACTGGCTCTTGTTTTATTTGATACAACTGAGTACGTTCTGACTGTGATTCAGCAGTGAGACTGCAGTGAAGCGATGCATGTAGTTTTGGGGCTCATTACAAGCTGAGTGTTGCAGAGCTCCTGTGCCTTCAGGCACCACAATGTGGAGAGAGAGTTGCATGAAGCACTTCAGGAACACTACTCTATTTTTTTCCCCTTTCTTTCCTTTCCTTTTTTCTCTGAGTTGTTTAAACTGTGCTGTACAGAAAGTTTAAATATAGGTCCCTTATACCTTTGACAGCATTCATGCTTTCCAGAAAGATGGTTCTGCCTTTTTAAATAAGAGTTGGCAGGGAAAGGGCTTTTTCAGAAGCACATCTTGCCTGTCATACAGTACAGAAGTAGATCCTCATAGCTGGTGCTGCCTGTGATGAGCTGTCTCGTATTCTCACCTTGCTGGAATGATTTCCCCATTTCTGTGCTGCAGGTGCAGTGCTGGAGGCATGCTGGGACCTGGGCACGCCGGGAAGGAGCCTCCTACAGCATGCTGGTGCCCTCTGACGGTAAGGCTGTCTGCTGTTGTCAGCCAGCTTCTCTGTGAGCAGGGGGCATGTTGCTGTCAGCTGAGAGCAGACAGGCCAGCACCTAACTCAGCTGGGTGGTGCAGCTTCTGCTGCGAGACCAAGTTCATTGTGTGTCACATGCATAGAATCAAAAGCATAAAATACCCTGAGTTGGAAGAGACCCGTAGAGATCATAGAGTCCAATCCTGGCTCCATACAGGACCAAAATCAAACCCTATGACAGGGAGCGCTGTCCAAGTGCTTCTTGAACTCTGGCAGCCTGGTGCCATGACCACTGCCCTGGGCAGCCCTAACCCTCCACTAACACAGCTCCATGCTTGTTCCTCGGGCCCTGTTGCTGTCACCAGAGAGCAGAGCTCAGCACTGCCCCTCCACTCCCTGTGTGGAGCTTTAGGTTGCCACGAGGCAGCATGTCCCAGAAGATAAAGCACTGTATTCATTAAGGATATGTACCATGTGGTGCTCTTTATTTATCCCGTGCTTTAAAAAACAGCTTTAACTTAAGCTGCAACTTACAATATGGCTTTTTCACTCTTTTTTTTTTTTTTTTTGTTCTTCTTTTCCCAGAAGTAACTATTAATTACAGGCATGGTCTTTCCATGATAACTCTGACGTTACCTACAAGAAGAGAACGCTGTCAGTTTGCTGTTAAACCAGTGGTAGCCACAGTGGGGGCATTTCTGCAGGATATACAGAGAGAAGATAAAGGAATTGTGAGAGCAGAAGTCTTTGCAACAGGTATCTTACATCACTGTCTGTCTTCAGAATGAATTAATTCCTATTCAAATAATCTGTACTTCCTCTCTGAAGCATGATTTGAAACCCGCATCAGATTTTGCTTTGTTACTGTTGAGATTAATGCTTCTGAGGTTTACTGATGTTTCACATTCAGTATTTGAGTCCTCTGGAGCTGGTGTAAAATGCAGAGTTGGACATACTACTGTAACCTTCCCAGTAGATTTCTCTGTCTCTTTCAGATAGCTTCTCTTTGTCATGCTGTTTTTGATTAAGTGTGTCTCTTCTGGTTTTCTTTATCTCTTTCAATCTTTGTCTTCTGCGATCATTCTTAAAGGCAACCAGTCTGGTTCTGGAATGTGATGTCTGACAGTTGTTCTGTGTTCTCTGAAGCTGGAAAAATGCTTGCTTTAATGAACATATGAATTCACATGGAAAACATATTAGGAGCTAAGCAAACAGAAAAAGTGCAGAAAAACAAACTGCAGCTTTCTGAAATTCTGGAAAGGTTTCATTAATTGGTTTTGGGTTGTTAGCATTAATGGAGTCTTTTTCCTTGTAGTGTATTGATTACCACACTGTCATGATCACTCAGGTGATTTTCTTAAGACAACCTGGCTCATGTTTTGTCAAAGTTTTGTAGCTTTTTCCACAATAATTTTGAAAAGTCTTGTGAGCCCTACCCTGCTCCAACAAGAACTTGATCACAAACATAGAATTGGGATGTAACTTCAGATAAGGGCGCTAACAGAATAGATACTTGAATGAGGCTTTCCGTCATTTCCAGTGAATGCAAATGGTTGTTTTGTGGTAGGTATGCAATCCTTTAACTAAGCAGCATCTGTTTCCTCACACCCACTCCCCACATGCCTCTTAAAAAACAAAAAAAAACAACAAACCAACCAAACATAAAAGGTATATTCCTGTAAAAAGGTCTATTTTTGTTCAAGTAACACTGTAAGGTTAACAGGTTGTAAAGTTAACTGGTATACAGAGAAGTGAGGCTAGTAAGAATAGTTAAATAGAGAGAAAAGGTGCTCACCAGTGTTGTAGGCTCGCAAGACTCCAGAAGGAGCGATCTCCAGGAAGAGATCCTTCCTTAGTGGAAGTCAGCCCTTAAATGGGGTCTAGGAGAGGTGGTGCCTGGCTCCACCCCTTCCGGGCACACAGGTGAATTGCCTTCATCTGTGCTCCCATGGCTGACTCAGTGCTTGCCTCAGGTGGTCAATCAGAGGTTCAGGCTGTGATTCAACAGTTCCCATACATACACATAGAAGAATGTATGGGGTTTGGGAATGTTGGTCCAAAGGTTCATGACTGGATGCGTTCTTTATGTTCCCTCTATTCCTGGATGATATTGCAGGGAGCTGCAGGAACTTTTGAAAGGATCTAAAAACAGATTAATGCTTCTAGAAGGTTAGGAAGCCAGAGGTCTTGGAGAAGCTGCCTTGGTTGTCTTTGAGAGTGCGCATAGCAAAACAGGGAAATATCATGTAAAGCAATGTATTTATAATATCTAGAGCAATGAAGGTATGATCTGTGTGGATCACAGTGCATGCATGAGCTTCCTGTATGCAAGAAGTTGCGTGAGTTGATTTTCCTGGGAGGTTGGTCTTGTGCTATTCTTTTTGAATACCATATCTACTGGACAAAAGTAGAAACTTCTCTATAAAAAATAATTTTGTAGGATTCTCCTATATTTTCAGAGAGCACTGTGGCAAATCATCATTGCCAGTATCTTCCCCTTAACATGGAAGTTCACAGTAAAAATGGTTCCTCCATGGGATAGATAAGGCAGTGCTAACCAAGAACGTTCTCCTGCAGTATCTCTCAGCACTGCTATCTCTGCAAAAGCACCCAGGAATTAAGTATCTGTGATTCTCTGCTGAACCGCATTCTTCCATGTTAGGTCTGCAAAAGCTGTCTGTTAACTACTCATTCTGCTTCAGGGCAGACTTCAGACTTCCGTGAAGATAATTTCTGTGAGAAACCTAAAAGTCTAGCATTTCCAGTATAGATGAACACCAGGTTCCAAACTGGAAAGAAGTTTGGGCTCTTTTCACCTACTGTCACTTCTTTTAAACCTCCAGCTTCGGAATAAAAATGCTGTCTGTTTTGATTAAAAATATCTCTGTTCTCTACTCTGTATTCTCAAGTGCCAGGCAATTGTAAGGGTAGAGAACAGCTTAGATGATTAATTCATTAGGAAACTGATACTGTAAAGAGAAACTATTGGTCAAGTATTGTGAGTTGAATTTAAGCATGTACTATTAATGAAAAATTAAGAAGGTTTGATTTAATGCAGATACTTTTCAGTGTCATTTAGCCATTAAATGAAATTCAGCCTTAATTGAAAGTGTTAGTGCTCTATTTGATGACTCACTTTCATTTTCAGTAGATTTAGTCTTGCAAAATGCCTATAGACAAAAAGTGGCCCTTTGTTCACCTTTGAATACCTGTGCTTAAGTACAGGAGGAAAAGTAAACCTTTTCTGAAAGCCTGCATGGAATTTTCTAAAAGAAAACAACTTCTCCTCCCCAAACTTTCCAACTTTTCAGCTAATGAAAGGGTTTGTACAGGTTAATAAATGTGCAGTGTATCAGATCCAGAACAAGGAACCTGTTTGGCACTTCTTTTTGAAACATTTTTTGCTTAAATGTTATTTTATAGATGTCACCTTAATTTACATGCAAATGATGTTTGATGTTCTATTACACCACTTCATAAAAAGAGAAGAGGGAAGAAATAAGTGGATGGGTACATTAACATTTCAAATTCTGAACTGAAATCCTTCCAGGTTTACATACATACCCACGTGAGGTGAGCAGTCCGATCATTCTGCTCAAGAATAAAGGTTCTGTTTTCTGCTGCTGTGCACCCCTTTGCAGAGGTTGGCGAAGACACCCTCTGTATGTGCAAGGAATGAAACCCAGATCAAACAGCTATTGTGGAGCGGCTTGTCCGGCTCTTGGACCCTTCATGTCCCAGCAGTGTTTCCTCTTAGGAGGCAGGAAGGGACCTCTTGCAAAAGCAAGTGGTAGAGAGGGAATGAAGGGAAGAAGTATAAAAGCAAGAAGAAAACTTTACAACAGCTTTCCTGATAGCAGATTTCAGTTGTTTCCTTGTCTGCAGGTTTAAGTCATTGCGAGTAGGTGTGAACAATATATTTGTCTTGGCTTGTTCTCTGTGGTGCTGGTGGAGTAGTGTTCCTGCAAGTTTTTTTCAGAGGAGGGAAGTAGGAAAGGGTTCTCTAGAGTGTTTTAGACTAATGCCTCTGTGGTTCCTGGTCTGCCTTGTACTGGACAGTCTGTCTAGCTATCTTAACTCAGTCAGAACTGGCATTAAAACAGAATGATTGCAAGTACCATTCATACTTACTATAATAAAAATGTGTAAAATGCTACTGACGAGACTTGTTCCTGTTGATTATAACAGCTTGTTTAAGGAAATATATAAATCTATAATTGAATGTAAGGTATCTGAAGGTGTTTTAATTTCCAGAAAGTCTTTATTGTAGGTTTAAGTGGAGATGCAAACTGGTGTGTAGGTGGAGAAACCAAAATTCAAGTCTTTCCACCACAATTTATGGCTGTTTTATGCAGGACTTTCTTCCTCTACCCTACATTTTCAATTGGTCAATTCTAGTCATAATCATAACAAGAAAATACAAGCCTGCTTGTAGTAGAGACAATATCATTACACTTCTAACCAATTTTGTATTCACAGGCCTGATCTTTACATCCACTGAAACTCTTAAAAATAAGCCCCGAACTTGGTTTTCTGAAGGCTTACTCAGATGCACGTTCTTTTTGATTCATGGGAACATTCTCATGAGCAGGGATTTAGGAATTCTCTTATGAGAAACACTTGCAAGCTCTTTCTTTATGATCAACTATATAAACTTTAATTATTGTCAGAGTGAGAGATGCTTGGGGGAATAAAATACTTTCAAATTCATGTGCGTGCTCCAAGGCTGTGACTGTGTGTGTGAATTTTTAAGATTTTCAGTCATACTGTCCTTTATCCAAGTAATGCAAATGCAGATGCTAGTACTGAAGAGCATGGTGAAATTAAGTTTGAGAAATGTATGCAACACAGAGGGGCAGTCTGTTAAGCTTGTATAGAGCCAGATCCTGTGCGGCTGAGCTCTCTTAATGCTATTTCTCCCTTGAAATGCAAGTCTGTCCAAACCAGGCCAATTTCCATGTTAAGTCAATCATTGGAGAAAAGCACTGGAGACTACATAGTGAAATAGTAGTAAAAATAATAGTAAAGCCTAATGAAATTGAGAGGATTGCCCTTATGATGCTTATAGAGAAAACACTGAAGTGTACGCTCTGCATTGAGTTCCACTTTAATGTTTAGCATCAGTTACAGGATTTACTAAAAGTACCCTTCCAAAGTTCCCTTCCAAACATTAATAAAGATCAGCTAACATTTAAGATTCTTTATGATTGATCTGTCTAGATCTTAAATCTTATTCTGCAGATGGTAGCAAAGTCTCTGATGCAACCTTGATGGAGGTCTTACTGATGAATGACTTTAAACTTGTTATCAACAACACAACGTACAGCGTGTCGACTCCTGTAAAAGGTAAGAGCCATGCTTTAATAGCTCTGACTGTCTAGCTTAATCTAGTGAAAGGCATGAGAAGCCTCAGACAATTGGAACCTCTCTGGAGGAAAAAAATTCCAATGGTACAAAACTGATGGTCTTGCCTTCTGGGGTGTTGGTCAGGGGAGAGAACAACAAAGGGTAGATTATTGAAATGTTTTATAATGATAAACACTTTCTCTTCAGATAAGCTGAGCAGTGAGCGTGCTACTGAAATGGAAGATATCAAATCCTTGGTTCACAGACTGTTTGTGGCTCTGCATTTAGAAAATCACCAGATCAAGAAAGAGAGAGAATTGCTACAGAAACTGGACCACCTGAAAGAACAGCTGATGCCTCTTGAACAGGTTGGAAGGGAGGGAGGTTTTTGTTTTAAGTGCAAAAGCATTTCCTCATATCAGGAGCAAGTCCTCCTTGCTGATAGAAAAAGATCAGCATGGATGCATAGGGTGTCTACTTTGTCATGCAAACAAAGCCAATTCAAATACAGTTCAAATAACTTTCAGTTCAGTTATTTTTCTCTCCTGCAGTGCATGTTTCCTGGTTAGAAGTCACAACATCTGGAGAACAGGAACAAGCCTTAGCATGGCTGGTATTGGGATTGAGCACCCACTTAATCACCTCTTGCTGTATGAATTCTGAATACCTATTACAGGAAAAAAAAAAAAAAAAAAAAAAAAAAGAAAACAGTGAGCTTAAAAATCATCTGTGACTTAGGCTACAGTTTCCTGTGTCATCATGTCAACAAGGCAGATTGTATGGACTAATGATTGCTGTAATCTAACAAAGGAAATTATAAATGTTGATCTAGGGCAGGTTAAGGTAACTCTTCTTGAAGGAAGGAATCAAGAGTCTGACAGGATGAGCGAACTTCTCCTTGGCTTCAGACCTGCTATGTGTGAGGAGCAGCCTTAGTGTTAACAAGACCTGCCTTTAATGATAAATAGAAATCCAGCAGATGTAAATCTCAAGCAGTGGGAAGAGAAAATTAACAGTGGCATCTGTTGGTGCTCAGTAGCCAGGAGGTCTGGTTGCCCTTGGATTTCAGTCCTTTTCTTTCTTCACAAGGTAAGGGTGTAAGAGGAGAGCACTGAGAAAGGATTCAGTCCAGCAGGAGTAAACACAGTGCAACTGATGAGCGCCTCAACTAATGTTTGTTTGAACTAGTTCCTGTGTTTATTTCTTCACCCTAGATGAAAGCCAGAATTATGGACAGTGCTGGTGCAAAGACCTCCAGGCTTCTATGGGTTGGTTTAGCTTTGATGTCAACGCAAGGTGGAGCATTGGCGTGGCTCACATGGTGGGTCTATTCGTGGGACATCATGGAGCCGGTCACATACTTCATCACCTATGGGAGTGCCATGGCTTTCTATGCCTACTTTGTTCTTACTAAACAGGTGATTCCCCCTCCTGTAAATGTCTGGAGTGTTTTAAAGAAGGAGTGCAGAAACTGAAAATCCTAGTGCTTGAACTCTGATTAAAATGTAATTTATTAAGTAGCCTTGCCATCAGACTGGGGGAGTTGAGATTGATTTCTGATGGGATTGGATAAAAATGCCTTACATTGTCAGGCCAGGTACTGTTACACCTGCACTACAGACCAGCTTCTGAGCAGAAATACTACCTGTAAAACTCCATCAGCCAGGATATGAGAAGTGATGAATGAAATCTATCATTTTATTTAAATTTTTGTAGGTCATCTTGAATAGTAAATTGCACTTGGCTCATTGCTGTAAAGAGAGCAACTAGTAGTTATGTACCAATCCAATTCATGAACACTGCCTTACAAGTGGCCAGAAAGCAAATCACTGAAAAGTAACATTAAAAAAAATAAAAAAATCCACCCAGATGTTAACTGAGCTGCACAATACAGACTAGTCCTGAAATCCTGTAAGATTTTGAAGAATGCTTCTTTTTGTATTTTAGTTCTATGCTTTACTCCCAAAGTAGACATCTTGATGTCCAACTTTTGTAGTGAAAAACTCTTTGTTTACTAAGCAGTTATGTGGAAGAGTAGCCACTGCTTCCTTCCATAGTACTGGTGGATCCATAGACCTCATAAGATATCAGGTTCCATTTGTGAAAAGGGGAGCCATGTCTGTTTTTATGAGCAACTGGCTTTGAATGTGAGTTTTATTCCTTCTCACTGATTCTTAAGAAGGGTAGAGGTATTCCTACTTTATGTATCCAGATACACATAAATCTCTTTATACAGATTACTGCTTGTCTTTTTATAACAGCTGCGTTGGCATGAATGCTTGAGACTTTCAAGTAACTCTTTGAAAAAACAGTAATTGAACTTTCTCTGACTCCTTGGAAAGTCATGTCCATTTACTCAGGTGGCTTCAGTCATGAGGCTCAATTTGTCTTTATCATTACAGAAAATTACTTTAGGCACTATAAAAATGATTTCTAGCATGTATCTAAAAGGTCCGTTATGACAAATAAGAGCATGCTTGTGTGTGTAGTCTCTTAACAGCATGTGTATGTATTTGTGCTCATGTGTGTACATGCCTGTGGAACTAGATGAATAATTGTGAAACAGGCTGAATTTCTCTGACCTGGACTCCTTTTTCTTGCTAACTTCAAATATGTGCCTTTCTTCACTAGGACTACATTTACCCCGATGCTAAAGACAGGCAGCTCCTCCACTACTTCTACCGGAAATCCAAAGCCCAGCATTTTAATGTGGAACAATATAACAAGCTAAAAGAAGAACTTGCAGAGGTATTTAAATACAATCCTGAAATAAGGTTGACTTTTTCAGTAAACTCTCAGCTATTGGAAGACTGACCTCAGGGTTTGTTACTTACATGCAGAATGGCATATTGCTTATTAACCAGTTTGTGCTTTTTAAATAACCACATGCTGTTTGCCTGTGACATGTAGACTACTTCAGTAGTTCATCAGAAAAGGAGACTTTCACAAGTTAAATTTCAAACACATAAGTTAGATTTTTGAGCCCTACGCTGCTTTTTTTTTTTCTTCCCCCATATTTGAATGTCACATTTCAAGCCATTTTAATAGAATAGCTGCGTTTAGCCAATGTATTACAATAGATAAGTGTATTTGCCATCACTTAAGTCGGCATCGCACTGCACCCTCCCCGTGCCCTGGTTTCAGCCCATACAGTGCCGATGGCACACACCGAGGTTCAGTTGGTGCTTAGTGATGGGTGTGTGCCTGGGGCTGGGCTGGGCTGCTCAGTGGGGCAGAGCCACAACCATAGTAACAGAGCAGGGGGCAGCTGCAGGATGGGCTGGGCTGAGCTGGGCTGCATGTGGTCTGTGGGCTGCAGGCTGGACATGCCCAGGCTTGAGTTTGTTGCTTTTTCAGTAGCTTGTGAGAATGATTTTNTTTTTTGTTCTTCTTTTCCCAGAAGTAACTATTAATTACAGGCATGGTCTTTCCATGATAACTCTGACGTTACCTACAAGAAGAGAACGCTGTCAGTTTGCTGTTAAACCAGTGGTAGCCACAGTGGGGGCATTTCTGCAGGATATACAGAGAGAAGATAAAGGAATTGTGAGAGCAGAAGTCTTTGCAACAGGTATCTTACATCACTGTCTGTCTTCAGAATGAATTAATTCCTATTCAAATAATCTGTACTTCCTCTCTGAAGCATGATTTGAAACCCGCATCAGATTTTGCTTTGTTACTGTTGAGATTAATGCTTCTGAGGTTTACTGATGTTTCACATTCAGTATTTGAGTCCTCTGGAGCTGGTGTAAAATGCAGAGTTGGACATACTACTGTAACCTTCCCAGTAGATTTCTCTGTCTCTTTCAGATAGCTTCTCTTTGTCATGCTGTTTTTGATTAAGTGTGTCTCTTCTGGTTTTCTTTATCTCTTTCAATCTTTGTCTTCTGCGATCATTCTTAAAGGCAACCAGTCTGGTTCTGGAATGTGATGTCTGACAGTTGTTCTGTGTTCTCTGAAGCTGGAAAAATGCTTGCTTTAATGAACATATGAATTCACATGGAAAACATATTAGGAGCTAAGCAAACAGAAAAAGTGCAGAAAAACAAACTGCAGCTTTCTGAAATTCTGGAAAGGTTTCATTAATTGGTTTTGGGTTGTTAGCATTAATGGAGTCTTTTTCCTTGTAGTGTATTGATTACCACACTGTCATGATCACTCAGGTGATTTTCTTAAGACAACCTGGCTCATGTTTTGTCAAAGTTTTGTAGCTTTTTCCACAATAATTTTGAAAAGTCTTGTGAGCCCTACCCTGCTCCAACAAGAACTTGATCACAAACATAGAATTGGGATGTAACTTCAGATAAGGGCGCTAACAGAATAGATACTTGAATGAGGCTTTCCGTCATTTCCAGTGAATGCAAATGGTTGTTTTGTGGTAGGTATGCAATCCTTTAACTAAGCAGCATCTGTTTCCTCACACCCACTCCCCACATGCCTCTTAAAAAACAAAAAAAAACAACAAACCAACCAAACATAAAAGGTATATTCCTGTAAAAAGGTCTATTTTTGTTCAAGTAACACTGTAAGGTTAACAGGTTGTAAAGTTAACTGGTATACAGAGAAGTGAGGCTAGTAAGAATAGTTAAATAGAGAGAAAAGGTGCTCACCAGTGTTGTAGGCTCGCAAGACTCCAGAAGGAGCGATCTCCAGGAAGAGATCCTTCCTTAGTGGAAGTCAGCCCTTAAATGGGGTCTAGGAGAGGTGGTGCCTGGCTCCACCCCTTCCGGGCACACAGGTGAATTGCCTTCATCTGTGCTCCCATGGCTGACTCAGTGCTTGCCTCAGGTGGTCAATCAGAGGTTCAGGCTGTGATTCAACAGTTCCCATACATACACATAGAAGAATGTATGGGGTTTGGGAATGTTGGTCCAAAGGTTCATGACTGGATGCGTTCTTTATGTTCCCTCTATTCCTGGATGATATTGCAGGGAGCTGCAGGAACTTTTGAAAGGATCTAAAAACAGATTAATGCTTCTAGAAGGTTAGGAAGCCAGAGGTCTTGGAGAAGCTGCCTTGGTTGTCTTTGAGAGTGCGCATAGCAAAACAGGGAAATATCATGTAAAGCAATGTATTTATAATATCTAGAGCAATGAAGGTATGATCTGTGTGGATCACAGTGCATGCATGAGCTTCCTGTATGCAAGAAGTTGCGTGAGTTGATTTTCCTGGGAGGTTGGTCTTGTGCTATTCTTTTTGAATACCATATCTACTGGACAAAAGTAGAAACTTCTCTATAAAAAATAATTTTGTAGGATTCTCCTATATTTTCAGAGAGCACTGTGGCAAATCATCATTGCCAGTATCTTCCCCTTAACATGGAAGTTCACAGTAAAAATGGTTCCTCCATGGGATAGATAAGGCAGTGCTAACCAAGAACGTTCTCCTGCAGTATCTCTCAGCACTGCTATCTCTGCAAAAGCACCCAGGAATTAAGTATCTGTGATTCTCTGCTGAACCGCATTCTTCCATGTTAGGTCTGCAAAAGCTGTCTGTTAACTACTCATTCTGCTTCAGGGCAGACTTCAGACTTCCGTGAAGATAATTTCTGTGAGAAACCTAAAAGTCTAGCATTTCCAGTATAGATGAACACCAGGTTCCAAACTGGAAAGAAGTTTGGGCTCTTTTCACCTACTGTCACTTCTTTTAAACCTCCAGCTTCGGAATAAAAATGCTGTCTGTTTTGATTAAAAATATCTCTGTTCTCTACTCTGTATTCTCAAGTGCCAGGCAATTGTAAGGGTAGAGAACAGCTTAGATGATTAATTCATTAGGAAACTGATACTGTAAAGAGAAACTATTGGTCAAGTATTGTGAGTTGAATTTAAGCATGTACTATTAATGAAAAATTAAGAAGGTTTGATTTAATGCAGATACTTTTCAGTGTCATTTAGCCATTAAATGAAATTCAGCCTTAATTGAAAGTGTTAGTGCTCTATTTGATGACTCACTTTCATTTTCAGTAGATTTAGTCTTGCAAAATGCCTATAGACAAAAAGTGGCCCTTTGTTCACCTTTGAATACCTGTGCTTAAGTACAGGAGGAAAAGTAAACCTTTTCTGAAAGCCTGCATGGAATTTTCTAAAAGAAAACAACTTCTCCTCCCCAAACTTTCCAACTTTTCAGCTAATGAAAGGGTTTGTACAGGTTAATAAATGTGCAGTGTATCAGATCCAGAACAAGGAACCTGTTTGGCACTTCTTTTTGAAACATTTTTTGCTTAAATGTTATTTTATAGATGTCACCTTAATTTACATGCAAATGATGTTTGATGTTCTATTACACCACTTCATAAAAAGAGAAGAGGGAAGAAATAAGTGGATGGGTACATTAACATTTCAAATTCTGAACTGAAATCCTTCCAGGTTTACATACATACCCACGTGAGGTGAGCAGTCCGATCATTCTGCTCAAGAATAAAGGTTCTGTTTTCTGCTGCTGTGCACCCCTTTGCAGAGGTTGGCGAAGACACCCTCTGTATGTGCAAGGAATGAAACCCAGATCAAACAGCTATTGTGGAGCGGCTTGTCCGGCTCTTGGACCCTTCATGTCCCAGCAGTGTTTCCTCTTAGGAGGCAGGAAGGGACCTCTTGCAAAAGCAAGTGGTAGAGAGGGAATGAAGGGAAGAAGTATAAAAGCAAGAAGAAAACTTTACAACAGCTTTCCTGATAGCAGATTTCAGTTGTTTCCTTGTCTGCAGGTTTAAGTCATTGCGAGTAGGTGTGAACAATATATTTGTCTTGGCTTGTTCTCTGTGGTGCTGGTGGAGTAGTGTTCCTGCAAGTTTTTTTCAGAGGAGGGAAGTAGGAAAGGGTTCTCTAGAGTGTTTTAGACTAATGCCTCTGTGGTTCCTGGTCTGCCTTGTACTGGACAGTCTGTCTAGCTATCTTAACTCAGTCAGAACTGGCATTAAAACAGAATGATTGCAAGTACCATTCATACTTACTATAATAAAAATGTGTAAAATGCTACTGACGAGACTTGTTCCTGTTGATTATAACAGCTTGTTTAAGGAAATATATAAATCTATAATTGAATGTAAGGTATCTGAAGGTGTTTTAATTTCCAGAAAGTCTTTATTGTAGGTTTAAGTGGAGATGCAAACTGGTGTGTAGGTGGAGAAACCAAAATTCAAGTCTTTCCACCACAATTTATGGCTGTTTTATGCAGGACTTTCTTCCTCTACCCTACATTTTCAATTGGTCAATTCTAGTCATAATCATAACAAGAAAATACAAGCCTGCTTGTAGTAGAGACAATATCATTACACTTCTAACCAATTTTGTATTCACAGGCCTGATCTTTACATCCACTGAAACTCTTAAAAATAAGCCCCGAACTTGGTTTTCTGAAGGCTTACTCAGATGCACGTTCTTTTTGATTCATGGGAACATTCTCATGAGCAGGGATTTAGGAATTCTCTTATGAGAAACACTTGCAAGCTCTTTCTTTATGATCAACTATATAAACTTTAATTATTGTCAGAGTGAGAGATGCTTGGGGGAATAAAATACTTTCAAATTCATGTGCGTGCTCCAAGGCTGTGACTGTGTGTGTGAATTTTTAAGATTTTCAGTCATACTGTCCTTTATCCAAGTAATGCAAATGCAGATGCTAGTACTGAAGAGCATGGTGAAATTAAGTTTGAGAAATGTATGCAACACAGAGGGGCAGTCTGTTAAGCTTGTATAGAGCCAGATCCTGTGCGGCTGAGCTCTCTTAATGCTATTTCTCCCTTGAAATGCAAGTCTGTCCAAACCAGGCCAATTTCCATGTTAAGTCAATCATTGGAGAAAAGCACTGGAGACTACATAGTGAAATAGTAGTAAAAATAATAGTAAAGCCTAATGAAATTGAGAGGATTGCCCTTATGATGCTTATAGAGAAAACACTGAAGTGTACGCTCTGCATTGAGTTCCACTTTAATGTTTAGCATCAGTTACAGGATTTACTAAAAGTACCCTTCCAAAGTTCCCTTCCAAACATTAATAAAGATCAGCTAACATTTAAGATTCTTTATGATTGATCTGTCTAGATCTTAAATCTTATTCTGCAGATGGTAGCAAAGTCTCTGATGCAACCTTGATGGAGGTCTTACTGATGAATGACTTTAAACTTGTTATCAACAACACAACGTACAGCGTGTCGACTCCTGTAAAAGGTAAGAGCCATGCTTTAATAGCTCTGACTGTCTAGCTTAATCTAGTGAAAGGCATGAGAAGCCTCAGACAATTGGAACCTCTCTGGAGGAAAAAAATTCCAATGGTACAAAACTGATGGTCTTGCCTTCTGGGGTGTTGGTCAGGGGAGAGAACAACAAAGGGTAGATTATTGAAATGTTTTATAATGATAAACACTTTCTCTTCAGATAAGCTGAGCAGTGAGCGTGCTACTGAAATGGAAGATATCAAATCCTTGGTTCACAGACTGTTTGTGGCTCTGCATTTAGAAAATCACCAGATCAAGAAAGAGAGAGAATTGCTACAGAAACTGGACCACCTGAAAGAACAGCTGATGCCTCTTGAACAGGTTGGAAGGGAGGGAGGTTTTTGTTTTAAGTGCAAAAGCATTTCCTCATATCAGGAGCAAGTCCTCCTTGCTGATAGAAAAAGATCAGCATGGATGCATAGGGTGTCTACTTTGTCATGCAAACAAAGCCAATTCAAATACAGTTCAAATAACTTTCAGTTCAGTTATTTTTCTCTCCTGCAGTGCATGTTTCCTGGTTAGAAGTCACAACATCTGGAGAACAGGAACAAGCCTTAGCATGGCTGGTATTGGGATTGAGCACCCACTTAATCACCTCTTGCTGTATGAATTCTGAATACCTATTACAGGNTGTTGCTAACTTCTTTCAGCAACTTCATTAGCTCTCAGCACAGATTTGCTTACATTGCAATAAAAAAATCTGAAGTTTAACCCTTAGACCCTTTTAATGTTAAACACTGTCCACGAAAATTAAAAATTTTAAGTTAGATGAGCATAGAGAACTAAAAACATGTCTAGAAATTCTGCTATCAATAGTTAGATGTGACTAATATATGGTCTCCTACCTTCATAAACTTTCTGCAGCACATCTTCTGCTTTCAGATCGTCAAAAATTCTGACTTCAAATCCAAGCTCTGTCAAACTATTGTTAAAACACATACATATTAGTAAAAACATGTTCTCAAATTATATATCGATTCCTACAACTCAACTGCTTTCACTATGAGATAGTTAATATTCATGTCTATACATTATTTATGAAAATAACAACTGAAGATGATTTTGGTCACGAACTGGTGTCCAGTGCATATGTAGTAACTACTTCAAGTTACTTTGAAGACTTTGGCCTAAGAGAGGTCTGGACTCATTGCAGTCACGTGACTTGTGCCAGCAGTTTCTGTGACATACAGGAATGTCCCTTGAAGTTTTTCAATTATGTCTTTCTTTGTCAAGATTGCACAGACGCTTCTATTTGCAAAGTATTTTCTTCTGTACTTAAATGTAAGATCTCGGTAGCTGCTTATTTGATCTCATTTTTTGAAGTTCAGGGTTTTTTAAGCTTTAGGGGAGAAACCAAGTTTCTTACCTGCGTTTCAGATTGTTTCTGTCTGCCAAAGTCCCGCGTCTATCTGGCAGCCTTAAATGCCAAAAAAAGTGCTCGTGATTGAAGATTAACGCAACTCCTCTTCTCTGATGGTTCATTTTGTATTGCTCTGCAGGGTCAAATGTTTGTCTGTTGCCAGAGATAGAAAACTTTCTTGATGAGTTAGTTAGTTGCTAATTGAATTCCTTTCCTGTATTCCTGCTAGCTGAGACTGTTGTAATTGACTAAAGACTTTGAGAATCCAATTTCAGAAGACGAGACTTTAAAATGTGTGATCTTTTAGAAAGAACCTAAATCATTAAGTAGTTTTGAAAAGCTTGGGCATGTTAAACAGCTCAGTAAAAACATGTTCAGGCTGGGGACAAGGATCTGTCAGGTAGTGTTGAACAGTTTTTCTGTATTTGTATTTTCTGTTTTCAGGAGGCTGTCACATTAATAACACATTAAGGCAGATAACAGTGCACTTCAGATTTGGCTCCAATTCTCCATGTTGCTTGTTTAGTTATATATTATTTTAGCAGAGCTGTATTGTGCACATGTATTTATTTGGAAGTTTAACTGTGTGAAATTTGCTTCCAGGTCTTCTAACTGAGCTGAGTGTTACATCATAAACAGCAGCCTATATACTATATACTGGTTGATGAGGTAGTATACATACTGTTTGTGAGAAGTGAACAAGTTTGTATTATTTACAGATCAAAATGAAAGCTATGATGGTACAACTGTTGACTGGTGTTTAGCAACCAACTAACAGAGCCCGAGAGCTGAGGGACTATCGGCAAGAGCACAAATGACCAACCCAGCTTCTAAGTAGAGAAATTTTAAATATCAAGGCAACAAATGTGTAGAACACTTGTATGTTTGGAGTAGCATTCCGTTTCTTTTATTGTGTTAAGAGCAAACACAACACAGAGGTCTGCATTAATATGCTATGATCTGTGCACTTGGACCCAAAGGGTCCACTCCAGGCTTTGGCATGGCTGTATTTAGAGGGACAAATCGTGCTGCTTCTGTTGATAGAGGCATCAGTGCAGGGAACAGAGGCTAAAATACTTCTTATGATAGCTCCTCACAAAAGAAAAGGCCTGTGCTGTAGGTGTACAGAATGACAGTCCAGGTCGTGCTGCCCTAGAACTGTCAGTAGGCAGAGCTGTTGTATTTGGCATGTTACTGTTTTGTTTTGTATTTTTCCTGCTGCAGAATGTTCAGTTTTGGTGCAATTCCTAGAAGAAGTTCAGAATGCTCACCTACAGAAGTTACTTAAAGATTACAGTTTACTCCAAAATGCTTTCATTTCACTACAAAGCGACCAAAATGTTTCATTAAGTATTTCTGCTTCTCCACTTTACTATGAGCAGCTCCTTAAAACATCTGTTCATAATGCCTGCAGAAGAATTCAAACAAGGAGCAGGAATTCTGGATAACTGCTCCCCAGCTGGGGATTTCTAAAGTGTTAGCTGGAAAACTGGTCAGAAAAATAAGTGAGATGCTTTATCACACTCTCCCCAATTGGAGTACTTAACATGATAAAATGCAAAAATGCTCAACTTTAGCTCTGTAATTATGAATGATATTTCACCTGTGCCAGTGCCAGAGCTTGTTCAGATTCTGGTAATTAGTATTTAGCAAGATATGTGGCTTATGGACTTACGTCCTTGGATCCATCAAAGGACCATTGAAGGATGGTTCCCTACATAATTCTTCCTCTGCTCAGCTGTATTCACTGAGTGAGCAAGGCAAAGGAAGCTACCAGACAGTTTACCTTTTCCAGGGCTAGACAATGTTGCATGATGGAGCAGGAAAAATTCATGGGACCACTACCTCACTGTCTCTACACCCTCTCTATAGAGGACTATATTCTTGTGTTACACACTATTGCTTTGCCCAGCTGTCCATGGATTGTGATGGTATTTTTGCCAGTCTCTGCACATTGCCTAACATAATAGGAATTCACTCCTAAGAACCCCTTCTGCATGCTTTCATCATAAGAAGGATAGTTCTACACCTGATGTTGCTAAAACTAAAAACATGTTGTGTAAATGGGTGAGGTTGAGTGAGTAATCCAGTTCCATTCCTAATGAAAACCAGGAAAACTTCAACTGACAACAGCAGGTCATCTCTCCGTCACTGCCATCAGAGCTGTACCTTATATCAAATGCATCCACTTCTGTGATGTTCTGATTTCCATCTGTTAGAGAGAAAAAAAGTGATTAAGCACCAAATCTTTAAAGGAAAAAGTCTGAACTTGTGCATCCAACCGTAAAGTTTAGCTATTAGTGTGAAAGATGAACCAAAAGCTCATTCACGCATCAGCTAAGTAGGCATGCAGTTTAACAGCTTCATTAGCATTTGTACCCCAAACTTTTGGAGGCTGTTCTTAAAATTTTGACTCTAACAGTATGAATTTTAGGTGGTCAAGATGTGCACATTTTTTATTTAGCCAGCTATCTGTATCTACTTAAATACATAAATCATGATCTCAGATAACATAAGGGGTTAGCGGTCTATATTTAAACAGTCTCCTTGGCTCAATAATTAGGAGTTTACATTATCTAAAAATACACTTTTTTTTTTAAACTTCAGTAGTGCTGCTAATGCAAAACTGAGCATTCTCTGAGACTGGGTGCAGCTTATGAATCAAAGTCATAGAATCACCAAGGTTGGAAAAGATCTCCAAGATCATCCAGTCCAACTGTCCATGCACCACCAATATTTCCCTACTGAACCACGTCCCTTAGTACCACATCTGCATGTTTCTTGAACACCTCCAGGGACAGTGACTCAACCACCTCCCTCAGCAGCCTGTTCCAGCACTTGACTGCTCTTCTGGAGAAGAAAGTTTTCCTAATATCCAACCTGAGCCTCCCCTGTTGCAACTTGAGGCCATTCCCTCTCGTCCTATCACTAGTTACGCAGGAGAAGAGGCTGACCCCTGCCTCACCACAACATCTTTTCAGTTTTAGAGAGTGATATGGTCTCCTCTGAGCTTCCTCTTCTCCAGACTGAGCAATCCCAGTTTCCTCAGCCGCTCCCCAAAAGACTTGTGCTCTCACAGCTTCACTGCCCTTCTCTGCACACACTCCACGGCCTCAATGTCTTTCTTGTAATGAGGAGCCCAAAACTGAACACAGTACTCAAGGTGCAGCCTCAGCAGAGCTGAGAAGGTAGTAGAACCATATGTGTTAGTAACAATAATTGAAGATATGCAAGATTTATACCTTTTCTTCTGCTAAATTAAGTATCTCCAGTAACAGAATGCACATGAAGGTAACATTGTGGAAACAACTGGGAATCTGCATATCTTGGGAGGGTGCAAAACTGAAGGCTTGGCAGATGGCCAGGCCAAAATACTTAAATCTTTTTTCTTAAACATCTCAGTGGGCTCTTCTTATCATAGTTTCCACTGTCACTAGAGACTAACAACCACATTATGAAAACTATATGCTGTATTGTACCTGTGGTGGTTGGTGTAGGTTTGCTGTCCAACTGAACACGGCCTGCAATCAAAGCAGAAGACATGGTCACCTATACATATATTTTAAAAATTATTTTGTATACATGATTTTTCTAGTTCTTTGTCCCTGTTTTTCACATCTGACTAAAGCCTTCAGCAAAATGAATTAACATATGTATGTATTGACTGAGATGTTCATAAAGACACTAGAGTAAGCTTGGAGCTCTAGAACTGACTTTACAAGTCCTTATGTTGAACTTCATAGCAAAGGAGACTGAGAGACAGCTCAAAGGAATTCGTATCCTTTTAAGTGTTGTTATTTACACACAAACTTCCCATCTGTAAATATTGATCATGCTTTCAAGTGTTGGGTCCTGCAAACGTCACTTGTGACCTGATGGATAAAAAGCTATTTCAGTTTGCTTGAAACAACATGCAGGTCAGACTACTGACAGAAGTATTGAAAATGAGTGCAGACAGAATGTAGCACAACACCTGTGCCTGTGACTTTGTTTATAATATGAGCCAGAGATCTGTATGTTTAAATTTACACTTTTTTTTTGCTTGTGCACCTGAGATCTGTCTGATACTTTTGCCTCAACTTAAAGGAGAGGGGGAGGAAGGAAACACTTCCAAAACCCTCAACAGACTTTTAAAAGGTTAAAGCCAAACTTTTGGACAGAACATGCTGTCATGTAGATACAAAGACTGTGGAATGCCTGAGCCAAAGGAAACTTGGGAAGGATGCTTTACTTGTTCTTTTAAATCTGTTTAGCAAGTTTCCAGCCTTGAGCTTTTCACTGCCACTGGCACACAGCAGCTTCATTCAGGTAAACAAACAAAAAAAGTGGTGTATGAAAACCTGTCTGCTTGTTTTACACAGGCTAAGAACTGACTGCTCTCAAAGGGATTACTTGTCTTATATCTTGTGAAGACGGATTGTTTTAAAGGAATTAAAACTCAGATATGCACTGAACTACATAGTGGGATCTGGCTGGATGTTCCTTGGATGCATTTTAATCTCATAACATTTCAAATAGGCCAAAGGACATGATACTTAGAAAATATCAACAGCACAAAAGATGTATGTGTATGCCTAACAGCATCCCAGGGAACCAAATACATACTGACAACTACCACCAAGGAAAATGGCATGTTTTAACGAAGCCAGGCTTGCTTCCCACTATAAAAAAAAGAGAATGCCAGGGGTTACAAATTTAAAACATTCAATGCCAGCAGCAACATTTTATAACGCTCAGCATGATGTCAGCGCCTCTTTGAGTGCCTGGACACTGGGGGGTACTCTCAGTGAAGGGGAAACACAGAAGAAAACGTTGGACCCTTCAGCCTGAGGGGCCCAAGCCCACATCTGCTGCAGCTGCTCTGCCCGCATGTGGCTTCTACCATGTCAAGCGTTCTAGTTTCACCTCTTCTCAGTTAAATTACACCTATCAACATTTGCACCTTAGCAGTCCAGATTTCAGAAATCTTTCAGTATATGGCTCATCTCCTCTGAAAGTCAACACTGACTTAGAAACTGATTTTGCTTATCCTTGCAGTAGTTACATTTTGAACTAACTGGTGCTTTGGCGGCAGGTTCTGAGTCATCTATCAGCTTTACAGTAAGAACATCGATCGCAGCGGTGCAGGCGCCTCTCAACGGCAGCGTTTCAGCCCTGGCAGCCACGTCTCCTGCTCTCCCTCCCGCGCCCACACTGATAGCGCACTTATCTCCAGCCGTAACCTGATTTCCAGTACTTTCGTTCCGGGTCCCCATGCAAATCGGTGTTTCCGCCTTGTCCCCCACCCCCCACCCCTTTGTTTCGCAGACGGAGAAGGCCGAGCTCCCCCCCCCCTCAGAGCGCAGCAGCGGCCCCGCAGCTCCGCTCCCCGGGTCCGGCCCGGGGCTCCGTCTCGCCGCTGCCCTCAGCTCGCAGGGCCCTGTGGGGCAGAGAGCGGGTCGGCCGCTAACAACCGCCCGCCTACCTGCCGCCCGCCGCCGCTCCGCGCCCGACATGTCGAGAGCCCGGCTCCGCGCCCGCCTTCCTTCCTCCGGAGGAAACGGGGCGGGAGCTGCGCAGGCCGCGGGCCGTCCCCGCGGGCCGTCCTCCGAGGGCAGTCGGAGAATCGCTTTCGCCTGGCCGAGGGCCGTCTCCGAAGGGCACCTTGCGACCGGTGAGGCACTGCGGTGCTGCTGAACCGAGGCTCCTCCGGGCTCTGCCAGAAGGCACAGGCATGCAAGGTTTCCCTTGCCGTAAGGCTTCTGTTACCCACATTCGCATTGAAAGCTGACAGATGCTTGAGTACTCTTTGGTGAGCCTAACTGTGACGAGAGCTCAGGTGCCGGGGAAAGCACCCAGTGAACGGCCCTATGTGTGGGCAGCCTCTGCCTTTTCATGATCAACCGGAGAGGTCCCAGAGGATTGGAGACTTGCCAATGTGACTCCCAGCTACAAGAAGGGTCCTAAGGAGATCTGGGGAACTACAGGCCTGCCAGCCTGACCTCAGTGCCAGGAAAGATTATGGAGCAGATCATCTTGACGAGATTACATGGGTTCACAAAAGGCAGGTCCTGCTTGACCAACCTGATCTCCTTCTATGATCGAGTCACCTGCCTGGTGCATGAGAGAAAGGCTGTTGACACAGTCTACCCAGACTTCAGCAGAGACTTTGGCACTCTCCAACAGTATTCTGGAGAAGCTGGCAGCCCATGGCTTGGACTGGTACTCTCTTTGCTCTGGGTAAAGAACTGACTGGAGGGTAGAGCCCAGAGTGCCAGTGCCCAAACCCATCCTTCTGTACCTGAGCTCTGTAGGTCTGTAAGGAGGACAGGTCTGAATTGTGTATCTGGCAGCTCCCAGAGAGCAGCACTGCTACAGGCACAAGAGGAGGTGGCTCTGGATGGGGATTTTAGGTATTTTATCCAGTCTGACTTGTTTTACATGTTTGTTGTACAAATAAGGAATTTTGGACAAGGTGGCTTCCTAGTGGTTGAGGGAGCAATGGGTATTTCTCACTGCCTTCACTTGTTTTTCCCATGTTTGGACTTGTTATCCTCAACCCACTAGCAGCCAGTGAGATCAAGATGAAATTGTTTAAATTCTTTTTGTTTATTCAGTCAAAACAGGATACTATTACCAGACTTCAGCGCCTTTCTTATGCTGTAAAACAGTTTCTTACTAAGCAGATTTTTTTTTTTCCCCCCAAACTGTGAATCCCAGTTCTCTGAGCTCCTATTGGAGCTGCCCCTTACACCTTTTGGCTGCAGTAATTCTGCATGAAGGAGCAACTGCAGAGCCCAGCCTGGGGCTCTGTAGCAGCAATCTGTTCTGTAGTCCGAAGCAGGTAGCTTAGGTCTCAACGCATTAAATGACACTGCTAATCCAGAGCGCAATATCTATGATTCATTTAAGGATCATAGCTTAGGATTTAGCATTGTAAGATGTGTTTGGTATAATTTGCAGGGAACTATAAGCAAGAATTCCCACTACAGGCATAACTTAGGCAAAGGCTCTCTGGAACAAGATAAACTAGTACAACTATTAAAGTGTCATTTGTTATTTAGCAGCGTTAAGGCTCTTTTTAGTATTAAAGATGGTTTGATGGAAACTATGAAATGCTTTCACAGTGCATTTACAGGTAAATACATTAAGGAACAAAACCCAGTGCTTTCCAACAGTGAAAATTTTTCTTATATGTCCTTTTAAGCATGTAGTTGAAACTCACTTTTACTTCAATTACCTAGCTGAATTATGACATTATGTTGGATCTGCATCAATGTTTTAATTTTAAACAATCAGGGTAATACAGAGTCACTTCAATTCTGTGACAAAACAAATCTCCCTGAATTTAGAGGCCCTACAAGTTCTTCAGGCATGGTTTTGTAAAACTTGGCAGCAGTGTCTCTTGCTCTGTTGTTTCATACCCACAAATAGGAAAATCAAACCAGGAAGCATGGCTAAGGAACTTTGGCAGGAATTTTATTTTATGAGACACTTATATTGTGTCACATACCATAAGCTTCAGTGAAAAACAAAACAAAAATACCACAAAAAAGTAGTAAAGCAAAAACATATAAAAATACTTCCAGAAGAGAAATCGCAATGCAATCTGTGAGTTAACTGAACTTTAGGCTTTCTGCATAGTTTATTCTCCCTGTACATGGATGCAGTATTTTGATTTTCAGTCATATTCTGGGGATTTCTAAGGCAAATCAGGACAGCAGGACAGGACTCAATTCAAAAGTTAACTGAGGTCTGACAACTGGAGATTAGCAACAGAAGATCAGAACAGAGGGCAAACCCCAAATAATTCAAACATCAGATGATTTCAGCTAGAGCAGTCATGGAAGAGATGACAGAAATAAAGGCTAAGATGTCTGTCAGCCTCATGGAGGTCATGGGAAAGGGTGACAGAAATAAAATGCTCACAGAGGGCATTTTAAATAAAAAGGTTTGTTGGGCATGCTGACCCTATCTGTGGAATCTTCTAGTTTTCAATCAGAATGGACTAAATGAAAGCAAAGATGAATACAGTATCTAAGTTGTGCCACCAGACAAATAAAAATCAGCCTCTTTGAACAATATATCCTTTCTACACATATAATACACAATGCAATGTTTTATTTGAAAAAAACACTTGAATCCTTTCTCAAATTATGTAACATTACAACCACATTCCAGCATTTTGTCAAATCAAAAGTATATCCTTAGGTCACAAACTGTTCACTTTAGGAGACAGTCCTTAAAAGGATCAACATACTGATCTGAAGAATGCTGAGAAAGTAAGTTTGTTACTGGATCAGGTAGAAATATATAGTGCAGATACATACCTTGCTTAGGGCTTTTTTCTTTGTTTTAAAACAAACCCACAGGATGGAGTACATCAGAGAGATTTGAAGGTATCTAATTCAAAGTGAAGGGCTATTCAAGGTGCCATTTTAACTCCACAGAACTCTCTTTCCTATTGTTATCTAACAGATACATCAGCTGCTTGGAAACCTAACACTTGGCCTATATTAAAAATAATCTGAGATTCAACTCTTCTGCACCTCTGATTTCCCCACTATGCAGTTTCCTTTTTTTTTTTTTAAATTGAAAATAGCATTTGTGTTTTACAATAGCATACCCCAAACGTACATACACTAAAGGAGTCTAATTTCAGTTTCCAAGCTCGTAGTGTAAAGAAGATAAGGAAGACTTAACACTTTTTTTCTACTTTTTTAAACACAAGGGAGAATAGCGTAGTGACTTTCAAATCAATACATTCATGTCAGTGTTTAATATAAGTAATTCAGGTTGGAAAAGATGTCCAAGATCATCTAGTCCACCCATCAACCCATCACCACCTTGCCCACAAAACCATGTCCCTAAGTGCCGCATCTATGCATTTCCTCCATTCCCCCTGCTGCCACTGCACGGACAGTACTCATGTGATGCTGTGCTCCCTCCACCCCTTCTTTCTTTCTCTCAATTTCCTCCTTCAGCCTGGCCTTGTACATAAGGCATTGCAAAGGAAGACAATGAGCAACAGTACTGGTAACACTCTCTAAGACAGCTTAACAACCACAAATCTGTCTCAAACTGGGAGGCTGAAAGAATGGATAGAAAGCACCTGGTTTAAGAAGACACCTGGTTCAACAGCTGAGTGCCAAATGAGCATGCACCTAAAAACAAAGTATGACTATGAATCATTCATCTTACCCCATAACTGGTGAGCAGCACAAACAGCTTTTCAAGCTCTCCTGCATGGCACTGGGCTGCAGGGACAGGATCTCCCCTCAAGCAGGGGCACCTCTCAACTGTGAGGGTTGGTGCACTTGAGGCAATGATGCTGTTGGTGTATGACATCTTGTTCTTGGTGCTGGCCAGCTCCTTCCTCACTCTCCTGCTTCCTCTACAGGAAGAGGCTGGAGCCTCCCAGAGCAGCTTGTATACACCAGGCAGCTAGGCAGCCCCAGAACTAGTCCCAGCATCAGTGCTGGCTGCCTCAGCTCTCACCGCAGGCCTGGAGCCCAGCGCTGTGCTACCACAGCAGCCAGAACCCCCTCTGGATCCCACCTCCAGCAATGAGATGTGCCACCTCCTCAATGCCATCTTCCTCTTTCTCTTCAGGGAGCTCAGGGGCATGGCCCTAGTCAGGAATTGGGTGATGAATAAGATTAAGGCAGAGTTCAAGAAGCTGCTCCAGACCAAGCTGACAGGGAAGGTGCTGGAGGAGCTCAGCTTCAGGGACATCTATCTAGGCAATATCCTGCCCATCTTCAAAGCCATCAGACTCATCTGGCCGGTGGTCTGCAATGAGGAGAGCTGCCCCAAAGAGCTGAGCTTCGAGGCGGACCTGGAATACAATGGTGACTTCCATCTGGCTGCTGACTCTGACCTGGCCTTTGGTAAGTCAGCCTACCTCTTCGTCAAGATCTCCTGGGTGATGGGGCTGAAGCTGGTCTTCACATGCCTGCCCTTCATGCATTGGTCCTTCTCCTTTATGGATGACTTTGTGATAGTCTCTTTTNTTTTTTTTTTAAGTTTAATTTCAAGGAAGTAATACTTTAAATTGTGTGTTGGGGAGGGTGTGGGAAAGTGGTGTAGTAGTGCGCACTCTGCTCTCTGGAAACTGACTGGCCTGCATAGGCCTGTAAAGCTGAGCATCCTCCATTTGATTAGTCTGGTTTCTTGTGTATGACCAATGTCTTCTAAGAAAGGAAAAATACTGTATGAAAGAGGGAAAAATGGAGGGCTGCAGAAGATGAACTCGCTCTTTCTCCCACTGCAGGCAGAAGAATCTCTGAAGCGTTTGCGCCAGGCTCTGCACCTCAGGCTTCCAATCCAGGAAATTACTAACAAGGACTGACTTTGTTTTGGTGTATGTTAGAATTGCCTTTTCAAAGCTGATAGGAACATTTAATTACTCTACAGAAACTGGATATTTTTGACCACTATAATTTTGAAAAATTTTGAAAGTTACAATAAATATTTATAAAAATAATTTGATTACTTGATGGCTTTGTTTGTTTTTTGCTTTAGATTTTGGACTTATAAAGAAACTGCTGAAGCAAAGTTCTTCAGATATTTGTTAAGTCATATGAGTAAAATAGAGGCGTTCTGCTTCCAGGTGAAGTGACAGGAATGTTCTCTAAAGTGAGGGCTACCGTTTCCAGACAGTTAGGAAGTAATTAACTCCTGCATCAAGTATTACGGAATTTTTTTTCCTGAAATTATTCTTTCCTTTTCCCTAGCTCTGTGTGCTCTGATTTTGTTGGTGTAGCACCACTGGTGGAGGTTAGATTTTCATCAAAAGTAAGCTTTTTTTTTTTTTTTTAGTCAATGTTGCTGGAAAAATAACACATACATGAAACTCATTTACTGTAAAATTGTTTTACTGTTGCATTTTACTGAAAGAACTTACCAAAATTTTCACATATACATGATTTACTCGAAGCTTCAAAGTAGCCATATTAAGACTTAGTATCTGTGACTCAGAACACAGTATATGAAAGGATTTAACTAAAGTAGAGCCAGTGAGTCAATTATCATTTACCCAGAAGAGTGAATTAACTTTCCTTAGCATAAGTTCTCCATTGTCCACCAGAGTTAAGCATTATGTACCAATAATACAGATACTACTTTTTTTTTTTTTTTTTTTAAGTTGCTTCTATTAAATATTGCAGTTACTAATGCTGCGGTAGTAGCAACTGAAACATCTTATGATGACAAGTGTACTATCAGTTCTGTATACAAAATGACACTGTACAGCTCATCTCGAGCGCAGAGGAGGCAAAGTCTGGTCCAATACCAAGACCTGAAGTACTAAGGTTTACTATGTTGTATATTGCAGAGCTGCCTAAAGATATCCAGAAGAGTTGCAAGTGAGCCTGCACCATATAAATCATTTGCTTTAGTGATGTGTACTAGATAAGCCTACCCCTGTCAAGGAGTGTGTTTGTACCCTAAATCATGCTATTCCAAAGCAAGCTATTTGCTGCCTTATTTCACTACTGCTTTCTTTCCCCCTGAGGATGCAAAGCACCAGCAAGCTTTAATTGTGCCACAAATGAAAATTATGTGCCAGCAGAAGAAGCCCTTTATTTGCATTAGAACTACAACTGCACTCAAGAAATGAAGTAAGTTTTTAGTGTTGAGAGGAAAAAACCAAAACCACTCTCAATAAATGCATAAAAATTAGATGGTGGATACTATTGTACACAGATATAAAAAGATGCCTTACAAGTATATTTCCTGTAAACTGTACTCTTTGAGCAAGAGAAGCTAACCTAATACAGTGTTTAAAAAAATTTGGAAATAGTAAAAAAAATAAAAATAAAAATGTGCCATAATTAAACAGATAAATTGAGCAAAAATCTTTTTCCTTAAAAGTTAATTTCAATAAAATCTGAGCACTTCTTACTAACCTAGCACCAGTAAACTTTTCCCAAATTCCCTGAGATGAACAGAGCTGTAATATTAGCTTTAAATTTGCCTTAACATTTTTGAAACTATTGCATATACAAACTATAAGGTTTGATCCCAGTGTTTTTGCAAATAATCTTATGAGTATTAATCTCCTGATCTAAAATGGTAGTTCTTTCACTTCTGCTATGAGCATTAAAGAATGTCATTATTAAGTAGCAACTTACTTAGATTTTAGATGAAAATACAATTTTTTCGTCAACATTGAAGCAAAACAAGGAATCTGTTTTTTTCCTATAGCATTTATATCTCTGCACACATCCACTTTGCGATGAGAAACTTTTCTGTTAACGACAGTAAGAAGTTCTGTGAACTCCAAGGAAGAGCCGTGCTTTCTGAGAGCCTCGCACAAATCTTGAATGTACCAGGAGCCATTTACAGTTTCACGGTGAGAAAAGTAACCTATTGTAGAACAGGAAAATAAAATTATATTCAGTTGTACGTAGCCATTGCCAGTGAAAAACATTCTTGAGAGTTACTCCTTGCTGGCTTCACCTAATGGAATTATTACTGGATGTAAATTTTACCGTGTCAAGTTATGCAGTTTCACTGGAAATGGCAGAAGGAAATGGTTTTGATATCACTTATTGTGTCTAGCCAAGAGGAATACAGTTTAGGAACTGGTAGCTTATTGTCTACAGGACTGTATCTGCAATTTGCATGGCAGCAGATGGGACTGACGCCAAGACAGATGATGGACTGGGAAGTACAGCCATGTAGTGCAGGGGAATAGATAAGCCTCTAGAATACCACAGTCTTGGAGAAAAGGGGAATGCTTGCTGTCAGCAGACAGCTCAGCAACAAAATTATGAAGAGAATGATTCTGCTTGGCAAACTAACTGCAATTCTGAACGTTTGTTTTTACTTTTTCCCTAACATATGGGGCTCCTTCCCAGATGTCACTTAACAAGGAGCAAAACAGATGACATGGAACTGTAGTAATTATTTTGACTGCAAAATGAGGATGTGTTCAAGCTTGTTATAATGAAATATCAGACACACAGACATAAAATAGAACTCTACCTTGTGCCACAGAATAGCACATAATAAAGTCTGCACCAGCTGGCAGGGTATAGACGCCAGCTGCATCCACTTCAGTCTCGTTAACAGTGGTTTCATCTTTGCTGTCTACTGAATCCTGAACGAGAACTGGATCATCATGTTTATCACCTCGACATGCCTGTTAGAGAGAGAAGGATGATTATACTTTCACCTCTGTGAAGCTGATCTATGTTACCACGATACTTTTAAACAGAGGGGACTCCTGTTATGTTCTACATTAACCGTACATGTAGATTCATAAAGACCCATATAGTTCTCTATCAATTAAAATATTGGTGATGAAATCCAATAAAAACTCAGGGTCAGCTAAAGCAGGTTGTTCAGGACCATGTCCAGTTGGCTTCTGACTGTCTCCAAGGCTGCGTGACATCTTTCAGTGTTCGCTCACATACACAGTAAAAAAGTGTTTTCTTGTGTTGAGATGCTCTATGTGTTTAATTTGTACCCACTATGCATGATTGAAGAGATCCTGGCTTCCTCTTCATTCCCACTCCTCCTATCAGGTATTCATGTATATTGATAAGATTACCCCTAAGCCTTCTCTTCTTTAGGATGAACAATCCTAGTTTCTCCTGATATGAAAGATGCTCCAGTTCCTTAATCATTTTCACAGCCCTGCACTAGACTCATTCCAGTAAGTCTGTATCTTGTGTACTGGGGAGCTTAGAACTGGACACAAGACTCTGAATGCAGTCTCACCAGCTGGGGAAAGAGAAAGGATCACCTCCCTAAACCTGACAATGCAGCAAGGAATAAATGCTCTGAAGCACAGCCATTGTAGTATGGTGTGTTATATTATGTTGCTGAATTATTTATTTATTTATCTAAGGAGAAGCCATTAAATAAGCTGAGGATTGTCTGTGTTGCAGAAAGAGTGTACATGGAGAAAAAGAAAGTAAGAGCACACTTAAAAGATACAAAGCAGGCAACAGGCATTACTGAAGAGCTATCATAAAAGAGAGAGAAATATGAAAATTTCCTTTCCTTTGCCACGATGAAGTTCTGTCCTTGCTGTTTACTCTGTGATTTCCAAAGGTAAGTGTTACACTGATTGTTCTTTCTGCTGTGAAAGAACTCCATTTGTGAACTGAACGAATGCAATTTGCTTCTTTGATAAGTATCTTATAAATATTTCCAGGTATAACTTGTATTACAAAATCAAAATACTTAAATATTTTTCCATCTTTGGTCTGATTTAAAAAAAAAAAAAAAAAAAGCTGAATAAGTCCTAATGAAAAATTAATTAACAGTACGCTGATATTTGTAGCAGCCTTGTGCCTAAGTCACCTTTCATTTGAAAAAAGGTAGCTCAGCATTACTCTACAACTACTAGAATTACAGTCTACTAAAGGTCAAGTTCTTGTTTGAGTTTACTAATTGTAACATAAAGATGGGCCCTTTAAATTTCTGATCGACCCCATATCTGACTGCTCTGAACAAGAAGCTGGACCACAGACCTCCTGGGATCCTTTCCAGCTTGCATTATCCTTTGAACCAAGGAGTGAAATAGGAAGTTATTGTATGGGTTTCGTTTGACCGCTTAGCACCAGCAGTATTTTTGTGACAATAAAGCCTTAATATCATACTTCGATTTTTCTAGAGGTGCCAATTACAACAGATGGACTAGATGATCTTAGAGGTCTTTTCCCACCTTAACAATTCTATGATGAGTTTGGTCGTGGAAATAAGTAAAAACAACAAAAACTTAATATTCTTCAGTGATCAAGTGAAGGAACTTGCCTGGGGGAAAACAGTGAATGTAAGGAAGTTAGATAACTTTATTCAGCCTAACCTATGGATGAGAGGTGTGAACGGGAGGAACTGAGCTGAGGCTGCATACAACTTTCTCCAAAAACTGATGATGCTTTCTTTTCTGCCATTAAATGTACCCTGACAGCATCTTACCTGAATTATAAATATCTTCGGCTTTCCTACCAGACTCTGGCACTTGTCTCCTCTGAACATGTTTGTGATTGTCTCAATTTTGATTTGGGCATCATATGCGTAGACATGATCATTCTCACCATGACTCAAGAACACACAAACAAAGCAGTCAGCATTGCTGTAGTCATCCAGAGAGGCTGAAATATCAAGTGTGCTTTAGTTAACTGAACAGTGATCTTCGCTTCAAAAAAACATGGCACATTTGTATTACATAATTTCATCTCAGATCAGTCACTTTTCAAGCGAACCGTATTTTCAGATAGCATAAGACTGCAGAGATCTGAAGGTACAGTGATTAAGCATGGCTCAAGATAAGGCCACTGAAAGTAAANAACAACCATTTGTGTCAGGCCTGAGAAGTGTAAAACATTTGCTTCATTCCAGTTGTTTTACTTCATTCCAAACTGCAGGACATCCGTGCCTTTCAGAGATCTGTCTTATCCTCATAGCGACACATACATGAAGCTCTCTGGCTGTCAAGGTACGGCTTACATCCTAAGTGTATAACTGCATCAAACAACAGCTGAACAATTGATTCACAAGCTGCAAGCAAAGAGGCGTTCAGTTAGAAGTACTCTTTAGATAGAATACGAAACTAATAGGCATGACTGGGGCAAACTGAGAAGGATTTTAAAAAGCAATCTTCTCTCAGCATAGCAAACAGATTATCAAAAGAAAGAGTGAACTGATACAGAATCAGATAAATTGTGTTTAAAGATTTTTCACATACCAAACAAAACACACAAGAAGATTCACTGGCTATGGAACGTTATCGGTGTCAAAAACATCACTCAGTCTTGGAAAGATAAAAGAACTGTTCCACCTCTTACTTTCCCAATTCATCATAGAATCATAGAATCACAGAATGGCCTGGGCTGAAAAGGACTACAAAGATCATCTAGTTTCAACCCCCCTGCTATGTGCAGGGTCACCAACCACTAGACCAGGCTGCCCAGAGCCACATCCAGCCTGGCCTTGAATGCTTCCAAGGATGGGGCATCCACAACCTTGGCAACCTGTTCCAGTGCGTCACCACCCTCTTTGTGAAAAACTTCTTCCTAATATCTAACCTAAACCTCCCCTGTCTCAGTTTAAAACCATTCCCCCTTGTCCTATCACTATCCACCCTTGTAAACGGCCGTACTTATGCAAAGATTGCTAACTTTAATAGCAGCTCAACAGAAACAAGTAAATATTCAGCAGTTCTGACAAAGCAGGAACATGACGACCTCTTTGCAGTTACATGAATTTGAGATGTTCAAACACAGGCCTGTTCTAAAAGCTGATTGTTTTCACTGGGACTCTTTACTGAAAAAGAACCATTGTCTAAATTAAGTGTGGTTATGTCATGTATTGATCAGTTGTGGGCCAACAATCAGAAGGAATCCAATCACCGGATTATAGGGGAAAAGCCTCAAATGTATGCACTAAGGGATAGTATTAACTTCTGCTATAATATGTTATTCTAATACCTTATTTCACAAAAGGAAACAATTCAGTATTTTCCTACTGTTTATACATAGTAGACATCTAGAAATCAGTCAGCAAAACAGTGAACATTCAGCTACACTACAGCAAATGCAACAATTATAGTGTGTTTTGATAATCCTAGAAGGGAAGCCTTATTTTTTCAGCTCAAGGTTAGTTTTAACTCTGATCATTTTCCTATGCTGTGCGATTACTCAGCTGCACGAGTATCTTGGCTGCATACAGAAGGACAGAACAGGGCATCTTTCAGCAACAGCATCAGTTTATGGAAACGTAGCATTACTGTGCTGCAAAAAGATTCTTTGCCAGACAAGCTCAGTAAAACTCAGGGGCAGAAAAAAGCATTTATCAGACTTACCCTGTACGTTCTCTGATATTCCAAGTGTTTTCTGCACATCTCTGCAAATTTTGGAGAGGCAGGACTGAAATTCCTCATCACAGTCATTTTTTTTATTGCCACAAGTATCATAACATCTATCATGGTGATTGCAGCACTTTGTCATCAGAGGGATACCAATGTCAAACTGTGGGGAAAATCCCACATGCACTATTAGTAATGTATAAGAGAAAAGAAAGAGTCTATGATCATGATAGAGTATAAAAGTTAGAAAACAAAACTAATGCAATCAGCAGCTGTCATTCACTTATCTTTGTCGTTTGCTGTTCACTAAGCTGTGCTGGTTTGACTCCACCTAGCAGCCAAATACCCACAGAGTTGCCTGCTTAACCCCTGCCCCCTCATGGGTCAGGGGAGACAACAGGCAGGTCAAAAACAGGAAAATGCATAGTTCTAGACAGAAGTTTAATAAGTGAGCAGAAAAGGGAAAAACTACTCAAAATAAGCCACGCAAAAGCAGTCACTCACCAACCCCCTGGAGCAGTCTCATGCCCAGCCTGTCCCTCAGAAACCAACCCCTCCCTCTCTGCCCTGTCTCTGTTCACTATAGTTGTATTGCCAAGCGTGATGTTACAGGGTACGGGACATCTCTTTGGCTTCTCTGAGTCAGCTGTCCCAGCTGTGTCCCCTCCCAGCTCCTTGCCCAGCCCCAGCCTACTTGCTGGGCACAATGACAAAACAAGAGCAAGTCTTAGTGCTGTGCAAGCACTGCTCAGGAGCAGACATCAACGATGTGTTATCAACGCTGGTTTAGCCCCAAATCACAAGCACAGAGTGGGTTGCTAGGAAGACAGTTAACTCCATCCCAGTCAGACCCAGTACAGCAGCTAGTCGCTACTGATGTTGAGGATGAAAATGTTTATGCTATGTTTACCTATAATGCTAACATTTTCCATGTGTTACTGCCAAAGCATGTGCTGGAGCTAATAAAAGCAGGGACACAGCACACAGGTGCTGTCTCATCCTTAGAAAGCGGGAGGAAAAACACCACCCAGCTAGAGGAAAGTCAGCATATGAAAAAGCACACACCCACAGAAACCCCGAAATGGACTTACATGAACTCCAAACAGAGGCGATCCACAACCACTTGGTGGCGAAGGCTTATATCCATAGCGAGGAAAGGGCTTTGATCCTGAAAAAGATAATTTCTAGTGCTTCAAGGAGGTTTTTTTCCAGATTTTTAGCACTGTCAAAACTCAGCCCAGGCATTCTGATGGGCCTGAGACAGCACCAGCTGCACATCTGATGTAAGCACCCGAATGTCAGCAATTCCTACCAAATTAAGAGAACTAAGCACTTTATAAATAATAAAAAAAATAATAAAAGAAGGAGAAGGCACCTGAGCAATTATTCACTTTAGATTTCAAGCTAAAAAAAAAAAAGCCTCGAGTTACTGAAACTGATACATCACACATAGGATTACATTAAAAAAACAGAGGTTCTTTGAAGAATTAATGAACTTACTCTAAGGCACTTTATATGCAATCAAGAACACTACTCTGATGTTTTCAGCTTAACCTTTGCAACCCTCTGGCAGGAAGCACGGCGCTCCTCGAGCTCAGCCTGCCGACCCGCCGGCTGCCGGCTCCCCGCACACGCCGCTGGAGGCGGGTAAGGCCGCTGCTCCCGGAGCGGGGCAGGGCGAAACTCGCTTCTGGAGCTACAGACGCCTGCCGGAGGAGTCCCGCCTGCCTGCCTGCCTGCCTGTTCGTCTCACCGTCGCTGCATTTATACTGGCAGAGGCCGTCCTCGCCGCCCAGGAGGTCGAGCGCCGCGTTGAGGTACATGTCGATCTTGTGCACGCCGTTCCGGATGGTTTTCAGCGTCATCCTCCAGTCTGGGGTCTGCGGCGCCTCCTGGCTCCGGGCCGCCGCCGGTCGCGGACCCACCCAGGCACCCACCATCAGCAGCGGCAGCAGCAGTAGGGCGCGGGCCATGCCCGCTGGGCTCTCGCTAAGCCCCCGCCGCGCGGCCCCACCGCTCTGCACGCACGGTACGGCCCGCCGCCATCGGCCCTGCAGGCACCGCCCCGACGACTGGGCGGGACTGAGAGCAGGGCGCGGCCTGCTGGGGAGCGCGGCCGGCGTCCGCTCGTGGCGCAGCGTCGCTGTGTGGGGTGCTGGTAGCGGAGCTGCTGCGGGGCCTTTCCATGTGCGAGCGATTCGCTTTCAGGTAACGGCACCAAGCGTGCGCGGTGCGGCTGCAAGTAGAGCGGTGCGGGAGGACCTCTATTCAGCACCAAAAGCCCAGCGTTGGGGTGCTGAGAGCGGCAGCCCACGAGCCCTCTGCTCTAACACCACGTTCTGCGCTTATTAGGTGAGGCAGGGTGGAACCACACGGGAATCGTTTTAATTTCTGCAACGAAAGACTTCTTTTAAGACGTGTGGAATTCCTCAAAATACAGTCATAGTGGGATTTTAGGATACAGGTAACTGCAGAGGACGGGAAATGTAAAGAACACGGAAAGGCTTCCGCATCTACACGCGGGCGCAAAAGTATCTGGTAAATGCTGCTGCGTGTTTGGGCTTTTGTTTGTTTTTTCCTCTTCAGTCTTTTACGTTCATTATTGTTAACTGGAGAAATAGTAGGAAAAGCTGTTAGCAGATGTTGTCAGACAGAAGAGGGAGCTCTTGCCGCACCTATCCTGGAAAGTGCCCTTCACTGCGGTTGCTGTACGGAAGCCTTCCTTCGGCGGAGCAGTTACAGGGAAGGGGTGTGCTCACACGCTTTCCTGAACGGGAAGCCTTGGTAGGGGCTGGTAAGGAAGGCAGTCTCTACTCTTACTTTGCTTGGAGGTGACCGACAGGGCCTTACTTGCCAAATTCATGCTGATGCGGCTTTTTTTTTTTACAAGTCAGTGGAGGATGAAGTCCGTGAAAATGTAAAAATGTTGCCTGAAGCAGATAATGGTGAATCATTAAAAAACAAACCTCAGACAAACCCCCAAACTCACAAAACTCACACAGAACCCACCCCTTTCCCCCCAACATCTTTGTGTGAGCATATGCTACTGATTGGTGGGAGAGCTGATTGAGAGGAATGAAGTAAAATAGGTGTTCAGACACTTGTAAGTTGGAATCCAGCAAAGTGTGTTACAAAACTGTTGCACAGTTTGACAGTACTGAAATGGTCCTGAAGTCATTTGTACCAATCCAGAAGCCAACTACTGGCTTTTAAAAAAGGAGCCAGAACTTTCCTAGTGGACTCAGGGCCTACCCTACCTACCTGAATAACTTCATGGCCAGGCTTCCCGTGACTGCATAGCACAGGATCAGGCCCCTGTATGCTGTGTTTTTTCTTTGTGTTACTGTTTTTGTGCTTGTGTCCGCTGGTGCAGGAAGCTTCTGCTTGAGTAATTTATAATAAATCTCATGATCATGTTCAATCCATCAGTTAACACACGGTCTGAAGTTCAGTTTCTCAGCAAGCCTAAAGGATCATCTGCCCAGCAAAGCAGCATCCTGAGGGTTTCTAATGACCTACGCCCTGATTTGATGGAATTGCTTTTACATTCTCTGGTTGCTGTCCTTTCTGTGACGTACACATATTGCCAGTGCAGTTGTTTTCTGACCACTGTATCGTTGTCCATTTAAAATAAACAATTACTACTGAAATGTGGGGAGAGGGAAAAGAAATAACAACAACAAAAAGACAGATACTTGAATTTCCCTGCAGTAAACATGGTTTTATTAGATAATTTTACTGTGGACTTATATGACTGTAAAACTCTTTTGTACAGACTTCTATAAAACTGTAGTATTTGTGAAGAACTGAACATTTTCAAACTACGTTATTTCAAGATTTATACTAATAATTGCTAAGGTACATGGCTGCTATTGTAAAAATGGACTAGTGTTCATTTCTGTATGGATGATAACAAGTGTTTAGTTTCCTGAGCTTCAGATATTATACCGTGAAATGAGACTCCTCGTCACATGGTGGCTAATCCAGTCATAATAGCTGGCAACTTGTGTGTAGACGCCAGGGTGACCGGCCTCCCCACAGTTTTCACCCCAGCTCACAACACCCCAGACATATGCCACATTTTCTGCATCAAAGCAGACCAAGGGACCTCCTGAATCACCTTTGCAACTGTCAATGGAGCCATCATAAGTACCTGCAGCAAAAGGGGGGGGAGAAAAACAACAATCCAAAGGTAAGTTTATATGCAAACTAGCACACAAAGTAGAGCTCAGGAGGCTTTTTAGATCCATGTCACTTCCTGACAGGTGTCTGCCTAACACTAGTACTGGAAGTTCCCAACCTCTTTGGTCTACTACTTCTTAATTATTTTGAAGTGCAGGCCCCCTCTTTATAATTTTGGCTGGCCCAAAAGCTCATTTGCTTTCACGTCAGGAGTGTGATTCTTGTTGTACCCTGTGTAACAGAGAAGAATTCAGATGTTTTGTATATTATATCATTAGAAGTAGCTTATAAAAAGGAGACAGAAGGTAGGAGAAAAGGGTAAGAAGATTACTAGACTGATCCCTCTGGAAATTAAGCTATAATATGCATTTTCCTCTACATCTGCTATTGATGTTCTCTCTACCCAGTAATACATTGGCCAATTTCATCTGACCTATGCAGAAGCAGAAACCTCAAAATTAATTTCTCTCCAAGCTTTATGGCAGAAGGTGGGCAGGTCCAAGGATAGTACATGAATGATGGGATACAAGAGAGTGCAACTGTCTTTAACTGAGCCCTTGCAGATATGGCACTTGAAGTGTGGACCCTATGGAGCACCAGATGACAGCTCTGAGACACAACATATATACTGTGGTGCTCTCTACAAGTTTCTGGGGTTTTGAAGCTACTTGTTTCCAATTTAGCAAATGTAATGGTTGTAAAAAAATAAATAAAATAAAGAGGAAAGAATATGATATTGGCAAAAACTTGCTAGAGAGTTGGAATACAATTTATGCTTTGTCCCGCAGACTCAGTAGAAGTGTGTAAAGATGTCTTTAACTCCTTCTTTCTACTTGGTTGATTGACCTAGTATGAAGGAACGCGTACTAAGCAAGACTCCCCATGTTTTTAAACATGTAACCTCTTTCTTGAGTCTCTACATTACTGAGAAGGAGTTTTGTGAATGTTTCAGGCTTGGAAAGACTAATCCTATAAAACTAGATTTTGTTGCCCTTACTCAGTTGAATTAACCTTACCTTGTATCAGTAACTCCAGCAGATACCAGTGCTTAATTCCAAAATTTGTATCTGCATTCGCACTGTACTGAATTTATTCGCAAATGGTTAAGCTTTTATATCCAGGTTTGATTTGTCTTGTTATGTAGTTTGTTTAAATACCACCTTTACTTCAGAGTTAAACAACAGTTGAAACTATCTGTCCTGTAAGTTGAAAACTCATTGCTCTTTAAGACATGTGTTTGGTAATACCTTTTGTTACTTGAAAAGCAAAACTGTGTACTCAAAATGCTTATTTTAGTATTAGGAATGACAACCAGTTTCCTGGCCAGACTAATCTTTGTTTGAAAAGTTTATAGTATTTTTCCTGGGGTGCGGTTTAGTGGTAGAAAGTATTTCAGCAGATGAATAGTCACATGCTAGTCAATAGAACTGTGAATGTGCTCCAAAAAAGGCATTTGCTTTAATATGTTACTGAACCAGAATAAAATAGAGGAAGGAGGAATTTCAGTGGGCTGTAAAGTGCTTGTGTGTTTAGAAAACATGACTCCAACTGTGTGCTGAAATTTGCCCACAATCACTGAAACTTGGCATACTGTCACCATAACTGTTTATAATTAGATAACAACAGATGACTGTAGGCTCCAGTGGCTAGTGCTTTGCTAAAGACAGTGTCGTTGCATTTGGTTTATTGCATTTTCCAAGTCTAAAAGATTCCCAGCCAGTATGTCAGACCTTAAAAACTGTGGGCATGATGGTAAAGAAATTATAATAAGAAAATTCATACTTGCCTGCACATGCCATTTTTTGTAAAAATCGTCCTGGATACATTTCAGAACAATTCTGAAATAAATTAACATTTCCCCATTTGAGCACGTATTGTTTGGTATAACCTAGAAAAGAAAATAATAAACTTTTCTAAATTTAAACTGATAAATGTGTATGAAACACTTTTAATATCATAAATTGAAAGTTATAGATTTACTTATCTATTGAATGTGACCTTAAATATTATAAACCGGGTACCTTAAACTGCTGCTAACATTCGCCCCACATCCATTGCCATCCATTGCCAATATATTTTAAAATAAAAGCAGAGCAGTTAAATTTCAGCATTAAATGCAGTAGTTTCATTTTTTGTGATTTTTACTCCTCCTCTTTTTTTATTTTCTTCAATTTTTTTCCATGTTTTCCATATCAGGGTTTCCAGACACTGGGAGACCAGTGTATTGTTTTCTGTGAAATGGAGACATGCCTCTGATCATCCTAGTTACCTCTCTTTCCCAGAAAGATGAGAGGACTGGAACTTGCAGATAAAGGTGAGCTATGTAGTACAAGGTTAAGGAGAGGCCCTATTTTGTTCTCTGTTTGCTGGTAATTCTCAACTTTGTGTTTGGCTTATGGACTGCTAGTGTTCTTACGCCAGGCTGCAGTCATTCTGTGATACAAAACAAGTGCTTCCCAAGGCTTTGAAAGCGTGACTGCATTGGGCCTATCCTTCTCTGGGCTGAGCATATACGTGGCTGAGATGAGATGTGCTGAGCTTCATAACTGCTGGTCGCATCTCAAATCAGTTTGGGCAGGGCACAGGGATCTGGCTGTGACCATGGGCCATGTGTTAAATACTGTTACCAGGTTTGCACAGCTAAGATAAATATGAGATCGGTAATTACAGCTGCTTCTTCTGGATGCCTCAGAGGTACTAAACGGCTCTTGTCTCCTTTGAGAAGCGTGCATAGGAGCAGCACAACAAATAAGTTTCTTGCTTATGCATATGTTGTCTGAATGCTGCCGTCTCACTCCTGCCATCTCATTCCTGCTCTCTTGCTGCACTGTGCTGACACAAGTGTGCTGCACTGGAGTCAGGCTGCAGATAAAGCTGCAAACCGAACATTGCCTTTTATCAGGTTAGTTCTCAAACAGAGGTGTCCTCCAAACCAATTTACTGGGACAAGAAAGGAAGCAGTACAAAAAAGAGAGCTGACAGCCAAATGCCAACAGCCTGTGTTTGCTGTGCTCAGCCTCTTGCAAGTGCTTTGCGTGCACCACTCTTCAGCCTTTTCAATACGAGAGCTGACCACTGTTTGAAAAACATAGATAAAAATAATACATTCTGGTAGTAAGCACTGAATCAAATACCTTTCTCTAGCCCCCATCCAGAAACCTTGCATTTATCGCCAGCCTTGAACATGTGCTCTGACCAGGGGATGCAGGCAGGTGTGCTGTATTTCAGGGAGCACTCTCCTTTTCCATGACCTTTCAGCTCCAGCAGAGCGATGTCATTTTCATATGTTGCAGCATTATAGTTCTCATGGATTATCAGTTGCTTTAGTCTGTAAGTGTCTGTCTCTCTGTCATACTGTATCGTATCCAACAGCCCAATCCAGACACGGTATAGATGAACTCGAGTTGCTCTGGAAAAAAAGCCATGAAATAAAGTATGTTTGGGTACCTCACACAAGCGCTGTATGTTTCAATTAGTCATAAATTTTTGCATTTTATCAAAGTTTTTGTAGAATAAAAATTCATATTATACATGTATAGTTTCTTTCTGGACTTGTATGTCCAGGTTGTTCTGAAGCAAGTAGAAGGCTGGTGACACTTACTGCTGAGTCCTGAAGCTAATACAGAAAGACAGTACTAAAAGCCAGTGTGTTTAGTGCCCTCACAAAGAGTAAGCAAGGCTTATGCCTCTGATATCAGATGAAAGAAGAGTGAGCAAATACACACGGAACGCTGGGCTGGGCAGGTCTTTCCTGCCCACTCCTGCTGGCTCTGGGGAATATGTGGCACCAGGGACATTCTTGGGGGCAAGTGCTAGACCTCCCCAGTGCTGAGAGGAGGTAACTCATAATTACATTTTGCTCACTGACAAAATACTTTGTCTTTGAATCCTTCCCATTGTTAATATGAGCAAATCAGTGATTTTAGTTGTTTTATTGAATGGGCAAGTAAGAATTAGCAACCAGTAAGCTGAGAAGAGCAATAATAAACAGATTCATCTTTTCTACTTTGCAAAGAAATCATTTCTCAGGTTGTAGCTTTTACCTGACACAGTGTGCAGCAGTCAGAACCCAACAGCCACCAATATAAACCCCTCCACAGTACACTGTTGCACCTTCAGTGCTAGTGTCTTTAATTGCCACTTGCCAAGGGAATTCACCCTATTAAAATGACAGAAACCCAAATAATATGAAATTATCATTGTGCTATTTTTCGTGCATAAAGGGAAACACCGTATCACTTCATCTCCTTGACTAAATCTGCTATTAAGAAATTGTCTGTAATTTGGGCTCTCATATAAAGGCTCTGTATTCTAAACTACAGTAACTTTGTTGTCTTCTGACATTATGCAGTGTCTCCCTCCCCCCAGCTTTCTGTCAAGAAACTCCTAAAAAGAAACAGATGGAGGATCTGACCTGGTATGATCAAACATTACATTTATGACTATAATTATCATACGTAGTTATAGTATTAGTATTTTGCTGGATCATTTTCAATGCATGCTTGCATTGTAATGCTGTATTTTGTAGCTTGGTGTTTTATCTTATGAACTGTGCTTCTATTTATTCAGTGCATTGCCACTACTAATGTAAAACATGAAATTAATGTTGTAACTGATTTTGTTATTTCTGTACATTTTAACAGAAGGACAATAATGACCATTTTAATTGTTACTGAATGAACACATGAGCCTATATTTGTAAGGTTTGGTTGTGCGTGTGGGTGGGGGGGGTTATTATTATTATTTTTTACCTTTCTTGCAATTTGTCCACCTATGATTCTTTTCCGTCGAGTTAATGTGTGATTTACAACACCACAGTTTATTTGGGGAAGGAATGTCTTTGCCAGTTTTCTTTCTTTAACAAAAAAGGAAAAATGTGTCTCAGAATTCAAGCATTCATTCTCTCTATTTGGAGACAGACTTATTTTTACCTTGAAATCATGAGTGCTGTGAGTATGCAAGTAGCTGAAGTAGCAGGAAAGTAAAAGACCCAGAATGTTAGATCTGTTTTTGCTTTGAAAATTACTTCTGTCTTAGCATCACATTATTTCTCTTAATTTTCCATTGCTGACAACATTCAGGTAAATAATCTCAAAGCAGTTGCCATACACTTGCTTAGAGTTTACCTCTATCGGTTGCTAATATGTATAGATGTGGATCCTGAGGCAGGATGAATTATTATTATTGTTGTTGAGATTAGTGGGAAGGTAGTCAAATAGTTAAGCCCCAGAGTGTGTACTACTAAGCCACAAAGTCCATGGATCTGAGTGTTGTGGGTCTGGCCAACTGGCTGGTAGTGAGAAAGCCACTAGAGCAAGGGTATGCAGTGGTTTGTGGGGGGTTACTTACCTGCATCCATACTGTGGTTTTCATCATTTTTTTGTTTGCCTGTAGTGAAATAATAGAATACTAAGAACATTTACGAATATTTATATTGCTCTGTTACTTGAATGTTTGGTTGTGTACCAAAATCATGGTACATTTTTAACTGGATAGGTGCATACTATTTTACATGGGCAGAAATATTCTATAAGTATGCTGCCTGCTGTTTCCTTTCTTCCTAGGCACTCTTTGCTGCCATAGCTTACAAATGACCTGCATCCAGTAGATACTCATTTATAACTACATGATATCTACTTTTCTTTTCTTGTCCAGAGGACCATTCTGCAAAGAAACCCTGTGAAATGGCCTCCTTTGTTTTTGTTTTTTTTTTACTCTCTAAAGCGATAGACTGCTCTCCTCTACCAGGAAACACCAGAAATTCCTCCTCCTGCCCCATCAATCTTTTGGAGCTTTCTAAAGCCCAAAGGAGCATTAGGTAAAAAGGTAAAAGGATATATATTTTTAAATTTCCAATTTAGATGCTGCTGCTTTGTACTCTGTGCCTCCTTTAACAGGGTAAGGGAGGGTATTCAACAGGAGAGGTAAACTAAATGCTTCCTAAATCTGGTTTGTCAGCTTTTATTCAAACAAAATACCCATTGAATTCACTTCCTAAATGGAGGCTGAGGATTGGCTCTGTTCTCATGTTACTGACAGTAATGTTTACTTTTAGGGTTCAGTTTACCTTTACCAATTACCATGTACCGAAAATGTTTACTTTTTGGCTTTAGACTTTGTCTCTTATCTAAAATATTCTAAGTTCAAAACAAAACAAGGTATTTTCAATGGTAAGGAGCACAGTACAGATGAACTATTATATTAACAAACTAGTTAAATTAATTCCTTATACACAAGGAGGATATTTCTGCCTGCTCCATCTCCTGCCCAAAAACAGGACACCAGTTTGATAGATGTCCATGTATGCAAAAGTCATAATCTGCTTTAAGCCTCCTAAAACATCATCTGTTTCTTCTGTCCTTTAGTTTTCTTGCCATTTATTTCTAGTAGGAAGGGAAGGAAAAGTATGTAACCTTTTCTTAGTCTCCTAGTATGTGTAAGGTAACATCAGGAAGACTAATTCTTGCATGTTGTGGTTTTGCTAATCTGATAAATGATTTAATAACATGGATTGTGTAGTCTGTAGGTTTAATTTAGCATAACAAAAGGAAAAGAAAGAAAAACACATCTTAAAAGGAAACCTGAACAGAGAGCTTGAGCTTCATCCTCTCCTGTTAGGCAGTCAACTTCTTTGTTACACACATCCTTATTTGGAATACAGATATTTGATCGACAGTGGAAACTGTTGTTTCTGCATTCTGTAATATAAAAGAAGTAAAATGGTAAAGCACAGGACTGTATGATTCAGTGACCTCACATAATTAGAGAGCTGCTTAAAATATAAACCCGATAAAATATCCATGTTATGGGGGTCTTTGCTATTTATAAATAGATCCTGAAAGTTGGGTCTGTAAAGTGTAAAATGAAGTGAATACTTGACTCTGCTCATTTTGCTGTCTGGATGTTTTAAAATTTATGAGTTTAAGAAAGATCTTATTTTAGTTTAAGATAGTTCATTGGAAAAAAAAACCAACAAGGTTTTGTTTGATTACTGTCAGTTTTGCCCTATTGAAAATACATTTAATTCTGTCTAATACATTGGGTTTTGTTTCTTTGTTTTTGTTTGTATCAACAGCCTCCTAAATCTCATTATTTTTTTATTATCAGAAGAAATTCAGATCCTCAGAAATTAGTTGCTTGCTTTGGAAAATTGCATTATTTATATTATTATAATTATCTAACTATAGAATCATAGAACTTTTTTGTACTTTCCCATACAGAAACTATAGTTTTCTTACCTTAATGTAGTGACTTTGCAATAGAGACTTTATTGTTACATCACTGTAAGAATTAATTCTTTGTGCATGGTTTTTTGCTGAAATGTTTTTTAAACAGCTGAGAAAATAAATTATTACCTTTACAGCACAGTTCATCACTTAGGTCTCCACAGTCATTTATACCATCACAGGTTTTAGTCACAGAAATACACTTGTCATTTGCACAATGGAACTCACCAGCTGAACATTCTGTGCAGTGAGATGAAAATGAAGTTAGTGTAGAAATGACTGTAGGTTGACAACTGCCCAAGGAAATACTCAGCATACACGTTTTATTCATTCAACAGTTTGGCCTGTCAAAAGTAGGCATCTTAAGGCCTAGTTAAGTAAATAGGAATCTTTTTTTTATTGTTTTCATTGCCTCCTCTTCAAACTTGCAGTGTGACTATGTATTTTCTTCCTCCAACTTTCAGTAACCTGGCAAAAGGGAGCTTTGTTTCTTCCAGACATGGACTAAAGCAGAAACGTTAGCTTCAGCTGATCTCCCAAAGCAAGAGCAAAAGAAGAAGTAGGAGGTTGTCACCTGTCTCCTCATCAGTTAACCTAGGAGAGACAAGATTTGTGGGATATAACATGCCTTGGAAGGGATGGGGGAACAGCCAGAACCATAGGTGAAATTTGGCCACTTTTGGGTAGTATCTGTCAAGATATTCTAGGAGCAACAGTGCATTATTTTCCAAAGTCATAAATTCAAGATTGCCTCAATTTGTCTTAAATGTTTGCAAAAGGATTATTTAAAAGAAGATAAAAATTAAAAGATTTCATTGCAGGTTTGTGGTGGCTGAGATTTCAACAGAATAGATCCTAAATACATATATTTCAAATAAACTTAACGTGAAGAGCTTTTAGTAGATTTAAAGCCAAAAAACCCCTACTAACCTCGGGGAGTATTCTGGCACTGGAGGCTAACAAATCCCTCATTACTAGCTCTCAATTTCTTCTCTATATAACATTCAGCAAGGCTTGTCTCTAGGCCTCTGCAAGTTATTTGGAAGCAGTGTGATGGTTCTGTGATGTTGTAGTCAATGTGGTAATATTCAGCACCTCTGTAAAGATACAAATAATAATAGCAAATTCTGTAATTTCACAATGGATTGTCCTCTGCTTTTATTGTTCAGAAATTATATGATTTTCCCCAGTGTTAAAGAACTTTGGTCACGGCTAAGGAAATAAAAAAAAACATTCCCATGGAGTGGTATAAGGGTAAGGAGGAAAGTAGATGTTTACTGTGGAAGAAAAGGTTAAACAAAGTGCCAGTTTTTGCCAGTTGCACCATAGAACTGGCACTGAATCTGTGACTCTCTTATCTCAGTTACTGTGTATGGTGATAGATAGAAACCATCTTGCCTGAGGCTGAGTACCGGTGGTGTCATCAAAACCAATGCATATTGAGGAAGCTCAGGCCATTGCAAGATTGGCATTCATTAATCACTTGAATGTAATCCTCTAACAGTGTGTTTCTCTTCTCTCTTAAGAAAATAAGGAATGAGTAAATAAATAACTGGAGAGACTTGCAGTGGGAGTCAAGGGCTGAATACTCTGTCCCAGAACAAACCTCTCTCTATGCTATCTAAAGAGGTATGAATCAGGACTGGGAAATATTTAATTCTCATCTACAGGGGACAAATTTAGGCACTGTGATAGCATTCTTAGTCTTCTTGTAGGGTTTGAGAGGCAGTCCTATGTGGCTCAGTTATGCTATTGTTTTAAATGATTATGTACAGGATATAGAGTTGACTCTTTATGATGACCTCAGCGTGTAACTCGGATCATTGGTGTGGTCTCGGGAAAAAGAACAAGCTGTTTGTGGCCTCAGCTGTTTCTGGTGGGCAAAGCAAGCAATGGTGGCAGGTCAAGGGATGAAGAAAAAAAGCTGTGTTCTGGTTCTTGTTAGTCTGGCTGCTGCAAGTAGCAAAACACAGCTGTACCGTTTGGCCAGCCAGTTTAAGAAACTTTTCTCTACATGCAGTTCATTGATCAGAGCCATCTGCGGATCGTCCATCTAGGCACTTTCCCTTACACAGACCTGAGAGAAAACTCATCTATCAGACTTCAGCTTTATTTTAAAACTAAAATACTAATCATTTGAACAGTTGTTTTTCGTAAGAAAATGCAGAAATCTGTTCTGGCTTTTGCTTTCAAGAAGCTTTATTGTAGCCGATATATTGTTCATGAATTTTCTCTTAATAGTTGGCTGACTGACTGACCCTTATATAAGCATCGCTTTTCATTCACATCCACTGCAGTCACAGAGAGAGAAATTCCCCGAACTTACAACTCAAAGCCAAGGTGTCTGCAGGCCACATTTGCTTCATTCATAGTCCACATACTGTCACATACAAAAAGGTCCTCGTTATTCACAGGTTTTACTTGAAGCAAATGTGAATCCTTATAAACCAAGGAGATTTTAAATGTTTCTAAAAAAAAAAAAAAAAAAGAAATTAAAAAAATCCCATATGAAATTGTATTCTATGGATGTATCTAGTGGGAAGACAGCACAGGAAGAAACCAGACCTAAAGTATGTTGTAGGTATCCAGAGTTCATTTGGAATGAACAGTAGGTTGGGAATCAGAAGCGTGAGGTATTACTGCAGATTTTTCTGAGAACTGACATTATGGCTTTGAGCCTATTGCTTTTTCAAAATATACCAGCTTCAGAACAAATGAAGATAACAGTTCCTGTCCTGGAAGCATACTTGGAGGTCTTCTGAGGAAAGGTTGCATCTTAGTGTAAGACGTTTGTTAGAGGACTTTCAGTAATGAAACGAATGAATGACTGACGCATTTTGAAAAAAGAGATGATAATACCTGTGGACACGCATTTTCCCTTGTTCAGAAACTTTGCTTCGGGACGTTGACACTCATAGCTCTTTAGGTGGCAGTAAGTATGAAAGTGCTTTCCAGTGGTAGAACAAACTGAAGTGCCGTTCTTTGGACACTGGTAGGGAAGCTTACAGAGGCATTTTCCCTCCACGCATCGTTCCCATGGGTGACAAAAAACTTTCTTACAGGACTTGTGTGTGTATTTGTTGCTTAAGCATTCTTCTATGAGGTAAGTGTCTTGCTCAACTGGCTGAGCAGGCACAACGTATGAAAACTGTTCTTCTGTATCATCAGATGCTGCATTCTGCAAGGCACAAATTAAAAAAAACACCAAAACCAAATACTGAACAGGACTAGAGATTGCACCAGCAGTTCTGCTGATCCCTTGCATACCTCAGCAAAGTGATTGTGAGCCTTTTCCTATCTTGTAAGAACGGAAGTGCTAAATATCATCTATTAGTGTTTATCCCCTTGTCTTTGAGATATCCACCTTTCTGTTTTTCTGGATTTTTTTTCTTTTTTCTTTTTCAGATCGTTCCCCTGATGTGATTTTCACTGTTGCTGGTCACCCACAAACTATACTCTTCAAAAATCAGCTGAAGTGCGCAACAGAAGATGATAAACATTTCAAGCCAGTGGTTTATAGCACACCACAACAATGGAACTGTAAGCAAATTAAAATAGAAGGGGACTTCGCAGAATCACACAGAATGGCCCGGGTTGGAAGGGACCTCAAGGATCGTGAATCTCCAACCCCCCGCCCCCCACCACTGGCAGGGCCACCGACCTCCACATTTAATACTAGACCAGGCTGCCCAGGGCCCCATCCAACCTGGCCTTGAACACCTCCAGGGACGGGGCATCCACAACCTCTTTGGCTGTTCCAGCACCTTACCACTCTCATAGTAAAGAACTTCCACCTGACATCAACCTAAATCTTCCCTCCTTCAACTTAAAACCATTTCCCCTTGTCCTGCTATTATCTACCTTTTCAAAGAATTGACTCCCCTAAGTTGGCTTAAACACCAGAAAAATAAAAAAAAAGAAGAGTAGCAACTTGATTTTTTTCAAGACCTTTTTATTGTCCCAGTTGACTTTAACTATAGCCAATAACTACTTAGAAACAAATAAATCTAAAATTAATGTTTTGTTTCATTGCAAGTAACAAGTATTAGTATCTTCAACAAATGTGAAAATTAAATGCCCCTCCCAGTCCGTTTTGTTCCCGTATCTTGGATGGCAGTGGGTTTGCAGTGTGGTTTCTGGTTGTTACGGACTGCAAGGAGTGCTCCTGATCCCTCCATTTGAACATCTGTCTCTAGGTGAGTGATAACACCTATCCCGGCAGCTCTCTGGTTATTTCATTGCTGGCTGAGTGCTTCTGCTCACTAAGATCTGTGGGTAGGGGGAATGTTGAAATGTGAAAAACATGTAGCTAGACTTTGCATAAAGATGAGAAAGAAATATCAGTTGTCAGGTGGGATTTATCGGCTTTGAGTGCATCCACTGAATCAACAGAGCCAAAGTTTAAAGTTCTCATGAAGAAATCCTGGCCTAAGTAAAGGCAGTGGGAATGTTGCCGGGGCAGAATTTAATCCGAGCCCCTCCCACCCTTTTAAGGGCTGTATAATCTTAATAAATTCTTCCTGTTCTTCTTAGGTCAGTAGAATCCTATGTATTATCTTTAAATTTACATACCAAACTCTGAGCCAGACCTGGCTTGGCCTAACTCCCATATTGCACTAGACGTTTCTCTTTAGTTCTGACTGAATAGCAACAAAAGGTGCTGATCTATATCTACGGGTTTTTCTGAAAAGCTCAGGGTATGCTGAACGCGGAGCCCATCAGCCCTGAGAGAAGCCAGAAGAGATTTTACAACAAAAGCTTTCTGAGCTGAGCCACACTTGCAAGTTGAGTTTAGCATAGGATCCCAATTAAAAGATTTTCCAGAAGCCTGTTAATGTAAACCTCAGATAGAACCAATATATGGAGGAGAAACAGCAAGATTCACATTTTCAAACTGGACTAAAACAAATGTACAAAATGCAAATGCTACAAAAAGAAATTAAAAAGAAAAATCTCTTTCTGTTTTTATAGTAATAAACTGTTTCAACTGCTTGCTGGGTATTTTTGTTTGTTTATTTTTGAAACAAGCGGATACCACAATAAAATAAGTTCTTACCTGTGCTCGACAGAAAGAAAAGAGAGAGAAGCAAACCAAGAAGACCGCAACCACTCTCATGATGAAGTTTTATCTCTTTGTAGAGAAATTCCCCTGGCCGGGATTTTCCCAATCGCCAGTTGTTAGATTTGTGTTTAATTTTTAACCATTGGTAAAACACTTTGAAGTGGACTCAGAAAAGAAGTACGGGAGCCTTAGATATTAATGGATGAGTCTGTTCTCTCCAAACGGATCCCACCCCATTTAACCTGTTTTACTGTAAATAGAGAACCAAAGGAAAGCTCTTGAAGCCAACGATTACAAGGGAGTGCACAGCAGGGTCTCTCGCTCCCCGCCTGTTGCCAGAGCAGACCCATCGAGCCGCGGGGACCATCTCCTGGCAGCAGGCACCCAGCTCTGCAGGGCGCTGTCAGGGAAGATGCGTTCTTAGGTGAGATACGTGTGTCTCCGTGCAGGCAGACAGACGGAAGGGAACAACGCTACTATCTCCGTGCGAGCGTGTAACTAGCTGAGTTTTGCTCAGAGAACTGTTGGGGCAGCGGCGAATCCCATTGCGTCCCTCCTGCGGGCGGTTTCCGGATGAACAGCGTTCTCGCTCAGCACAACGGAATAGCCCCTGCGAAGGTCCTTTTGCGACAGTGCCGCTGAGCACTTGTTTCTCCTTTACGGCAGGCGGGCGGCTTTCCGGCGCGTGATGGTGACGTCATCGGGTGGCGGCGGCGCTCGCAGGGAAGCTGGGTACGCACGTGTGAGGGGCTAGGGCTCGAGGCGCGGGTTGGGGAGCTTTTGTTAGGACCGTTAGAGCTGTTGGTCTGCCCTCAGGGCCCGGCCCCGCGTCCAGGGAGGCCGCCCCGTGGGAAGCTGGCGGCCCGGCGCCTCTCCGCGGGGCTGGGGCTGTGGAGCGTGGTGCGCAACCCTGATATGGCTGGTCCCTCCTGATGGACAGACACTGCCGTAGAGTCGTTAAGGTTGGAAAAGACGTCTGAGATCTAGTCCCACCGTGCCCACTAGCCGTGTCCTTCAGTACCACTTCCACGCGGTTCTTCAACATCTCGGGGATGGTTACCACCTCCCTGGGCTGCCTGTGCCAGTGCCCGACCGCTGTCGGAGAAGAAACTTTTTCTAATATTGGTGGTGTTTAATGGGGAAACTTGATTATGGGTTGCCTGCATGTTTTCAGTCAGGGCTGAGGTGGGTAACCATGAAACAGTACCATCGGGAAACCTTAATTCGGACAGCATGTTAAACAACAAATACATACTTCTTAAACAACCATTTCTTGTCTACAATGTAGGAGGCAATAGAAAATGTCCTTTCGTGGAAGAGGAGGTGGTGGTGGAGGACGAGGAGGTGGCGGAGGAGGAAGAGGAGGAGGTGGCTTTAATCGTGGAGGAAGTGGTGGTGACAGAGGTGGCTTTAATCGTGGTGGACGAGGTGGCTTTGGACGGGGAGGTGGACGAGGAGGCTTCAACAGAGGCGGATATGACCAGGGCCCTCCAGAGAGGGTAGTTTGTAAGTTATATGCAGAGGCTGCATTTATTTAACTTGCAGTGAGTGTTGAAGATCTTCAGCTTGTTTGTTCTTTATTTCAGTACTGGGAGAGTTCATGCATCCGTGTGAAGATGATCTTGTTTGTAAATGTAAAACAGAAGAAAACAAAGTGCCTTATTTCAATGCACCAGTGTACTTGGATAATAAGGAACAGATTGGCAAAGTGGATGAAATTTTTGGGCAGCTACGAGACTTTGTATCCTTCACAAATCTTGTTGGCTTCTTCAATGGGCTTGCTCTGAAATTTGAAAATAATTTCCTTGTCCTACTTTATATGCTAAAACAGGCTCAGAACGCCCTTCTGATCTGAATGTATTAATTTGTAGATTTACTTTTTGTACCAGAATTACTTGAAGTTCAGAAACTTTTTTTCTTCTTATGGTAGCATACCAAGAAACGTAAAGGGAGCTCAAGTGTAGCCTGCAGTTCCTTAGCTCCCCATTTAATCTTGAGTACTATTGAACAGTCAGCCAGCAGCTTACAAACAACCATCCTAGCACATTTGAGAACCACAGGATCCGTAGTAGTTTGTCTGTGGAGTTACAGAGACCATCCACCGTCTCACTATAGGATGAAACAAAGCTTGTGGTTGGGTTGAGCAGCCCCTGCTGGCTCATCTGTTTCCACAGCCAGGCAGCTGTACAAGACAGGACAGTCATAGCAAAGCCACTGCAGCATGCACATTGTTCTGGACAACTGAGAAACAGTCACTTGTCAAACAAGTTTGTTTCTTTATGTTTACATTTTTATGTATTCTTTTCTGCTGGTATGTTCTTTATGCCTTAATACATGGGAAGGAAAAAGTAATGTTTCTACAAAATGCTGTCTTTGTAACTGTGAGGAAAATTAGAAACAGTTATTCCTGATCATTAAGTTGTAATTTTTCATTTGTAGTGGTGATGTTTAGCTTCATTTATAAAATATGAATTTAGAAAATGTCTAAAGCATCTCAATTCTTCCATGTAATAATGAAAAGTGCTGCTTATAACCTTTTATTCCTGGTGTGTTCCTTAAAGAAGCTAACAGTATTTTTCAGTGAAACTGTCTGAGAACATGAGAGCCTCTTCATTCAAAAAAATGCAAAAGGTTAGCTGATCTCAGTAACAGAATTCTGTTGTGTGTCATCAGTTAGATATGTGATCAAATAGATAATAAAAGCTTTATTAAGAGATTTTATTGACTTCAAAAGCTAGCTGTCCTTCGAAAATGTGTTTTACTCATCCTTTTCACTTTTTTATCTGCCATGCGCTTCCCTCTCCTAAATAACAAAAAAAAAGGAAGTAAGATGTAATGAATGAAACTTAATAAATATGTATATCATCTGTATTTTAATAACTTCATAACACTGATTTGTTTTGCATATGATTTGTTTACTACGCTCTTTGCAAAAGGCAATTTGGCATAATGAGTTAAGACCAAATTGTGGCTGTTTGTTAAGGATTTAACCTGGGTTTTCTCAAAGCCTAATGGAACTCTCTTCCTGCAGTTTTACATTGATCCAGCAAAGCTGCTACCCCTTCAGAGATTTTTACCAAGGCCTCCTGGAGAAAAAGGTGCTCCTCGAGGAGGTGGTAGAGGAGGACGTGGTGGAGGACGTGGAGGAGGAAGAGGTGGTGGTAGAGGTAAGATCCCAAGAATTAAGCTGCAGAAAGGTTATTTCATTTGTTTGTGTCTGGTGAAGTTACTGTTACATTCTTGAATAAACTGCACTTTGCAGTTTGATAACTCAGTTTATGTTTGATAACTCAGTGGAAGAGACAGTGACATCTTTCCAAGGCAAGAGCTAGTTTCTGTAATGCAGAAAAGGGAGTACACTGATCTATAACCAAGACCTAAAGCATAACTATTAACCAACTTGTGGTAAAAGGTAATGGATAATACCCATTCAAAACAATGAAAGCTGTATTTTTACTGTGTTCTGAAATCCAGTTTGGACAAAATACTTGAAATGCAATGTTTTAGAGAAGGAGTAAATGATCTGGTAGATCTCATCCTTTACTTTTTAAACACAATCTATGATGTACTCAGTTAAAGTTGAGTTCTTGCCACTCTGCCACCTTGTGCGCAGGGAGGCACAAGTATTTCAAAGTTTTTGTTTCATTGTTTTGAAGATTTCATATATAATAATTGTAGTTAACTTTTTCATGACAGCTAAAAATTATCTTGGAGCTTTATTAATGCATTAGTGTTTTAGACATTGGATACTGGATAGTCGACAGTCGACAACACCTAAAATGCTGCAGATGATCCTTAGAAGAGAGAAGGTGCTAGGATGAAGCAGTTGGCCATTTCTGATTTGTTTTGGTTTTCCTTTCAGAACTGTCAATGAGAGTTGTTGTTACATATAACAAAATTTACATGCTCTAGAAAGTGTGACTTCTTTCCTACGTTCAGGAGGATTCGGAGGAGGAAGAGGTGGAGGAAGAGGAGGAGGAGGATTTAGAGGAGGTGGAGGAAGAGGCGGGGGAGGAGGAGGATTCAGAGGAGGTAGAGGTGGTGGAGGAGGTTTTAGAGGTGAGTGTGCAGATGTTATATTTCCATAATAAGAATGGCTCTCAGTTTCTAAACTTTTAAGTATTAAACAGAATGCTGTATTTTCTTTTTGTCTCGTATGGGTGTTCATAGTTTTATGTAAAAACTTGAAATGGTTCCCAGTAACTTGTTTAAACCAAAGTTCAGTATTCTCTGGTTTTTGATGCTTTGTAAGGACCGTGCTAGTTTCTACGTGAAAAGGGACTATAAGAACAGATAACAATGATAAATTATTTTATCAATTCATGCGGTTTTGTATGTACAATTTATTTACTTTAACAGTGTCTAAGATAATTTGAATTAAGTATCTATGATAATGAATTAAGTGTCTTTTTTCCCCTCTTAAAACAGGGAGAGGACATTAAAAATGGAGCAGTGAGAATCTTCCTGCTGACTTACCACGTTATCTGCAGAAGTGAAGAGCAAGAAAAAAAACCATAAAAGACCATGAAAAAGTTGTTTGTAAGGAGCTGGAAGCTGTGAAATGACAGTTAATGACTGTTTGTCAGCACATGAACAGAGTATGTAGTCCTTGGCAAAGAACGGAAGACTGCTCAGAACATACTTGAACATTTTTAACTAAGACAGGGTTCAGTGTTGTTCTTAAATTGTTTGTTTCTGGCAAATGACTTCGTCAGTGCTTAACTTCATGTTGGAGTCTGGAGTAAACAATTGACTGAAACTTTTTTTAAGAGAAACCCCTTTGGGTTCACTGCATGCACATTTGTCAGTACGAACTTGTAACCTCTGTGTGACTTGGATAAGATCCCTTGTTCTCATTGTTTTATATGGAGTCTTTTGGGTCGCCCTAAAAAGGACATGCGGTTTAAATAACCTTTATGGACCATTTCTTACAAACTAAACTTCAGATTTTTTTGTCGTTAGAACTTTTTTTAATGCATAATAATAAATATGAGAAAAGGAAGATAGCAAAGATTATTTTGTAGGTTCTTCTCTCTGAATCTTAATGAAAGCCAAAGGCATTAAGACACATTCTTAGAAGTAATGAGTAATACAGAGTTAATTCTGTTCGTAGGTCACCTCGTTGTATCTAATTTCACTGATAATAAAATTGCTAAGAGTTTTTTAACTGCTCCCCTCTTCCTCTTAGCCAGTTTCTCTTGATGTTTTGATGTCCTGGCACATCACCTTCTTTCGCGCTCTTGAGTTTGCAGGGGGCTAAAATGAAATAACCCATTGTTGCAGAAATGCTAAGTCATGGCCTGAACCAGTGATTGAGCACCTGGTGGGAAGGCAGGGCCAACCCAGGGGAGCTCAGGTGCATGCAGAAGGGCCAGAAGGGATGGAGCCAGGATCCACCCCTTCCCAGACCTCATTTAAGGGTTGGCAGTGGAGGTGCAGGTATCCTGCTGGAGATGCCTGCCTGCTGGAGGCCTTCCAAAGGTAAGTGGCTTTTTTCCTTAGTTTCTTTGTCCACGGCTGCTGCATTTGGGCTTGTCCTCATTTGCTGTAGCCAACAGCTTTGCCACCCTGCTATTATTGTTTTACTTTCCATCACATCATAGCATTGCACTCATCCTAGGGCTCCTCTGCATGTGGTATTTTCAGTTTATTGTTGTTTTAAAAATATGTGGAAAATTCTGCATGAATACATTCCCGGTCTCTTAAACCAGATTTATTATGAGGAGTGTCGAAAAGCTAGTAAGTATCCCTTAAAGCACAGAGAAGCACCTTGTCATCTATGTTTAACTTTGGAAATTGAGTTAGAATAGGAAAGAATCTGGCTCTTTGGATTTCATCAGGAGCAAGGAGTCCATTGGCAGATCTCATATCAAGCATTTTTGAAAAGAGATCTGAAGATTAATTGACATGAAAACATTCTGAGCATCGTGTTTGACGTGGGTAGAAGTACATTTCAGAGCTGATCATGCTGTTGTACTTTTTAATTAATGAACGTAATTACTGGATCCATTGGCCTTGTGCTTACCAAAAGAAACTGAAGTTATTTGTCAGTGCTAGAATTGGACAACTACTAGTCACTAACAAACACAGCTCTTAGGTCTGAATTATTTCTGAAACAAAGCTTGAAACAAGCTAGCAAGAAAGCTTCAAGAACTCAGTTGCCTAATCTGAGCACCTGCTCTATATAGGATAACAGTTAAAAATGTTTAGAAGAAACATTCAATTTTCTATTAGATCTGCTTTTATGAGAAGAAACCAAGTCTATTTGACCACAACACCATCAGGAATTATGGAATACCAGTTATTTTGTTGGTGTTACTACCCACTTAACTTTAATTATGTCAATTAATACAGACCTTTAAAAGCATTTAGTCTTTTGTTACTATGTGTTACTAGGTCTGTGGAGGTAGGGTTCTGGCTTGAGGTATTGTAGAATTGTAGGTATTGTAAGCCATCTCTGTCATACCACATTGCAACTGTATGATACCAGTGCTTCAAAGCTGGAACCGTCATGTTTGTAAATGCATTCTCTGCAATAGTTGCATTCTTCACCAATGCTTCTGTGCCTAGTTGTGGATAGCTGACTTAGATCTTTCCTTTTTCTTCTGGCTTTGGAAGACTGGGATAATGCAGTCCTCACTCTTACACCCAAATTTGTGCTCTGTGCTGCTGTTCTTGCTGTATGCTTTAGAGATGTGCTTTCTCCTGGGGTATCAGAAGGCTATCTTGACATCACCTTTCAATTGCACTGACATGGCAATTGACAAAGTACCATCCTGCAGCCTAGAACAAGAAGTGAATAATTCGAATCTTACAGCAGGTGGAGTCGTGAGTCAGACTCAAGTCTGAAGCCACTGCAAGGCAAAAGCTTTGCACTTTTATACTGGTGTGATTGCTTTCAGTTTGGCAAAGCCATATCTTGGCAATAAATGGTATCTTGAGAAAATCAAGGTTAGTATGTGAAACAGGGAAAGTAAGGATTTGGAGGCCCCTTATCAGGGCATCTTGTCAGTCACGTGAAGGTCTCTTTACAGAATCAAACTTTTAAAAATAACAGTTTAAATCTACAGACTGTGTGTGAGAAATTAATAATTTATTAATTTGTCTGCCTTTGGTTTTGAACCATTTAAATATTTGTGGAGTTAAGATTAAAGGGAAGTACTGCCCTTTACAGCCCTCTAGTGTTGATGCACTTTAATGAATGTGGGAGGATTTTTTTTTTTTAGTGCAAGCAGTATTTCTATTTCTACCATGTGTGGATTGAAATATTTCTTTGAGTATTTTACATATAAATATAATGTTTACAACTTGCTAAACCAGGTATTAAATCTTGTGTTGCCCCATATCTGTATAGATATCTACAAATTGAACAATTGACTTAAATATAAACTACACTATTTTTGTACCGATCAGAGCCGAGTCAAAAGGAAAGGCTCCATAATTCAAGGTCATTTGTTATATCTTAATAGTGAATTCATTGCTTTATATTTTGGCTTGGCTTTGTTTTATAAACCGTGGTGTTCTAGGGGAAAAAAAAAAAAAAAAAAAGAGATACTTCTTTTAGAGATGTGCCTAGATTACCTAGGTTGTAGGAGTTGGGGGTGTTTAGCTTGCAGAAGAAAAGGCTCTGAGGAGACCTCATTGCGGCCTTCCTGAACTTGAAGGGAGCTTAAAAGGAGGAGGGGAAGCAACTTTTTCATGGTCTGATAGTGATAGGACAAGGGGGAATGACTTTAAACAAAGAGAGGGGAGATTTAGGTTAGATGTTAGGAAGAAACTCTTTACTCAGTGGGCGGTGAGGTGCTGGCACTGCTGCCCAGAGAAGCTGTGGGTGCCCCATCCCTGGAGGTATTCAGGACTGGATTGGATGGGGCCGTGGGCAGCCTGAGCTGGTGGGGGGGCAACATTAACCAAGGCAGTAAGCATTGCAAGCTCTGACTTCTATGGAAGCTACATGATTGGAGATGCTTTTGAAAATATTGCCAAGGTTTCAGGGGAGGGAAGATATCAAATTATCATTATGCTTTTATCTTTCAAGATGGAACGATTAAATACTAGAAAAGTAGATTCATCACTGAACAGATCATTTTCCCTTTCAAATCCATCCCATCCTGTTCCTGCCTAATCCTCTTCTGACAGGGAAAATACCTCATTAATACAAGTGCCCTGTGAGCTAAGAGTGAGTGTATTTCTATGCTATTAAAATGTTTGCTGGTAGTATTGTGACACATGATCTGTAGCAATGATGACTAATTGTCATGACTGCATAAGTTTCATACCAAAATTTGCTCACCTATAGGTTGAAATGGATGAAAAGCAGAGGATGTCTATTTTAAAAAGCTGAGGTTGAATGAGGAAAGCTCTGTGAGTTTTTCATGGGTTAGAGAAGAGAGTAGCTCTTCAGGTATATGATCTTCCTATGAATGGCTTTGTTCCTCAGTGCTGCCTGGGGCAGTACATCCTGCTGCTTGCACACATGGTCTGAGTTGCCTGTGAACTGCATACAACTGAAGAGTTTTTATATCACTTTATATATAGTATGGGTACAGATTGTTTGAAGGGGAACCAATGGTAAAGGCTTGGATTGCTTGGATTGATTCTGCATGTAAACTCTTTAGGCAAGGGTTTGTTGCAGCTCATATTTATGGATTTTGTAAAAGGCCTTTGTGATCTCGTTCTAGTGTGCTGCTACCTCATAACTGAAGAAACAAAAGCTGTGTCACCTTTGGAAAATGCCCAATGATTTTCTGCTTAAGAAAATTTGCCCAAGCCTACCTGTGTGAGTCTGGGAGAGGGAGAGTGTTCAGACTTTATGGCATGTTCAACACTAATTGTCTGCAGACCAGGCCGTTTTAGAAATGTGACGATTGAATTTTCCGAATGTCAAGCTTCACTTCAGAAAATATTGGATTAGGTTCTTGTGTCTGCCATCGGTTTGAGTATTTCAATAAAACTAAGAATCTTGAGGAGGAGAAGGAGGTATTTAAGGGTCTGAAGGAGTGGATACAGCAAAGGTATTTTAATGAAACTGACATTTGTGTTCGTGCTGTGGTTTGTTCTCTGCAATGGCTGGAAATAATTCCAAACCAGGCTGAAGGCCAACTAACCAGAGTCAACTTTCTCCTGAGGTTTCTCAGGCGTTGCACAAGAGATTTGAAGTAAAAAAGTTTGGGGGCATGTGACCATTAATCTCTTTAGCAGTAAGAATAAAGTTTAAGCATCCTGTTGGAAATGTACTTGGTTCTGTGTTGCTCTTTGTTTCAATTAACAAGCTTTTCTCCTGCATAGATTGGGGGCATAAACTTCTTTGTGCTCCGTCCAATTAGATCATGCTTGGAAGCTGTCAGCGTTGATGGTGAGGCAACCGTACCCTGCCTCTTTTTCAGTTGTTCATTCTGTTGGATAATGAAAGAATTTGCCTGACAGGATTTGGTAGCGTTTTGTCCTCTAGATGAATTACTGCAAGGTATAGACGACAGTCCTGTGCATCCAAAATGCATTGGAATAATTCAGCCAACTCCTCAGAAAGTGACACTGAAGCTCATTCTGCCTTTACACAGACTGAGCACAACATAGTCGCAGCTTACTTAATAACAGCAGGTATGGGCATTGACCAATTGTTGTATAATTTTTTAAAACAGAACTGTAGATTTGAATGCTTATTTTGTATAGTAACAGCAATGTGTTTCATTCTGACTTACAAGTGACCAATGGCTTTTCTCCATAGTTTACCGACAAGTCAACAATCAGACTGAAGTGTGCAGAAATCTACACGTCCTCTGCTCTATATTTGAAGGCAGAGTTATATGTTAAAAAATACATTTTGTTGATATGTAATTATAGAAGAGAGTAAGAATTAATTTCCGCCAGCTTGCAAAAGAGATAAAAATAGGGCATAGCTGTCACATCTTGCATTTTTCTGTGATGTGCTTGAAGCTATCTTGAGATTTCTCTTGAGCCACATGTTCATAGTAATATATGTGTAGTCTGAGCATGTGAGCGGGTGTCTGATAGGGGGATGTAAGGGGAAGGGTTGGAATGTGACCGAGGGGGAGGGAGCTGGTCATTTATCAGAGAAGAGCAGACTCCACTTGCGGATGTATTTTTCACTGATGACACATGTTAGAAAAAGTATGCTGCAAGGCTTTACATCATGTGTTTTCTGTGACTGCGACGGCCTTTTGCTTAACTTGAATGATTATGGGTTTAGTTGTTTTTTATTTTATTTTTGAAATTTCTCATTATTACAACTGCAAGTATTGCAGAAATGTTTTTCTGAAGCATTGACTGCTGTAGCAATGAAATAACATCTTGGCCAAATACTGAAACCTACTGTGTTTAGAAACATGCCTTCTGTATTTTTGGTATGGAAACTAAGATCAATTTATAAATACATTATTCCTAGACTATACCATACATTTTCTATGTTATAATTAGCTTTTCAAATACTTTAAAATGTTTACTTAGAGATACGAAACAGTCATTTTATTTAGCATATATGTTTGAAGTGGGAAATATCAAATCACTGATATAGAGGATATTTTGCATCAATGTGAATGCAAAGGGAATAGTAAATTTCAGATCTTTACAGAAATTGTTAGAATAGCCACAGATATGTGGGCCTGTTGAGCAGCTATAGGTCTAGATGATGGTGAAGTACTGGAAGACCAAATAAAATCTGCGGTACCACCTCATCGTTTGCAGGTAACTGCATCTATTAGGTGTTGCAGATATGTACAGTGCTTTGTTATATTTTAATTGGTGGTTAATGCTATATGTAACCAGTTGGTATTTTCAGATAGTTTGAGCACCTGATGTTAAGGATCAAAGCTATCGTGTATTATCCAGAATCAACCCAGCTTCTTCCCAGAATGGGAGAATCTAGTAAATCTGTCATCTGTATGTTGGACTTTGCTTTCTTCATTAGTGAAGTTTTTGACATTAATATCTATAGCATGTTTCAAACTATGGTTGTTTACTGCAGCAGATCTCACACCTAGAAAATTTGGTTTGTGTTAATAAGCAGATATTGAGGAAATGCAATGAAACTCAGATACAGTGTTCAATCCTTCTAAAAAGGAACAGAATTTGAACGCTTTCTTTTTTCGTAAGTAATTGCTTTGTTTTCTGAAGAAGGAAGGCATTGTTAACTCTTGCAGTCTACAGTGGTTCAACATAGTAATTTCAGTGATGATAATGGGGACACTCAGGCTGCAGGAAGAAGCCTTATGGTTGTCCTTTACCTTGTAATGGTGAAGTGCTCTGGGGTAATTTTAAACTGCTGACTGGAAAAGTAAATTCCATGTAATACATGGACCTAACCTCCTTCACTGTTTTTGTTGCCACTACTCTTGTGTTCTGATTTTCTCTGCTAGAGCTTGTTTGCATTCTATCTACCTTTATTTTTTGTTATTTCCCTAGGAAAAGGAAAAATAATAAATGTTTCTATTCTTGACTATGTCATATAAGAGGCTTTTATCCTCGTATTGGCAAAATCACAAGATGTAATGAAAAATGTGTGGGAATAGTTGTCAAACTCTAATCTATTTCATGCACCAAGTGGCAGCATCCATGTGCTTTTTCTGAATCAGATGAGTTTGTCCTAGCTGATAATATGAGGTTTTGAAGTCTTTGGCCCAATCTGTACTCTCTACCCTCTAAGAAATGGGCACTGGTTAACTGCTTCCTGGAGAAACTTCACTTTTCTGTTTGACTTAAAAATTCTCTCTTTCTGAGAATACTTCTTTATTGAGTCTATATATTTTTTCCTTCTTTGTTCACGATTTAATCCATCTTTTTTTCTTGCATGTTTTTTTCTCTATTGCACTTTTTTTCTCTATTACAACTCTGTCTACTCACTGCTTATTGTGTTGCTTCGCAGTCTTCAGGCAGAGTCTGAACATCTTTGGTGCCACCTCTTTTTGTATATTTCTGAAGAATTTAAATGTAAAAGCACTTGTCATGTTGGGGATTTGGGCGTGCCTGTGTTTAAGTTTCTGAGGCACAGGGAGATTGGGCTCTGGAGTCCTATTTCTGCAAAGAAAGGAGACAAAAATCCTGTTCCAGAAGGAAAGAAACAGGGTAGAAGACATGCCCTCCCCAAAAGGTTCACAATTACCTCATTTTTGAGGTAGGAGCAAAATCAGTACACAGCTGAACTTCTTCCATGGCCCTGATACTGACTGGATCTTGTCAGATGAAGAAAACAGCATGCCAACGTGGCAGGCTGCAAGGATCATCCAGGCTGCTTCTCAAGGCTTAGGAAATGTTTGCAGCAACGTGATCTAGCAATGATGCTTGCAAAGAATTCAGGCCTCGTGAATAGAGAAGAGACTTGTGTCTGACTGGCATGGAGGTAGCAAAGACAAAGCATAGTGATTCATTTTCTACATTCTTTTGTCTGGGAGTATTACTTTTACTTCAATATACAGTGGAAACTTCCTTTGAAGAAATGAAGAACTCAGGTTGTGGTAGAGACCTTCTGCTACATCAAGTGAATCATCGTAAAAGCCCTGCTTTTTTGCCAGTCATCAGCCTCAATTCTTTTTGGCCATGGAAGACAGTGCTGTACTCTGTGGCTGAAGTGTCTAAATTGCAATCCTCTATGCTTTTGGATGTCTGTTCTGCCTATTGCTATTGTACAGGAAATCCCGGGTTTCACAAAACACCCCACTTTTGGCCCTTACTGAATCCAAGTAAGATGAATCTAATCACAAAAGCTATTTTTTCTCTTCTTCAGGTGTTTACAGTTTGCAAAATCCTGCTCGACTGAAAATAATTCTTGTTTAGGACTTAAATATTACAATAGACTGCGTTTTCTTCTGCGTGTGTCTTACTATCTCATCTACAACTTTTTGTAAAGATTTTCTTTTCTGTTTCTACAGGAGTGATAAGCATTTTCAGTAACATTGTTGTGTTAGGCATTTTTGTGAAGTACAAAGAGCTTCGGACTGCAACCAATGCAATTATTATCAACCTGGCTTTCACTGACATTGGTGTTAGTGGCATTGGCTACCCCATGTCTGCTGCTTCAGACCTGCATGGAAGCTGGAAGTTTGGATATACTGGATGCCAGGTATTGCAATTTAGGCAGGGAGAAAGTTTTGAGCACCTAAATGCAAGATAAGCAATAAGTAGTAGCTCTAATTGATACTGGTTCTCTTAAGAGAAAAGATGGAAATGCAAAATTTGACTACGGATTTGGAGCTGATGTTCTGTAAAGGCCTCAATTTCTGCATGTAGATTCTGTTTTGAATCCTGTTCCGAACTTTAAATCATAAGTTAGAATTCATTGAAATGTGACCTTATATTTATCAACGAGAAATTTTATATTAGCTTTAAGCAGCAAAGCATTAGGAAAGGAAATCTCCAAATGAAGAAAGTTGTACCAGTAGCACATGCTTGTTTGATGACTCATTTGGTGGTAAACAGACTTTGGATATGACTGCTGTTTTGATGATGAGCCTGACAAATCTTAATGAGTTTTGCCTAACTAATACATCTTGCTAAGGATGGAACAAAGGATATCCAAAGGGAAGATCTGTGAGACTATTAAAGGGCGCTATCAAAAATTTTGGCTTAGTTTTAATAGCTGCCTATTTTTAAAATTTAAGAGTGACTGACAAATTATACATCTGTAGCACAGACAAGGTGCCCTTTACTCACTATGTTCTATGATTTTAAGTCTCCTTTTAAACAGACCGTTAGGCTTAGTGCTCAGGAAAATGAACAGTAATGTGAAAGTGTGTGCCAGAAATGTGACTCCAGAAAAATGTTAGCAACACTATAAATTTTGGGCCTGCATATCATGGGTATTTATAATCTGGCATCACTTGCCTGAGTGCACGATTACTTCAAACTCAAAGTTCTTGTCATTCTTTGACAGGATGCCTCATTTTTTTATATCTTTGGATCTAGATTGACTTATTGTAGGTTGAATTTGATGTGAAATCTCACTACCAGTGGTTTGGGAGTTCCTGAGATCATTTCAAACAGAACTCATGTCAACCCAAACCAAATAAATCCTGTCAACTGAGACAGCTGAGTGTCATGTGGCTCTGTTGTAGCTGTGGGTGGTATGTGGCACAGGGCTCTGAATTTTGGGGGTGCCAATGATGGCACAACCCTCCTAGTCATCCTTCCCAGTCAGGCAGCCCATGGGATGACAGCGCAGGTGCTTCTAGAGTGTGCTGGGACTGCAGCATGTGTACAAGTACTATCACCATACGTTGTCAGACCAAGTAAAAAAGGGGACCAATGGGGAAAATCGGTGTACCATATCAGTGGAAAAAATACACAGCAGAGGGAAGAGTGACAATTCAGAACTTCAGATTTGCTAAAGCCTTACATGATTCTAATCTTTTAATGATGAATCACATGTTCTTTGGGATTCTTTAATGTATATTGAAAATATGAAATGAAAAACCCCTCCTGGTCTTCGCCTCTGAATTTCAAATTTACCTGTTGACATATGTTGTATTAGACTGTCTTCCTTAGGAATTCTGGAATGCAAATTGGCAGATTGCTTTTGAAATGTTTATTTTAAATGAACCACTACCAAATTGCCTGCTCTGAATTAGTGTCTTAGATTAATTATGCAAATTTTTCCTTGTGCGTTTGAAAGATTTTTCAGAAAGGCCATGTTATCTGTTTTTTATAATTTCAGATTTATGCTGCCTTAAATATATTTTTTGGGATGGCGAGTATTGGTTTGCTCACTGTTGTTGCAGTTGACCGTTACCTGACAATCTGCAGGCCTGACATAGGTACTGTCTGTTTAGTCAAACATCCTTTGCCGTTAGGCTTCTATGAACTAAGTGTCCAATCGTATTGTTTTCTTGTGAATGACTCCATAATTAAAGATCTGGGTGTAGTTCAAACATAGAGTATGATACCGCAGTACATGATGAGCAATATGGTTCACAAGCAGTACTATCCATGCAAACATGAGAATTTCAGAGGTAGGCTGTTACTTGGTTTGTAAGTTGTATTTTCCTGGCAGTTTCCAGTCTTTAGAGGGCCACATCCATATACTGAAGCACACAAAAACCTCAGCTGTGAGAGGTTTTGACCTCTGTTAAGTCTACGTTTGCTTCCAGCATTGAGTCAGCACTGTACTGAATATTTTTCACTCTTCTTTATTACAGCTGTATAGGAACAGTTAATTCCTCTTTGTTCTTTCTTTCTGTGTTGCATAGTAGGCCTTTTGGCATGGCATTAAGGTCAGATCTTGTCTGTATGCTGTGAGTTGAAGTGGATCATGGAATTAAGTGGCTTTTAAGTCTGGAAAGCTTAGATGTATTTCAGTGATAGGAAGCATGTGTGCTGCAATGTTTGGGAGTGTAGTTCTCTGAGAGGATCGTTATCATTAACACCACACAGGTTTGCTCTCACCTACTTGTGGTTCAAATTCAACACTGGAAAGAAGAAAAAGATGACAACAATTTGTGAATATATGTTTTGTCACAGGAAGAAGAATGACTACTCGTAACTATGCCGCTCTAATTCTGGCTGCATGGATCAATGCAGTCTTTTGGGCATCCATGCCTACTGTAGGCTGGGCTGGCTATGCTCCAGATCCAACTGGAGCAACTTGCACAGTCAATTGGAGGAACAATGACGTGTAAGATTTCACCTCACTTTTTCTTTTAAATTTGTTCTCTCGTTGAAGGTTTAGACTACTTAATTTACCACCGTTGGCTTAATGTGACAATAAATTCTTGGTGAAGTGTGAAGCCTAATTTATAAAGATAATTTATTTAAAAAAAAAAAAGGAAATCTAGAACAAGTCTAGAAAAAAGGTAGAAAATGAGCAATGATTGAAAACTGCTCATAAAAAAACCTGCCACTGTTAATAAAAACTAAAGATTTTTTTTCTAATTCTCTAAAATTTTATTTCAAATTTCATAGTCAAATCACAACATCAAATTCTTCAGTAACTTTTTATGGATGGATAATTGTAAGTTACTGTGTTTTGTTTTTCTGTCTTATCAGGTCCTTTGTTTCCTACACAATGAGTGTAATTGCTGTTAATTTTGTTGTACCCTTAACAGTCATGTTTTACTGTTATTACAATGTTTCCCGGACAATGAAACAATACACCAGCAGTAACTGCCTGGAGAGCATCAACATGGATTGGTCTGACCAAGTAGATGTAACAAAGGTATGGTAAATGAGGGTATGTTTCATTTTAAGCGTGTTCTTTTGTGTTAGTTTTGGGAACAGAGGAACAATGCAGCCTTTTAAGCATTTCTATTTCCTGCATTCCCCATTTCCCTTCTTTCTTACTAAATATTAACTGAAATTTAGCCTTTGTGAAATCTCTGGGTTTGACTAACATCACTGGACTCTTTATTCTTTCCAGATGAACAGCTGTTTTGAAGTCTGGGAACCATGTGAATTTTCCTTGTCTCTGCCCTCTGTCGTTGTACAGAAATGTACCGCATCAATGGCCTTGGAGGATTGTCTAAGATACTTTTACTCTTTTTGTTCACAGAGTCTTTAGGTGCTCTGCCGGGTTCACGGGTGTAACTGGTCAGAAATGGACTGGTCAGCTCTGCTTTGCTCTCATGTCCTGTAAATGAAAGTGTATTTCCAAGCTCCCAAACTGTGTGCTTCTTCTGATCCCTTGTTTGGTGGTTTTTTTTTTTTTTTTCAGTCTATTGAGCTTATCTCTTTCTTAGGTAAACAATAGCGAATGTGAATTATGGCATAGAATGATACATCCTGCTTGAAAAGTTAACATTCTTTTAACGTATGAGAGTCCTTGAGAAAGCTTTAAGTGCACTGGCTCCTTTGATTTTGGGTGAAGATATGGTTTATGGCTGGGCATGAGAAGAAAACATACAGAAATTAGGAGTAGACTGAAAAGAATGCATATTTGAATTAGTTATCAATGCAAACTTAACATTCCTTGGAAAATGTTCTCGTTGCTAAATTATGAAAAAAAAAAACAAACCTTAATTATGAATGTTTTATGTTTCTGAATAACTCTGAATGCTTTAAACTGAGGATTCAGTTACAGATTTAGACTCAGGTTTGTTAAGATGTGTTTTTCATGTTTCACAGTTGACTGTTGTATTTAAAAAAAAAAAAAAAAAAAGAAGCCTTGTGGTTAAGCATAATCCTTCTTTAAAAATGGATTGCTTGATTTTTTTTCACAGTTTGGCATTTTTTAAGCTTTCTGTGCATGGACAACTTCTAAACAGAAGTGTTCCTTTATCTAAGAATTGCTGTTCTGAAGTGATTATCTTATAGACATTGTGTTAGTATTGAAATAGAAATCTGTGGATGGGGTACAGGTTGCTCGTTGGTTGTGCTCTGAAACAGCTCACACAGATTTGTTGATGATTTCCAGTTAGAGCCAAAATGAGAAACAGAAGGACAGAATATGGACACAGGTGAAAAACACTAGGGAACCTTACTCTAGAAGAAGAGCATTCAAAGACCCTGCAGTTTCATTTAGTTTTGGGGTTATTTGTTTTGCCTTCCTGATTAATTTGAAGCTTTCATTCCAATTTCTATTACTGATTCACATCCCTGACAAAAGCCAGAAAAGTCAGTCTTAGTTGAGTCTGCTCCTGCCCTCGCACTACTCTCAGGCTGTTCGGGCCTACTGTTGGGTTAATGTGTCCTGGTGTCTAAGCCCCAGTGTCCCTGAATGCTATCTGTGAGAGGCAGGCAGGGAAGAAGATCTGAGCAGTTATCTGTCTTCTATATAATGCTTGAATGTGACTATCATGCTTCACTGAATGAAGACAGCACTTCTAGGTTTCTTAAGTATAAGTTCAGAGCCTGTGTGTCATGGAACATTTCCTTTATTTAACCAGACCTTAGTTAAACCTTATGAAATATGTTTATTGGCTTGTTGTTTGGCTTAGATATTTTATCCATTTTTTTATTATCCAAGATGTTTTCTTCCTGGGTGTGAATGAGAAACATCAATTTCTACAAAAATTTAATCTGCAAGATACTGAGTTTGTTCTTTGTGTTCTTATTTACTGTTTATAATAGCATCCCAAGGTGACCTGACTGGATTCCTTCCACTCTCTTCAGAATAGCAAAAAGAAATTGCATTCTGAGCTCTTTTTCTTGATGTGTATCTCAAGTCTCTTTTGAAATGAAGCCTGTCGTTCTGACAGAGCATTTTACCCAGCCTATCATATTTTCTCTAGGTGGGTTAGAAAGTAGATTCCAGGATGTTTACATCTGGACATAGAACAGAAGTAGCTAGGAAATGTTTAAAATAATGTGATTTATACAAAAGTTGGTATTTTCTGTGATGTAAATGATGTTGACTACCTGATCATTTTTAAATGTTTCATTTTATTTTCATATAGCCATCCTTTGCTGGATATTGGAGATATGTGTGGTAATAAAGACAATAATAAAGATACTCTAGTATGCATTTTGGAGAAGATGATTTGCTGATATGCAGTGCATTTTTTTAGCGCTGAAGTGGTGACCATAATTCACTTGTGAAGTTTTCTGTGGCCCTTTAAATTTTTGATGATTGAATTTAAAATAATGGTTAGTGCTAATCACAAAGGAAAATGGTAACAAAACAACAGTATGCCAAAATACAGTATGATGCATTATTAAATCTCAAAAATGAGATTTTGCTATAAGATATCGAGAATTATCAGATGTTTTCATTTACATGTCATTATCTAGTTCTGGATAGCTCTTATTATCACACAGATGTATTTGCTTTTGGAGTTAGGTTGTGAGGTCTTAATCTTCAGGTTATGTGTGTGTTCCCATTGTTTTACAGATGTCTGTTGTGATGATTGTAATGTTCCTGGTGGCATGGTCTCCCTATTCTATTGTGTGTTTATGGTCCTCCTTTGGAGACCCAAAGAAAATTTCTCCTGCAATGGCCATCATAGCTCCTTTATTTGCAAAATCCTCTACATTCTATAATCCCTGCATTTACGTCATTGCAAACAAGAAGTAAGTGTTCTTTATTTGGTACTGGTCTACATAAAGATCATCTGTAGAATAGGAGAAACTGATTGATGAAAAGATCAGTGAGTAAGCTGCTCTGGATTTACCAAAGATAATGTTTTGGACAGCAACATCTAAAAGAAATTGCTTTGATCAACATCGGAATATATTAAATTGATAAAGATATTTGAAAGCACATTAGTGAAGATTGTTTAAGTTCATTTTGAGAATCCTTTTGTGATTTCTCAGGGGGACTTATTGTGGAATTTGACTTCATCAGCAGCAGACTAGTTGTTTTAATGACTGTGGCCAAAATGTCTTATATATCACCTTAGTGAAGTGTAACTTCGGAATTCCTTGCTTGGCTTGAGATATGTCATATTGTGATTGATTAGCAGATACTTACACTTTCCATTAAAGTAAGTAAGTTAAGCCTATTCTTCTATATTGAGGAAGCATATAAAATGCCCTAACCAAGCCATTGCCTCTGAATGGGAATTGGATTTTGCAAACAAGAATCCTTCCTTGCTTTACTACCAAGCTACAAAGAGGCTGTGATCTCTGTCTGGCTTGTCTGGTCTGATCCTGCTGAGTCCATGAAAGTCCATCACCTTTTCACCCCATTCTCCAAACTTTGCTTGGTCGCAGCTGCACCCAGTCTTCAATTACCAAAAGCTGCTGAGACTCTTGCTGTGGGAGAAACACTTGATTGAGTTATTCCTGTACATGGAAATGTAAAAGATTCAGGTTCTTTTGAATTCCAGATATGCAATTTTTTACTAAGCAAGTTTTACTGATGTTGAATGTTGACCTGGACAGGCTGGAGAGCTGGGCCGTAAGAAACCAGATGAGGTTTAACAAAAGCAAGTGTAGAGTCTCGCACCTAGGGAGGAATAATTGCATGCACTGGTACGGTTGGGGGATGACCTGCTGGAGAGGAGCTCTGCAGAGAGGACCTGGGTGTCCTGGTGGACGACAAGTTGGCCATGAGCCAGCAGTGTGCCCTTGTGGCCAAAAAGGCCAATGGCATTCTGGGCTGCATTAAAAGGAGCGTGGCCAGCAGGTCGAGGGAGGTGATCCTCCCCCTCTACTCTGCCCTGGTAAGGCCTCATCTGGAGTACTGTGTCCAGTTCTGGGCTCCCCAGTACAAAAAAGACAGGGATCTCTTGGAACAAGTCCAGCGGAGGGCCACAAAGATGGTGAAGGGCCTGGAGCATCTCCCCTATGAAGAAAGGCTAAGTGAACTGGGTCTGTTTAGCCTCGAGAAAAGAAGACTGAGAGGGGGCCTGATCCAGGTCTATAAATATCTAAGGTGTGGAGGGCAAAGTGGCGAGGCCAGACTCTTTTCAGCAGTGTGTGGAGACAGGACAAGGGGAAACGGCCAGAAACTGGAGCATAGGAAGTTCCGCACCAATGTGCACAAGAACTTCTTTATGGTGAGGGTGACGGAGCACTGGAGCAGGCTGCCCAGGGAGGGTGTGGAGTCTCCTTCTCTGGAGATATTCAAGACCTGCCTGGACGCCCACCTGTGCGACCTGGTGTAGGGAGCCTGCTTTGGCAGTGGGGTTGGACTCAATGATCTCTGGAGGTCCCTTCCAACCTCTGTGATTCTGTGAAAGCAGTTGTAATACTTAAAAGAGCATACCCAGTTTGTGTGTGTATTTGGTTCTCCAGCTAGTAATCTTTCTGCTTTCATTTTCTTGTCCTTTGCAGGTTTCGGAGAGCAATCCTGGCAATGGTGCGATGTCAGACAAGACAAGAAATAACTATAAACAATGCCTTGCCCATGAGTGTTTCTCAGAGCGCACTGACGTCATAAAACTCATTTTGTTTTTCTGCATAGATTTTTGTGGAAAGAAGTTAAATCTGGATTACAGTTCATTTTTTGGAATAATAATCTGCCTCTTCCAGTCAACTGTTTTCTGTTAATCACTGCAGTATCTTTTAGGTTAAAAATAAAATAATAATTAAAAAAAAAAAAAAAAAAGAGCAAAATAAAGCACTGCGACTTCAGTTTTCAAGAATGAGGCTTATTGGATTGATATTTCTGGTGCAAACAAAAAAGGCCATTAAAGTGTTCCGTGTGACTTGCAGGGTTGGACAAGGTGATATCGGGGCAGTGAGAGACTGAAGTAGGAAGTGCTTAGGTTCAGTATCAGATATAGCACCTTTAATTCCTCTTGCAAATGACTTTCTCTCAACTTCACTTGAAAGTTTCCAGGTCTGGATTCTCCCTGTATGTATATATCTCTGTATCATGTGTCTGTACTGACACTTGTTGCACAGTTTTGCTTCTGTGAATATGGTAACGTTATCAGAATATCTAGCCAAACCCCATAGAACTAATTATCAGCTTTTAGGATTTTGAAAGCCTTTCATGATATTTCATGTATTTTTGAAGCTTTGGCTCACAGAATCAAATGGATCTGTGGGATGGACAGCTTTTGTTTTAGTAATGGTATGTTTCTAGTGCTGACCCCTGAACAGCAAATCCTGACAATGGGACAAAATGCTCCGCAAAGGTTGACACTCGGGTGGCACATAAAACAGTAAAGATGATTTCTTGTTATTTCTAAGTCAATCTCATGGACATCTGTTGTGCAATTTTTGAAAAAGAACTTTGACAATGTCAGCAATGGATTTATTTGGGTTGGAGGGGGGTGGCTGTGGACAGAGCTATTGATGGATGGTAGTACACATTCTTGGTGATTCTCAGATTTCGAGAATAAATATCTTTTTTTGATTGCCAATCCAAAGTCTTAGTGATCCTTCAGACATGCCTCAGCTGCTGTGACTTTGTGCAGCTACAGTTACTCCATTGCTTGGGTTATTTTTTCTCCTAGGATCTCTAGTGTTGGTCTGACAGAGTATCACTTTAAGTGATGGAGTCATTTGGGAAAGCTAAATGTTAATTTTATTAATTTGTGTGAAACGTGTGACGTAACTTTTTTGAAGTCCCCTAGAATGGTGAGAAAGAAACTTTTTAGAAAGTACATTTTAAGTCTGACCATGTGAGATTTAATTTAACAGGATTTTGAGTACAATTTGCACCAACAAACGGTTCATTTCTACCATTTTATTTTGATATTATTTTGTACGCGTACATCCAAAGTGTGGCTTTGCAGTGTGGAGCTGTTGTTTAAAATTTGTGTGTTATTGGTAAAACCTATCTTTATAGGTTTTTCTGAAAGTTCTGAAGTCTAGGCTTCCTATTAATTTGTACTTTTCAGTAATAAAGTAAGTGCCATACAATGCCTTCTTGCTGTACTTGCTTTCTGCCCAGAACCTTGGAACACTGCATGGACAGTAACTCATGCACTGCCCCTCAGAAGGAGCAAATACATATTTTACTATATGCTAACCATACAACAAGTGCGTATTAAAATAGCCTGGAAACATGTTGTGTAGAGCTTGACACAGTGTGGTGTTGTGACATGAGAAAGAACAAGCTGGTTTAACAGATCCCTTTCAGGATACATTTGAAGGTTAAGCAACTAAAGATCTCAGCTAATCTGATGTAATCTGCTGTTACTAAATGGATGTCTGCATTCACATTCGTAGCATGCTGCACACGCGTGTGTATGAATAAAGTCTTCAGTTTTTTTGGTGTCAGTTGTGCTGGGAGGAAGCCATGTCTCTGCTTTTTTACTTATACCTCATAATGAGCATTTCTGAAGAAGTGTGTGGCTTTTGTCCTTCGCAATGCACTTGCGTTTACCATGGCAGAAGTGATGGCACTGGAACAAGGTATGTGTTTCATTATTTCTTATACTAGTTGGTTTATAGGGAAAAGGACTGAGGAAACTGGAAATAACATTCTCACATATGTTGCAAATTAGTTTATTGTGATTACTTTGAAATAATGGCATAATTTATGTTAGCATTACATAGCTAGCAGTGTTCCTGAATCAGAGCAGATGGCCATTATGTTTTGTTTTAATGGCTTTGTGCTTAACAATAGCTACTCTAAAAGGCAATTTCTGACCTACTACTGTAATGACCTTTCTATTTCCTCAAACTGTTTATCTACAGTAAAGTGATTCTGGTTTAAATAAATACGGTAGTTTCTTCTTTCCTTTATTTACAGGGAAATGATTTTTTGGTAATAAAAATTAGGTTAATCGGAGATTATTGTGTCAATTTTGGGAGATTCTGTTTCAGCTACTTATTGTCAAGGCATATCTAGTAAAAATGACAGGAGGAGAAAGCAAAACTGAAGAATGTAGAGGAAAAAATGGAGTAAAATAAAGATAGTTTCCAGAGAGGAGGGGACTCCTTAAACTAATGCATGCAAATTGTATATCCAAAGGAAAGGGAAACTTCCTGATTCCTGAGAATGCAGAGGAATCTCATTTCACTGAAATCAATAGGAACAGGAATCATAGAATCACCAAGGTTGGAAAAGACCCACAGGATCACCCAGTCCAACCATCCACTGATCACCAATAGTTCTCACTAAACCATGTCCCTCAACACAACATCCAAACATTCCTTGAGTACCTCCAGGTTCGGTGACTCCACCACCTCCCTGGGCAGCCCATTCCAGTGCCTGACCACTCTTTCAGAGTAGTATTTCCTAACGTCCAGACTGAATCTCCCTGGTGCAGCTTGAAGCCATTCCCTTTAGTTTCCTAGTTATCACTAGGAAGTACTATAGAATCTCTAAAAAGCAGATTGTTCCTGCTTAGACACCAGAAATAGGGCTAATAGTCTTTCCTTTTGAGAAATACGCTGACATTTTCAATTTCCAGTCTATCCTGAGAAGTAAATAAGATTCAAAGCCTTTGTATATCTTTCATCATGACAAAAAACTAGAAATTTGTATTCAATATTCTTCATTATAATAAAATACATCATGCAGCTCACATTTGAGATACATAAATGTGCAATTCGCTATAGAATGGCTTTTCTTTTTCTGTTGACAATAAAGCATTAGATGGAAGGTGGTTCTTGCATGCTTTGGAATAAAGCAAATCTAAATTTCATATGGAAATATTGATATTTATATTCATTTTCTCTTTAGAAAATTCACATTTGTCTTTTTAAATTGTTTTTTTTTTTTTTTTTTATTCTGACGTTAATGTTGTAGAAGTTAATGGCATTTAAATCTGAAATACAACTTTCTGATAAAGAAATGCAGATCTCTCTCTTTCTTTCTGGTGCTAGGTCTGTGCTCTGTAATGACCCTGATATGTTTGAGATCCCTGTGAACGTTCCTGTGGATACTGTAAAACTTCGTATAGAAAAAACTGTCATACGAAGGATTCCCACTGAAGCCTTTTACTATCTAGTAGACCTCAAATATCTGTGGGTAACTTACAACTGTGTAGCCAACATTGATATCAGCAGCTTCTACAACCTGAAACAACTGCACGAGCTCCGACTGGATGGTAATCTGATCTCGACTTTCCCTTGGGAGTCTCTGGCAGAGATGCCCAACTTGAGGACTCTTGATTTGCATAACAATAAGGTGACCAGCATTCCAGCCGAGGCTGGCAGGTACCTGAGGAACCTCACTTACCTGGACATCTCCAGCAACAAGCTCACTACCTTGCCCTCGGACCTGATGGACATTTGGCCGCCCTTCTCAGAAGTTGTTCTTCCCAAGAGCACAGACATTCTCGCGACTCAGAGAGTCATTTTGGGTATGTTAAGGAGCTTCTCTCATTCCTTATTAAAATGTACCTAAACGTTAAGTTGGAAGGGAGAGCAGAGTAAGACAGGCCTTGGGTTCAGGAGGGTTCTAGTACAAGTCATTCTTCTAGCTTGCTCTGCAATTTCTGTCTGTCTGTCTGTCATCTATCTGTCCATCTTTTATTTCTGCTTTATTTCTATTTTGGTAGAAAAATATATAGGAAAGATAGTGACCTTCATGTATATTGTTATCTCAGGATTATAAAAGCGTGTGAAATGTACTGGATTCCTGTTTCCTTATGAAATATTCAATATCCAGATAAATGCAAGACTTCCAAAAATTGTGCTTCTGAGGACATTTTCCTCATCGCTGAATGTGGCTGCAAACGCAAGTGTACCCACTTGCAGCTGTTTTTTGCAGTGACTCTCAAACCAGATGAGTAGCTAGAGTAGATGTCTTATAGAAAGCCTATTCTGAAATACATTAGCCTCCCCATGACTCGTGTTGACCCTGCATTTGTTCTAAAGCTGACATTTCTGCCAATTCACAGTGTGAATACAAGAGGAAGAATAAGGATCCCTGATACACACAGTGTCACAGTGCTTTTTATGGTATTTAAAGTGAACATTTAAGAATAGTTTGGCTGGGCTCTCATTGTTCATAGTTTTATTCTCTCTCTCCAATTTCTCTTAGACCATTATGTCAGGCTTTTTTTTTTTTTTTTTTTTTTTTGTGACCTTGTTCTCTATCAAGTTTTTGTTCCCTTTGTAGCTTGCAGGTAACCGTTTACCATTTGCAGTTTCAGAATACAGCTGGATCAGGTCCATTGACAGCTTTCTTGTCTGTCACTGTATAAGTACATGTTCTGGTGTTTTTGTAATGGAGTGTAGCAGTGGAAGGGAGGAAAACCAGCACCGGGTGATTAGCTACTTCCCATAATATAGCTGCAGGAGTTTGGTACCCACTGGCAAAGACCCTCCGTGCACTGTGCTGTCCAGTAATTCCACCTTCTTGATCTAAAGCCATTATTAAACATTCATTAGTTCAGCTGCTTTTTTTCACAACAGAAAGTTTGATCTGAAGCTCTCATTCAGATGAGACTGTAAATAACTTCATAGATGAAAGTAGGCTGAATGATTACATGTATGGTAACTGTAAGTTTGCAACATTAAAAGGAACTTGGTTAATTTGGGATTAAAAAAAAAACACAAAAAAAACCCTGTAAAATTAAGTCAGCTCAATACCCCATACTGAAGGCAATAACATGGGAGCTGATTGGGCTAGTCTAATCCTCCTGATGATGTCCTCATGTGGGAATCCCAGAGGTTATTCAGTTGCCTTTGCTTACATAGCCCTTATTACTACTACCTAATGAATAAATAAATAATAATAAAACCCATACACTCTCCTTCCCTTTCCCCCTCCCCTTTCTCCCTTTCCCGTCATCTGCATTGTTCATTGGTGCACACACTTTGCCTGCCTCCTTCAGTCCTGGTAAACCCTCTGAGACCAACACTGACTTTTCTAGCAGCGTAGGATGTGACCTTTGGATCATTTTCATTTGTGAACTACAAGTGGGCACAGATCTGCAGAGAGGGACGTGCACTGGGTTCAGAGCCTTGCTTCTCCTTTTTTAACATTACACTCTGAGGGAGGCTCCGTGTGGTCACTGTATATTTGAATGTGAGAAAGTAGATCTGTGGGTAGTACTTTCTCTGTGTTGTGCTGAGTAAATTTACCTTAGGTAAGCTGTGGGTAATGTACTGAATTTTCATTTGTTGACAGCATAACCTTATGACTGTTTCATTGCAGGCAAAAAATGCTTGCTGTATAAGGAACTCTATAGTGAATCAGAAAATGCTCTTTTTCTTTGGAGATTAGAAAGTAGAGTGCTTTTTGTGTAACCAGTCATTTTCACAAGTTTTGTTTCCACTTGCTGTTAGCTTTATTATCTATTACTGCAGCTTGCAAAGTTGCAGTTAGGCCACCCATACCCATTGCCAGAGGCTCATCCTTTGGTCGCTGTTGGACTGTTGTGAAGCAGTCAGTTTTTAGGAACGAATGGTTAAAAGAAACAAGAAAAATGCCCTAGGAGTTGGGGTGCCTCTATATTGCTCTAGCCATAGGAGATGCTGGCTCAGAACAAAGAGAGTAAGGTGTGCTATGTGGCATTAGTTCCTCTCTGACACCCCTTGTGCTGGAGCCTGAGGGAGGAGAATCATATCCCATTGATGCCCTTCCTCTCCTCTGAGGCAGAATAAGGATCACAGAAGTAAGGAAGGATTTCAAAAAGGTCTCTACCCTGCTGGAATGCAGATCTAGATGAATTGAACTCTGCCTACCCTTTGGCTAAGAGGTGGACAACTCCAGAGCCTTCCCTGGCAACCTCTTCCAGTGTTTATCTTTCAAACAGTGAGAAAGTTTCTCTTAATACCTAACCTCAATCTCCCTTACTGCAAACTAAGCTGATTAAGCTGATTAAGTATTGTCCTACATGAGATGAACATGCAGAAAAACTAATTGCCTTCTCTTACAATAACCTTTCATACATTTTTCTTCCCTGCTGGCCTTTTGCTTTCTTAGCAGGTTGCACTATTTCCTTCAGCTGTTTCTTATAGACTAGGAGTTTTTTCATTTCCTACCATATTAACTGGTTCTCTTTGGCCTTTTTTTTTNGGGGGGGGAAGGATTGGGAGGGAGGGAGTGGGCAAGTAGGGGAGGAAAGAGTTTCTCTTTAAATGTGATGCCCACGGTTACACACAGTACTCATTTTGACGCTCGAGTGGTGCTCTGCAGGAGCATTCAGTCTGGCCTATGTACCTACATGGAATGGATACCACAGCCAGAGCACTGCTAGAAGCTGGAAACTGAAGCAAATAAATGCTGATTTTGTCTAGTCAGGAAAATAGCAGTCAGATTCTACTTAGTGTAAGTACTTATGGCTTGAACTCACTCATCTACTTCTGGCAAAACAAGATTGTCACTTGTATTTAATTAACAACATCAAAACCAGCAAAGCCCTGAATTCGTTTGTGCAAATGTATTTTTTTTTAACACCAGGAGGCAATTTTATCTGGAATGTCTTGACTGAACATTAGGAGAGTTGCATGTAAGAGAAAGTTCAGGTTCCACATGTTCACTTACAGGCCTCTTGGAGAAGCCAAAGTGACTGGCAGATTAGTATATCTCCTTATGCCAATCCATAATTTCTATCCTGCAGGGTGGTTTCATTGCTCCCCACTGCAGGATGTTCCTCAGTGTGCACACTATGCTGTGTGAATGGGGATCAGGGGATGATTCCTGGTCCTGTGGCTGAGTGGCTCTCTCTGTCTCACATCAAAATGTGAGTGCAAAGCCAGCTCACTTTTTTTTGAACCTGGTTGGCTGTTCAACATTTTGCAAGACTACTGGTTTTCTGCTGCTCTGATGGGATGTTCCAGTGTCTCTAAAATGTGAGTAGGTGGTGGTGTCTTTTTCTCAGTTCAATCTGACTGAATTAAAGAGAGAATGCAACTATTGTACTTTCTTACTATGAAACAGTATGCATGTTATATGCCTGATGGGCTGACGGGTTCTGCAGGATGGTTTTGAAGGTGCAAAGTCTGCTGCACCTATGCTGGGAGAATGAATAGGACATTGGGAACCATCCTTGATGCGATCTCATCCAAATTCCCACCAGGAAGAGGTCCCTGGAGGGTGCACAGCTCCTGGCTTTGTCTTGGAAAGTACACTTTGGAACAGTTCAAAACAGAGCTGTGGAATGAGCTGACAATTAAACAGTGGAAACAATAAAGGAACCAGTGTGTGAGTTCAGCTGGCCCTATCTTGGTTAGCATTGGAGCTTTAACCTAATACTTTGATCCAAATCACAGCTAAGTTTCAGCATTGGCTGCTGTACAGAGATTGATATTTCTGGCGTGAATGATGGTAGCAGCATTTTTCATATGGAAAATTACATCTAGCAAGTCACTGAGAGGAACAGGGGAGTCCAGGATTTGACAGAGTGGCAGTAAAATGAAATCTTGCCTCTGTTGCTTGTAGAAATGCCAAAAATTTGAAACGCAGCAGGTCCATTGGGTTCCCACTGGTTGTGCTGGGCTATGACGTAGATGATGCTCTTCCTGAAACTTCAGAGTAGCTATTAGTGTGTAGGAAGCACTGGAACACGGGGAGGGAAGTAGAATTTACTGTTTAGATCCATGGGTCAAAACTTTGTAGCTGTACTCAAAAGAGAGTGTTTCGGTTGGTTGTTTTGATGAATATTTTCGTCAACTCCAAACTTGAATATTTCATGTACTACAATTTTGCAGCAATTGGAAGTTACGGTCTAAGACCAGTTACTGATTTACAAGAAAATTTTACTCATAGCTATTTCAAATGCTAAAAGTCCATATTGACATGGCATGGGGAAATCTGTTTACTGAGAAGACTGCAAAAACATGCATGCATAGATGCGCATATGCACGTACTTGCCATTATACATACAGATGTGTATAAGTGTGTGAAAGTAAACTTCAAATATGCTGAATCTAGAATAAATTAAGTTTTTTTTATAGAGTAGTTTATAATCCTTATTTAATTTTAACATACATTGCATTGGTATATTGCAATGCAAAAATATTTATTAATGTTAGCTTTACTTTGGTCAATATTTCTGTCTCAAGTCAATAAGCTGCCTTAATATCTCTTCAAAAGAGGCCGGGATTTGTAAATATTTAGTGTTCCATTAGATATATATATCACTGGGGACTTATTAATTTTTAATTCTCTTCTTAGGAATTTATTTTCCTGAGGGAATTGTATCACATTCCTTTATTAAAGCTCCCCATTTCTTCTAGTTTCAATTTGTACCTTTTATTAAAATATTTTCTTTTTTCTTTCATATGTTCTTTCTCACTTCTACCACCTTGTAAAAATAAGTTGTTAAAGTTAAGAAGTTTACATTCCCATTTCTGTTCTCTTCAATAGCTAACTGAAGTGTAATCAAATTCAGTGTGTTATCCTTGTGTCTAAGTGCTTTCATCTCTTTATTTTGGGATTTCATATGACTTGATGACTTACAATGGCTCCACAAGTTTACTGCAAATAAAGTGCATACTGCCAGGTATCAGCAAGACTCAAATAGAAGGGATGAGCTACAGAAGTAAGGGAGTTACTCCTCTAGCTGTAGGTATTATCTGTGTGTATGTCCTGCTTCTTCAGCTGGTTCCTCTGGACACTGTGACAGATGGGGGAGATAAGGTGATGAACTGAAATAACTCCATTGCACTGAAATACAGAATTAGAGAGTCCTCTGGGACTGCAGCTTTCTTCATCCACTGAAAGCAGGCCTTCAGAACAATCTGAGACGATTAAACCTGTGTCCTGGACTAGACTGAACAACCACCCAATCTAGTGGCTTTGTTTCACCATTCCTTCTATTTTGCCTGTTTCATTTAGTCTGTTTAAGTTGTAGCATCTTTAGTTCTCCTCTTCGACACTGGGAGAATGTGAAAGCCATGTATTCATATATATGAATACTGCAAGGCTTCTTGCAGTACTATTAGAAACAATAATAAATCCATCCTTTCATGCACTGAAGCTTGCAGGAAACAGAAGGTAGCATAAGATATATGTTTAGTATCATTTTGCATAGAGACTGTGCTGGAGAGTTCACATGCATTTCAACATTATTTGGTACAGAGGGACTGTTGGTGGAGGGCTTGTTTCCAGGGGGTCTTGATTCCCTTATACCATAGGGGAATTTCATTTTCAAATACTACAGACTTTTCTGCTTGAGATGGTAGGAAAAATTAACCCCTTAGAAGCAAATGAGATTAAAAAATACAGGAATATTATTCCTAACTACAAACTAGGGTTGCCTAAATTAAAATGTAAGTACAAGTAGGTAGATGCATATTCTTAATTGGGCAGAGCTTGTATGAGGAAATGATGTGCTTAGACATATGGCAAACAAACCGATGATATCACTTTTGCTTGTAAATACATATTTGAGTTTCAATGAAAATTAGTTTTATATTTTGGGGATTCTTTTTTTTTCTTATAGCAGAGCTGTTGCTGATAAGATTTCCTTGATTTCTCCATTCCTGAGGGCAGTAGGTGGTGAATAGATACAAAATCTCTTGTGTCTGAAAGGAGTGAAATTGGATTGTGATGTCAAAGTCAGGGAATCTCTTCAGGTCAAGTCTTGTTTTAAAAACAGGGATTAATCAGGATTTATCACTATTTTAGCCAATCACTGCTATGATGCTTAAAATAACCTAATCTCGGTCAGGTGATGAAAGGAACTAGTAGTTAATTATTCATATACTCTTTCATCAAAAGGTTTCTTCCAAAATGGAAGGCAGATTTTTTCCATTTGCTGATGTGATAATTCCTAAAAACACACCTTGAGAAATATTGGCAGGAGTTTCATTTTTTTCTTTTAATTGTGAATTAGTTGACATGACTTGTCTGTTGTGTAAGCCAGTAAATTCAACAGTAAGCAACTCTTGCGTGCCATCCTTCATTTCAGTCTGTGAGTTCTGTTTATTGCTAGACCTAGAAGAAAATGGAAAAGTTATGTCCAAAAGTACAAATTGAGGGAGAAAATACTTGAACCCATGGGTGATGCACTGTGCAGTTTTTTACCTGGTAAAGTGAGTGTTGCTGTGTTTAGGTTAACATAGTAATGGACACCACCTGATGATTTAGACACATTTCTCAGAAGTGGCTACCCTGTTTTGCTGTAATAACTTCACCAAGTGGGGAAGCCTCCCATTCAAAGACCTTAGAACCAAGAAGCAAACGTTATAGCCAATAATAAAAGAAGAGACAGTATATTTCTATACCGTCATTAAAATCATTTTAACTGTCAGCTTTTCCCAGGATCCTTCCCATTTTCCTCTACTCTTTTATATTTGAATATGTTTCCAAGACTGTCATAAATTAAAGCCAGATTTCTAAGAGTACTGGTATGATTCAGAGCCAGATAAGAATGTTGTTGGCCTAGAGCTTTTTCTCCTTAGCCCATATCCTTTTTTCCCATAGGCAGAGGTGTTGATGTAAGCTCTAACCTCCCTCCATCATGTTCTCTTCAAGCACAGAATGAGGGCCTGAGAAGATCAAATTGTAAGAGCCCTAAGAAGTACTGAAAGCAGAGGAGGGTGACAGAGTGCAATAACTCTGAGAAGCTCTCTCCAGAAGCCACGGACGGGTGAAAATGTGTCATCAATCTTAAGATATCTTTTCAAAGTGTTTTTTTTTTCCTAGATAAATAGCAAAGTTAAGCAAAGGTAACACCAATTTATTACTGTGCTCCTACAAATTTATGTGAAGAAGGACTTAATAAGCATTTTTAGTCTTTTCACCTCTGCAAAAAAATTCACTCCTAGTCAGCTAACATAGGAAAATAATAGAAAAATATGAACTCAGAATAGGCCCATGGTTCTCCTTGATTGTACTTGATGGTACTCATATATCATACTGAAATCACAACATTTGAATATTGCCTGACAAAATTTTTTTTTTTCCTGCTCTTTCTTTCTTCAGGTTTGCAGGACAACCCATGGTTTTGTGACTGTCGCATTTCAAAGTTAATTGAATTTTCCAAAATTGTGGACAACTCAATCATACTTCTTGACCCACTGGTTACATGTAGTGGACCGGAGAGCTTGGCAGGGATCTTGTTCCAGAGAGCTGAGTTAGAACAGTGTCTTAAGCCATCTGTGATGACATCAGCAACCAAAATCACCTCCCCGCTGGGAAGCAATGTTCTACTACGCTGTGATGCGACTGGATACCCAACACCGCAGCTTACCTGGACTAGGTCAGACAATATACCAGTGAACTATACAGGTATAATAGCTCTTTTATAGAAATAGCCCTTTTATAGGACATGAGAGATCCTGAAATTACTGGGTTTCCTGTGCTTTGAGATAATTCTTATTAGTAACAGTGGACTAGGTATTGCACCATTCTGGCAGTTGCAACCATGGAACAGCTGTTATGAAATTCTTTCTCTGGGTCCAACAGGTTGTTCTGATTCTGTTTGTGGTCTGTAATAAGAACTGTGTGTGTGTGTTTGTGTGTGTATGAAAATGGATGAAGGAGGGAAGAATGAAGGAAAAACAGAGGTTAGAATAGTTGGGTAATAATTTAGAAGCTGACAAGCAGAAAGGAGAATTCATTACTGAAATCTCCTTTTTCATTTGAAATCTTTGTGATAACAGAAAAAGCTAGTGAGGCTATAACTGAGCAACTTAAAACATAGCACTGTAAATGTGAGGTTTTCCAAAAAACTTGTTTTCTTATTTGCAAATGTTTACTGCTTATTTGCAGTGCCCGCCTTGAATACTAAAGAGACTGCGATTATCTAATATCATTCTTGCTGTAATATGCTATGGTATATCTTTATGCAGTAGTATCCAAAAAAAGTTTATTGTTAATGGCAAGTTACCTTAATTGCTAATAATTATTAATGAGCAGTTACCTTAACTCTTAGTTCTGAAGATAGTAACAGTCCTACATATTGGAGTATCTTATGACAAAGGTAACTTCTTACATTTTTTTAAATAGCTGTTGTGTTCAGCGTCTCTTGAAGTCAGGGAGACTTGCACTTTGTAGTTGTTTGGCTTTAAGACATTTTGATTTCTCTTGTTCCCGTTTTACTTAAAACTAAAAAAACTATCTTGTAATTCCTCCTGAAATTCCATTTTGACCCAAGTTGAGCACTTTTCTACCAGAAGTTCCATAGTTAGCGTGTGTGGTTTTTTCATTTTTAATACATATGCTTCATTCTGATAGAAATAATTTCAGAGAAAAAAAAGGTAATCCAATGATTACCTTCTCTTTAGCTCCTTTTTATAATATTTTATTCTTTATATTTTCTTGTAGTAATTCAAGAAACACCTGGAGATGGTGTCCGATGGTCCATATTAAGCTTGACAGGGATTTCATACAAGGATGCAGGGGAATACAGATGTAAAGCAAAGAATTTAGCAGGAATGTCAGAAGCTGCTGTTACTGTTACTGTGGTTGGTGTTGTTACTACAACCGTGTTGCCACAGAAGTACGGAAGGAAGCAGGAGGCTGAGAGACAGAATACCACACTGGAGGAATCCAAGAAGGAACCTGAGAGAACAACCACACCTCTTCTCACCACATCAACCACCACTGCACAGGTTACCACTGAAAGATCAACAAATGCCAGGGTTACTGACAAGAAGCAATCCAGGTCCATGGCTGATGGAAAGAAAAATTCAAAGACAGTGACAAATGGAAGCAAAAAGCAGACTGGGGACACGAGGAAGAAAGGTGAGGAGGCAAAGCAGACCGAGGAGACAAGCAAGAAAGGTGAGGAGACTTCACTTAAGGCAGCAGCTACAGCTGAGCAAAATGTTACTGTGATGGACCTAAGGGTGATCACTGAAACAGATGAAAGAGTTACCTTGACTTGGAAAACTGTCAATGCCTCAAGCAACACTGCAGTGACTGTGTTATATTCAAAGTACGGAGATGAAGAGATGTTGCCTCTGAGCATGGATGCTAGCAAAAACAAAGTCACAATTGATGGTTTGCAACCTAGTACTCAGTATATGGCATGTGTTTCACCCAAAGGAGTGCCACCCACAAAAGAGCAGTGCATTATTTTCACTACTGACATGTTAAATGATGAAAGCAGCTCTCAGTTTTCTATTCTGATAATGGGCAGCAGTGCAGCATGTGTAGTTGTTTTACCTTTGATAATTTTCTTACTCTACAAAGTTTTAAAACTTCATGTGAAACCCAAAGCTCCTAAGGAAGCTGACCTTGCAAAAGAGACTTACGTGAAATTTGAAACGCTCTCTCTCAAGCCTCGAGCAGTGAACGCAGGAGGAGAACTCTGGGCAAGAAGGTACACAGATGAGTCAGAAAGACTTCTCCTTTGTTCTAGGTCAAGTATGGATTCTCAAATGACCTTCAAAAGTGAAGGCTCTAGGTCTGAGTATCTCTGTTGAACATGAGTGAGGATGGAGGAGATGGAATACACAATGGGCAAAATTATCCAAAGTGATGATACTGCATCGGGAAGCAGGTTGGTGTCAGGTGGTGGTCAGAATATATCATCGGATGTCATGGACCCTACCAGATGGGTAGAGTGGTGGATAGGAGAAGGAACTGAAGGGTTGTTTTTTTTTTGTTTGTTTGTTTGGCACATTTGTGACTTTGGATATGAAGGAATGGCATTCTTTGAAAGATAAATATAGTACAAAATGGTTACTTGCTTAAAGATCTTCTATTTCTCCTTTAATTAAAACATCATTTTTTCCTCTCATTTAACTGTATGATGTGCTCATTGCGTGAATCAAACATTATCACAACTTTCATTAAAAAAATTATGTATTTAAAGATGATAGGAAAAAAAGCTTAAATCACTTTTATTGAAGTTAAAGCTTTGAAAATTTGTCATACAGCTCTGTTTGTAAACTATATAGAACTGGAAGTAATCCTAAGTAGCTACAATTTATGGACTCTTGAGAGCTACAATAATACATCATATTGTCATTTTGGAGATGCTATGGTGAAGGAGCTTCTTTAGTGTTCTGAATCTTGCTAAGATGTTATGAGTAACTCTGGGAGTGATACTGTATATTGATACTGTAATTTACAGCAAATGATCTTATTACAAAATCCCAGCCTTAGAATTTACTGACATTCATGTGGCTATATACCTCAATTTCAGAAATCTCTGTAGAGAGAATTTTACAGCATTTTGTAATACAAAACACAATGTCACATAGCGGTATATTACATAGATATTACACAGTATTATACACTACACTGGAGTACTATAGTATAGTTTGAGATACAGTAGGAGGAGGTCTTGTCCTCAGGCTATGTTGGATGCCTAATGAAGCTTAATGAGTATAATCAAAATTAATTGTGAGAATGCTTCCCAATCTTTAGAAAATCCAGTGTTAGTAATAACAATGAATGTAGAATTACCTGTTACTAATAACAATGAACTGTCTATTCTGAAGCTGCTTTTTCAATACCTGAAGTAAATAACAGAACTGCATTGTTTAAGGTTCAGGTATTATGGTTAGAATAATGTGTGAATTAGGAATCACATTTTTTTTCCTAAAAATGGAAACTGTACTGTTGTCTTGGATCTTTTTATACCTGGAAGAACTGTTTACTTTGCTTGGAAACTGAGAATCTTCTCTTTCCAAAGCAAGAAACGTTACCTAGCAGCTACAAACCAAAGCTTAGTTACTTAAATTCAAAATAGTGGTATTTCTTGGTGTCATTAGTATAGCATTAAACTTTACCCATTGGAATGTTGGAGAGCTTGCCTTGTTTAAAGCATAGGCTGATGAGAATAGCTATTTCTCACAAAAGCAACATAAATAAGATCATGGCAGAAAACAAACACACTCAAAAATTTCCATAGCATCTACATGTCAGGGCTCCATAGTCAGGGATAACAGGACCCATGTCTGAAACTAAGGGAGCTATGCTAAGGAAGCAAGTGAGATGTTCAAAAGTGCAAAATTACTTTACCCACATGTGCTTTTAGAATTGACCTTGTTGTTTCTTCTGTTACTAGTATGTGTGGTTAAAAAGTGATCTGTCTTCTTCCACAAATAATTTTGATTTCAATGAAAATATTTTTAGTTTTCTGAGTGGAATATTTTGACTTTGGATGTGTGGTTTTTTATTTGGCATTTTTTAAGGGAAGTAGTTTATTGTGTCAAAAACATAGTTTGTCTGAAAAGATATTTGAGATAAAGTTTAATGAGATCTGATGTGTTAACTTGAAGTGTTACACTATTTGCCTTCTATTCTCCGTATAGATAGTAGAGCCAGCAGCTGTCATTGAAGGTTTTCCCAATGAAAAACACTGTGTTTTTCATAAATGAGAGTGATTATTTTAACCTTTACTTTTTAATTCCTGGAGATCATTTGATTTTAGGTTTCAAAGCTCTGTGAAAAACTTGAATCTAATTCTAGAGTGATTTTTAGATGCTGTATCAATGTACCAGATTGTGCTAGTGCAAAGCTTATTCGAGAGAGCTCATTTGCAAATGTGAAACCTGTTGGTTTGACTAATCTTTGAGGAATTAATATGTTTTAAAGTTAGGAATTAGATTCATGAGTGCTATGTGTATATTGAAGATGAAGTGTACTGTGAAGGTCATGGTTTTTTCCAGAAAACACCATATGTGTTATTTTTTTCCACACTTCCTGAAACAATGAAGTTACCTGAGCATGTATCTATGCCTCATGTCAAAACTTCTGATGGAGAATTTAGATAGGAATTGAGTGCACAGTATAGATGTGCACACTGCATCACCCAGGATTGGTGTAATTGAAGAACTGAAGAAGTACTTCTTGGAACAGATGAAAGTTTTTATACTGTAATTCTTAAGATTCATAATAGAATCATTACAAGATAGATTTTTGTTACCCATAGTCTATTTGCCTAGTGTCTTTTGAAATGCAATGCTGAGTGAATCATCATGATGAACAGTGAATGACTGCAACCTATGGTTGGCCAGAAGGAGTCTTTGGAGTAGATTTGACCAAAGTTTATGTGCGGCCTTTCATATGTTTTTGCACTTTGTTGGCTCAATTCATCCCATGTTTCACCAGAAAGGTTAGAAACCTTGTTATGCATTACCTGCAATGAAATAACTGAACTGCATTCCAAGTAGATCTAATTTCTACTTGAAAATTAAAAGGGTATCTGCACTCATTATAGTTAAACACAATCCTATCTTCAATGTGCACTTATTAAGCCAAACTTTGAAGTCATGTTTTAGTCTTTGCTGCTGCCCACACTAGATTTTATATTCTTTGCACTCCTGTAAAAATCTCATACTTGTCCCAGGTGGGGGATTAGGAAAGAGAACTCTTCCATGTGTACTGTGAAAATGTCTGTAATAGCAAAACTATATATATTTGGGCTTAATTGATAGACTAAGGAAAGGATGTTTTAAACTCATTACCTTTTCAAAGAAGTAATTACAGTAGTAGTTGTTTTGATGTGAAAATAAAACACTGTTTTTATATGTGACCATGTACTTGCCTGACCCTTCCTTCTTCAATTATAGCTTTGGACTGTATGTGATGAGTGTAACTGTGGGAATAAGAGGAAATCTGAGAAGAAATGAGAGAAAATACAAAAGAAGGCTGAGAACGTGGAAGGATAATATCCTCAAGAATGATTGGACTATGCACTGCAAAGTCATATGCTTGCAGTTCTTATGCACACAGCAAGGATACTCAGGTGTATCTGCAGACAGGCAGACGTAAAAGGATGGTGAAGATTCTGCCTGCACAGTACAAGGAGAGCTCTATACTTCCTTCTGACAAACTGGGGACAGTGATAAAATATGAGTATGGAACAAGGGCACTAGGGGAATCTAAAAATGCGCTTGAAACTGGAATTAAAGCCTACTTGGGTGTACATCAGAAGCAGAAGAACCATCCAAAAGGACAATTACTGGTGAAGTCAGTGCAGCTATTACGTAAACTCAATGGCTTGCTTATTCAGTAAACAAAACAAGTGCTTTGTTGGTGTATTTTTAGTCTTTTCATTCACTTAGACATACAGTTGTATGAGTCCTTTAGAATCCTCAAACAGCTGTTTCTCAAATCCTTCGCAAAGTAGATTCCTAAACAGATCTCAAAATCATGTTACTGCTTAACTCTCTAGCATTTGTTCTCCCAATTTAATGTTGTTTTATAAATAGGAACAAAATAACGTGAATAGTCTGCTTTGTAAAATTTTCCAGTCTCTAAAACAATTGTACTTTTGTTGAAGAAAAGGGATATTAAGTCCAATACTTGTAAATACTTGTAAGTACATTTTTTTCTGTTAGAACCTGATTTAATTAATGATGCTGAAGTCTAAAGCCTTGGGCTGACCGGATTGGCTTCTGAGTCATGTGTCCTGAATTTTGTGCTGCTAAGATTTGGCCAAGCACTGGAACCTCCAAAAATAACCATGACCATATTTCTTTTTGTTTCATAGCCTAGTCTCCTGTGTTTAAGAAATTATGGAGGGAGAAAGAGGGCAGGTAAACAGCCAGCTATGGGACATGGAAAATTAAATTCATTAAATTTGTTAAATTTAAACTTAATCCTGCTTTTTTGATAGAACATTCTTCTATGTTAGACTAGCACCGCAGTGTGCTGCTAGCTTCAGATTACACATGAATGACATTATCCATGGGTGTTTCCATGGAGCAAACTCTTAGATCTTGAGAGACCTCTTTTGGTTTCTCAGTGATTAGTTTAAAAATAAAAAATACTTTTCTACTACTTGTCCTTTAGTGCAAATGTGATGTGGTGGCATGGTTTCCTTCTTTCTGAAGCAGGAGAGCAGAATCAGAAATTGTAACACTCCCGCCTGTTCTGGAACTCAAACTCATAGATAAGGATCATTTCCACCTTGCAGTTGCAGTGTTTGCTGCCACATCTGCATTATACACAATATATACAAAGCACTCAATTCCTAGAGATCTCTTCCAATCAGTCTGATTTCAGCCTCAAATTTGAGCATAGTTTATTTTAGTAGACTGTCTCTAACTATTTCTCTGCATTAGAAAGGAATCTTCTTAGAGGGATACAGGCTCATTTTTGTGACAAAAAATGTTATTTGTTCTTTATTTTGCTTGAGCATTCTTTATTCTTTGACGGAGGAGCAGACATTCCCTTTGGATATGGTAATCAGCAGCAGAAACAATGTAAGCCACGTTTTTCACAAGCCAGACAAATAATATTCTTTGTTTTGGTCAGGCACAATGATTGAATAGACATTGTCCAAAATTCGTATATGGAGTATTTCTTTGTGACAGGAGGATTCATGAGGCGAGGTTTGGAGAGAGAACTAATGTAGCTCCTTGTTTATTGATAAAGAAAAGTGACATTTTCTTGAGTTTTCAATGATGATTTAGCTCTACAGATTGTCTGAAACACTTTGCATTCAGGCAGAAGTTTAGCTTGTCACAAGTTGATTAAACTTTTCAGTTTCTTATTGCTGAAGATTTGTGTAGAAGTGAAGTGTGGATCAAATAATCTGAGAGAAGAAAAACTGATTCTCAAAGCTTACTGACTTTCATAAAGAAATGAGAACTCTTTCAAGGGTTGATCAGCCCTGTGATGCCAAACAAAACCCCACCTAGAGTAATGCATGACTGCATTTAAAAAATAAATAAATAAATAAAAATATATACACACATATATGTATATATGAAAGACTGGGATAAGAAACAGGAATTTTTAGTGTAGCTGCTCATGTTCGAGTCTTCCCTGGAAGAGAGCAACAAGTTGGCATCCTGATCAAACAGATTCTGAAAATCAAACAAGCTGTGCCGAATGAGAATGCACAAGTAGCAAAGGAAAAAGTCCTACAGGAAACACAGAAGCAAGATTAAGTAGAAAATAAATGCACTTTACTGAGGAGCACTCAGTTTTCTAAGTGGAGATACTTAATTCACCAGTTTCTGGGTTTAAAAAATCACTAGTAAGAACTGCAAGGAGGATGAATCCTGAGAACGTGTCACTTCCAGTAGAGGATCTAGGATCCAATCTTCAGTGGGATTGAGGGAAATCTCACCTGAGGCATAAAAGACAGTGTTCTTTTACATGATTTGTGCATTTCATTTAATATTAATTCAAATGTTAACTACTTTGTAACAAGGCTTGTGGACAGGGAACCCTCGACCTGGGCTGAAGGAAACAAGAAATAAATTAGCTTCTTGACTTTGATGAAGCTACGTAGGTGAGGAGCTGTGTGATTGACATCTTTGCTGTCAAAGGAGCCTCACAGGACTGACAAATGAGATGGACCACATGCTAAATCGTTACAGTTCAGACAAATTGTACTTCATCAAAAGGGCAGGGGGACATGCCTGAAGGAAGTTGAAGTCAAATATCCCACCTAAAAATATGTCTGAAATGATGAAGTTTCTTCTTCTGACGAATATTCGGAGTAAATTCGCAGGAGGCCATATTCTTCTTGAACTGCGTGATGCTAAACTTGTGCGGATTGGGGATAAAAATTAGGAAAGGATTCTGAAAAGATACTCTAAATAACTTACTGACCACATTCTGGGAACTGGCATTCAGTGGTGTTTCTAAGCTCATAGTCATTTCAGCAGATGCCAGTAGTTTGGGAATGTGAAGCAGTACTCCAGTTACAGTGAGATGAATCCTGTTGCACATTGTTTCAAGCAACTTTCAGACACCAAGAATAAGTACGCACAAATAAGGAGAGTGTCTGCTGAGAGGCTGGGCCAAGGGAGAGATTGAGAGGATGCTTCCACATCCCGATAATTTCAGCCTCATGACAAGCAGACAACAAGCCTCTTGCTGCACTGATAGCAACTGTTAGAAAAAGCACTCCTTACTGTTGAGTTTCAAAACTATCTCAAGAAATGATGATACAGGGAAGGTCTCCAAGGATAACTGACAGACTATTAAGGAGACCATAGGTGATCAAGATCTTTCACACGGTAAAGGAGCCTGTGCAAATGCTACTGCGCGTTCTCTTTACATCACTGTACAAAGCTGATGTATGTAAGTAATCACTGATAATCACAGACAAATGAATATTACTCATGATTTTTTGAGCTGGTCTACATACCCATCGGGAATCTACGTCATACCGGGCACTTATGTAAGAGCTCTGTCTGGCAGTTTCATTGCAGTTCCAGCATGCTCAGAGGTCAGCAGTTTGTGAGAAACAGCCGTGCCGGTTGCCATAAAGGCACTGTTCATAGAGTTTAACTTACCTGTTGCCTCAGTAACAGGGCTGCAGAAAGGTAAAGTGACTGCCACTTACATGGTAGCATACCATTTCCTTCTTTGGTATTGGCTGACTACCTTTTCTGGTTTTGTGGAAATTCTGCTCCTCATTAACTCTTCAGGGAGCCACAGAAAAGCAGTTCATTTGGGTTCAGCAGTCAAATCTGAAGAGTATTTCTTCAAACCCTAACCACTTTATCTGAGTGCTGATTGCCAAGGTCTTTGCTGCATCAAAAAAAATTGTATTCTTTTTTAAATCTAGTAAATAGTGAGCACATTACTTCTAGGAGTAGGCCGGCTTGTTAGTCAGGAGAAATTATGACAACTTTGGAGTTTTCATCATAAATTGATTTACATTAACATATGAATTTAGGGTATGACAGTCTTTCCCTGTTTGTACAGCTGTCTGAATTTGGCCGTATGCTTCATCTGATGGGCCTTGGGAGAACCAGTGTGATGCGAAATACGGACATTACCATTTATCCCTCTTGGCTGCAGCTGTAGGAAGAGTTCTCAGCAGCCACGCAGCAGTCCAGGCAAACCTTTCTGCCTTAAGCACTTGTAATTCTTTTCTCTCTTGAATCTTTCTGCACTTATTAGTTTATTCTTCTTCACCTTCTGAGAAAAGCATTAATAATAGTGGAATACTTGATCCACACAGTGCAATGACTCGGAGAGTTTTCAGTAACTCATTTCTGACAGTGCAATTACTTTGCTGGGTAGCAGTGGCTGTTGCTGATAGAGAACAAGAAATTTTGTTATCGACTGCTAATTAATGTATGTTGCTGGGACCTCTATTAGGAAAGAGACAGAAAAGAAATGCCCACTTCATATGCTCATGCAATAGCAATGTGTTTGGGACAGGTGTAAAATTACATAGCCTGAAAAACATATCTTGAAACCTTACTCAAATGTTACTTTTGTTTTATCTTTAATTTTGTTACTCTTTAGAAAAATATTAATATATTAATATTAGTATTTTTATTATTTCTGATTACTGGATTTGAAGTACATTATACAGGTTTAAAAAAAAAAATTACTTACGTGGCCCCTGGAGATCATACCATTAAGATATTCTCTTACCAAGATGTTTATCTGTTTTGATTTCTGTGGGAGAAAAAGGAAATATGCTTATTTAGAGCTATAGGATGGGCAAGAATCTCTCTCTTTCACAGGATATGCCAAACTGAGTGGGATTTGATTGCAGTCGTTGGAAATTTGCTACTGATTTCGGTTAGCTCAGAATAAGTTTCTTCTTAGTGTCTGAATGCAAAGAGATGTCACTATGAGAATTTAATCCTGAAATGTGAAAATGAGCCTGTGATCCAAGAACACTTGAGGAGAGTCCCTGCCCTTGGCCTGCGTGTTTTGCAGTGATGAGCATCTAGGGGGCACTGAGAATTTATGCAGGAATTACTGTCAAAGACCTCTTTTACCTCTATACCAACATCTGTAGGGTAGGTCCTTTTCTATGTCTGCCTAGACACATGTAGATGATATTACATTTTACTAGCTGGCCCAGGTGTTTTAAGTATTTAGATTTCTTCTGATGATGCATGTTGCTTGCCCATCAGCCCAGTTCTAAATAAAACAGCCAAACGAAAAGGCGCAAAGGGAGAGGTTTCTTTAGTGCTGCGTAATGCATGCACACTCTCAGAATAGAATTCCTCTCCCCTTACCAGAGTCTTGTTTCATTTTGGAAAACCAGGCACCTATGGCTGATTTTCAAAACACTGCCTAGGGGATACATCCAACCCTCTCCTGTTGGTGTTACTGGGAAGGATTTGGGTGGGTACTTTTATGATTTTATCCTAATGCCCAATTGACCTTAACTATGGAAGAATTTTAGTATTAGGCAGAGTGGCCCTAAAGTACTCTAACTGTTATTACAGATGCTGTAACAAGGTGGGGTAGATACTACAGATTGTGACGTTATATTACTGTGTTCATTGTAATTGTGTTTTAGTTTGTTAACTAGTGAAATGACTTGAGAGAGTGAAGCATTTTTTTATGTAGCATACAAGGCAAGTGAGTCTCAGAAATGCTCTCATCACTTTATACAAAACAGTATGCTCCTACTGAAGCAGTGTGCTAGCTCTGGTAAAACCACAGAGGGCTTCTGTGTATCCACCTCCCTACCAATAAAAGCTGGCAGATATGAATGAGGTAGACAGATCTTTCAGGAGTCTGCTTGCTCACTCTCTAGCTGGGCAGACATTGCTGGTTGCCATGCAGCTGACTAGACATTTTGTAAGAATGTGTGTGACTGTTAGTGAGCATTTTGCTTGCAGTCTGGTTTGCTGGTTCTGCAGTCACTGCATGCTGGTTTTCCCTGCTTCTTAATGCTTAACCTAGTGCTCAGAGGTCTCGGGCCAAGGCTGTGTTACTATCTTTGAGAACATAGGAACACTGTCTCTGAGTCCTATAGACAATCTCAGTAGATATCTGTAGAGCAGTATTTTTTTTCCAAGACACCCGAAGCAAAGAAACTGATGCTAAGAGTTGTCTCCCCTTCTCTGAAATTGCCTGCCAGTTGAGTATGAGCTGGAGTCTCCATGTTCACACTCCCACTGGCAGTGTGAATTTCTGTCTGAAATTTTTGGGTATGCAGAAACACGCTCTGAAAGTTAAATATAACATGGGCTATTGCTTGTGCCGAGTGCCCCTGCCTTTTTTTCCCCACTGCTCTTCTCTCTGTGTCTCTGTCTAGGTGGAGAATTGACAGCTGTGGCCCCAAGCAGGGCGTGTTTGGTAGCTGCAGGATTTGGATGCCAAGTTCTGGGATATCAATCTCTTGGTGGCATTTGGGTCAGTGAGAGGCTCTGGCACTGCACTCCCTGCAGCTGCGGGGCTTGCTCTGAGGTGGTGTCAGGTCAGGCTGCCTCCTTTGCCGGCAGCCCCGTGCAGATCACTTGCTGCTTTCTCTGCCAACTTCTTCCTGATACGGGATAGGAAATCCACATGTGGGGCTTTTATGGCCGCTGTGGGTAGGCTCTGAGATATGTATGTTCTTTTTCCTTAGATCTGCAGTGTGCCTTTGAAATTATTTCATTCACTAAATGCCATCACATCATGAACTTGCTCTTTCAGTGCAAACTAACTTTCAGCAGGCTCTGGGCAAATTCACTGTAAGATTCTGCCGCTCAGCTATTTATTAGTTAGGGCACATTTGGTTCTGGAGATCTCCTGAGTATGGCCTATGAGCAGCAGGGCACTGAACATTTCCAACAGTTAGCAATGTTTGGTTACACCTGCTCTTGGTTACCCATCCATTCACCGACTGGCTCATCTGGCAGCAGCTGTACAGCCATTCACAGGAAAGTGTTGCATTTCTGCAAAGAGAATGAGGCTTGTGTGTGCTCAGCCTAGCTCCACTGCAGGTGAAGAGCTTTCAAGTCTGGCAGCAACAGGGAGCATCCTGTAATCCACCCGTAGGAGCTCAGTGCTAGGCACAGGCTGCATCTCTGGTAATTCTGCTCTTCAGTTCATCTCGGGTGCTTTGCTGTGGAAAGCTGGCTGTAGCAATGGCTGTTCCTTCTATTTATTAACCATCTTGTTGGGTCCTGTGTCACTTAACAACCACGTACATCAGTGATACACAGACCAAGCTCATGCAGAAAATGTACAAGAAGAATGAACCAGCTGAAAAGGTCTGTAATAGGGATACCAAAGTTTACTGAAACAATCATTTCAAATATTCATCCTTCTAGCCTGGAACTTGGAATAAAACAAAGAGGTAAAAGTAACAATATTTCTGATAGACGGGCTTCAGAATAAGCACCTACAGCCTATGTGAAATCCTGCTCTCTTACTGGTATAAGTGGAAACCTTCGAGTGCTCAGCAGCTCTGAAAATCAGTGCCAGATTTCAGTGAGTGCCTTTCTTTGGAGAGATCTGCTGGAAGGCCTAATGCATACATAAGAAATCATTTTGCTGTGAGTGTGCTATCTCTGGGATGGAAAGTAGCTGTGGAGCAAAGAACATGGGGAGGATACATTTTTTGACCCTGATAGTGAAGTAATGCCATACATACCTGTTACTAAGATTTTTTTCTCAAATGTTCTCACATAACAAGCTGCATAGACCTTATCCATGGTAACTAACGACTTGCTTTATCTTCAGTTTTATCTCCACTTCAGAGAGCCAAATGACTCTTTCAACATGCTATTTTAGCCACTCCTTTATGTCTGCTAACATTGAGGCCTAATGTAGGCATCTAATGTTGATAAATGTCATAAGTTAGCAATGTGCTATGTGGCTTCCCCAGAATGTTTCGCTGCTGTTCTTTCTGTCTGGGTGCAAGGGAGACCATGTTGAACTTTCCTTCTGGATCCTTCTGTGGATGCCAGTGGCGGAAGGTGCCTACCAAAATTTAACCAATTAACCTACCAAAGTTCAACATAAATGGGCTTTAAAAATAAAAATACGGTATTGGTTATAGTTAAGAGTAAAGTTTCAGAAGGATTAGGTGGGCTGTGTTTTTTTTTCTTGTCTTTTTCTTTTCCTTAAGATCAGATTGAAGTTGGAAAAACTGAAACTGCCAAAAAACTCCTGTGGGTATTTGTTGTAATTGCTGCCATAAAAGAAACTGAGACAACTGGAAAGAGATTACCTACAACAGCACTTGGTTTCCATAATACTTTCGTGGTTAAAGCCCTATTCTTCAATTAATTTTACCAATAAATTAAATTAAAACATCCTGCCAGCCAAGTATCATCTCCAAATAGGTTGAGTAGAACAATGAGTGGCATGCCTGAGGACAAAAACAGAATGGCCGTCATACCTTGGGAGGAGACTTCAGACATTCCTGGCTATAGGAGATCACTAGAATATGTTGCTCTTTCACTTGTTGATTGTTTTTTACTTCCTTTTTGCTTCCCTGGAGGCTATCAGAAATCCCTAGTGTCATTAAAATTACTTGTGTTCATCAGCTCTTGCCTCATTGGCAATTCACCTTTCGTCCCATGGGCACTCTGACCCAGGGCTGGCAGTTTCCCTGGGGCCATTGGGATGGATATGAGGGGCTGTTTTGTGGGGTTCTGAGTGCTTCTTGCTGCTCTGAGCTCTTCTTACTAGAAATAGCCACTACACATTTTCTACGCTGTTTCATCGAACTCTTGCATATAATCATTAACTTTTATTGGCAGTAATTAGTATGGTGCTGACTATAAAATATAATTTTAACCAGATTAGAATATGGCTGAGGCCAGGATCAAACTTCCAGAGGCTGGCAGGAAGAGAATTCAAAGTGCTGACAAGCTACTATAAAGTGTAGTAAGCAAGAATAAAAGCCAATATATGATTTGAACAATGTGCAAATTAATACAATATTGATACTGAAAGCCCTGGGAAATGGAGGGGGGGCCCTCTTCCCTTCACAGCTCAGAAAGAGCCAGAACATACTGTCCTTGAATCAGACAACAGCAGCTCTTTGCCAAGGTAGGGGACAAGGCGCTCTCCAGTTGGATGACTAGCTGATCTTTACCAGCTTTGGCAAAGCATGACCTCCAAAGCTCAGTGAGATAGTGGGAAGTCCAAAAGAAAGGGAGAAAAGAATGCTTGTTTGTTATTAATTTATCAATCATTGAGCCGGGAGATCAGATTAAACTAAATCAACTCTCTGCATTTGATGTACAGGGACAGATGAATTTGAGATCATTTGGGCTGATTGTGTAATGAGTGCCACAAATGAGGCTACTGTATTAATTTATCAGATTTATTGTGTGAATGCTAGGCTGAAATATATTGCTGTACTTCATACCTCTGGATGGGCACAATAATTTGCTTTGTGATAGCATATTTGAAATGACTTAAATGCTGAATGATTTCAGGTAGGAAGGAATCATTATGCATGGTATGCTAAACTACATGGCGAGAAGTGGTATGTGTGAGAAGTTTAGCTGTGTGGAACAGCTGGATGGATTTCATCCTTTGTTGAGAATTTTCTTGGTCTGGTCTAGGGGGATGTGATCAGTTCTATCCACTTTCAATCGTGTACATCCTCAGGCCTTGATCATTTCACACAGTTGGGCTGGGGTTTATTTTTGGAGTGATGTACCTTTGGCCTGTGAGAACCAAAAACCTATTTCTACTACCAAGTGTTTATTCATCCTGTTTTTAAGCCATCCCTGTATTTCTAGGATGGTGTTATGAATGACGCTATAAACCACTCTTTGTCTGAGTGCAGAGAAGGGATCTCTTCTTCCAGGAAACATCATCGTGGTACTGACACACTGGACAGTTCTCTTTTCACTGCTAATTTAGAAAAAAAAAAAAAAGGGAAGGTCTGGACATGGCTTTGACGGTGTTTTGAGTAAAGGCAAAAAGAGTAAATGGATAGTGGTAGAGGGGAGAAAGAATGAAGGAATTGTTCCATAAAGACAGCAATGTAAACGAGAGATTAAAATAGTGTGAGAGCCTCAGGAGTAACACAAAAATTACTTCTGTGTTTTAATATGAAAGGGAGAGTTTATTGGTTTTGTCTCCCAGTGATTTGCCTGAGTCTCTTCTGGAAGAGGTCGGAGCAGTGCCAGGACCGCCACTGTTGCGATCCAGCAAACTCACAGAGAAGTGCCACATTCCTTCCCAGCTGCTCTGGTTGTGTTTACAGTGTGAACAGCAAAGAAAATAATGTGAGGAGGAACCCGTGGTAGCAGAATTAGTAGAATAGACCCATGTGGCATGTACGATGGATCCTGGGCAGGATTCTGTAATCCTCGATGGAATGGCATTGCTCCACTTTCACATTGGCTGCCCTTTTGTATTCCAGGGGACTATTTGGAGAAGCAGATACTGTTTGGCATGAGTCTGCCCCTGCAAAATTTGCATTACTGTTATTGGATTTTATAGCACACAGAATAGAGACTCAGTTCTGAGCAGAGTACATGAAAACATGGCTCCCATTTATCAGCCCAGATTTAATTAGTTGCGTTAGCTGTAGCAGTGAAGATTGAGCAAGCCGAACATGGTTACAGACCCAAAACATCAAGAAACTGTTGCTTTTAGTGGACAGCGGCCCAGTTGGTAATCAGGTTTTATGCTTCTTACTTTCTGTCAGTGCAAGTCAGGACTCCTGTCGATTCAGAACAGCATGGGGGGGGAATTCACAGGGGGGAGCTCACACAGCTGCAGGTTGCTGTCTGCTGCTACTGCTGTTCCCAGCTGTTGCTGTGTTAGCGTTTATTCCAGTGCAATACTGAGGACATGGAGGAAAGAAAAAAAAAAAAAAGACAAAAGCAACCAAAATGCCTCAGAGAAGTTAGCACAACACAGCCAGGCTCAAATAGCCACTGAAATACCTGCTTAGCTGCCAGCACGTGAAAAATTCAGCACTTTATCCACATTTGTGCTCTAGTGCTTTGTTGATCTGGGAGATTGCACCTGGAATTTCTCTAGTGCATCTACCTCAGGCAAGCAGGTGTAAAAGTGCACCGCACACAATGGCAGCCCCTTACGGCACCGATCTGTGCTCAGAAATGGGTTCATCCCTGATGGCAGAAGGGCCACATTCTGGCTTGAGAGAGACAGATAAATTTTTTTGAAATCGGAATGACATACATACCCTAAATCTGAATCTGACCTTGAGCCAGTTTGTATTTCCAGTTATTGGAGTAATCTTAGCACAGAGCATTTTGGTGACAGGATTTGTTTGTGGTAGTAAAATGCAAGAAGGTATTAAAATGAATGTGGCTAATCACGATTGAACAGGCAAGGTTTCAATCAGGCTGCAGTCTGTGAGAAAAATGCAGCCGTCACACCATAGGTACTTCTCAGGCACAAGGGGCTGCCTTTCTAAATAGGCCGCTCATTATGGGCAGCCATGTATCTGCATTCTGGCTCTGTTCCCTGGAGTAAGGAACTGACCACATTACTATTTGCAAACACAGGGTTCACTCGAGTGGTACTAAAAAGAGAAGAGGTGGGGCAAGTGGAGCCTTAAAAAGGAAAGAGGAGACCGTCCAAGTCTCTGTGTGAAAAGCAGCTGCATTTCGCAGGACAGTACCTGGAGATCGCACTGCCTGTACTCCACTGAGGGCAGTGGTGAAGTTTTCTGAAATCTTTGCTTTTAAGACCCAAATGGCAGCTTTGCATGTTGTGAGGAAGTTTGCAGTGATCCTTGTGAGCGTTGCTTTTAAGCTGTGTTAAATTTGTGGCGAGAGCGTCAGGCATTTCATACTTGGCTTCCAAAAAAGAAAAAAAAAGAAAGAAAAGAGAGAGAGAGAGAGAGAAAACGACGTGTGTGGGGAAGAAATCTCCCAGGAATTTCTTCAAGGTTGTAGTCAGACACGCTGGAGTGACAAGAAAAGCAAGGAAAAGATAAAGCTTCGTGCTGTGATAAGATGTCTGAGTGTAAAGCAGGAGATCACAGAGACTTTTTGGGATTACCTATGTTCATCTCACCCTGGATATGATTGCAGACAAGCTAGCTCTTCTCAAGTGACAGTTTAAAAAACTCAGGACTATGTTTCTCTTCCCTGTTGCTTTCTTGCCAGTGTTTTTTACCGTTGGCTTTGCCAGCCCTTCAGCTCTGCAGCACTGGAACTGTCCTAATGGATACAGATTAAAGAGTGAAAGCTCTGCCTGTGTAGGTAAGTGGTGAACCATTCACAAATTAAGAAAAAAGCATTTATATTTGTTTAACTGAGCTTTATAATTGTCATGAGTTTTCTATACAGATTGCCTATGCGTTGTAGCAGCACAATTGATAAAGCAGCTTCTCAGTATCTCTTTCTCCTCATAAGGAACATTTTGTTTAGCTTCTTATTCAGAGATTGGTCCCTTTTCTGCGAGTTCAGCCATCACAAAGCAGGTTGAAGGTTTATGTGGTCAATAAGAGATCAGAACTGCTCACTAATCACAAGAGTTCCTTTGCATAGCTGTAGTATCTATATTTTTACACACTCATGCAGATTTCTGCTTCTATGTGTGTATAATTTGTGCACGTATTTTTGTACTTCTATATGCATATAGAAAGAGAAATGTAATGATCGTGTATGTGTACATGTAAATACTTAGATATGGGCTGGATAACTTTAAAAACTGCTCTTTCTATGATAGTACTGTTATCCACAGATCTATGTGCAAATATACAATGAATGACTCATACATGCTTGAAGAAAAGATGTATTTGGAACTGTACTACTAAAGTTTGAGCGAGATGTATTACATTAATGTTAGTATGATAACCATCAGCGATTTGGAACATGTAAAATGCAGGTTCTTATTATTCACAAAGTGTAGGACAAATCGTGACAGAAACCTTCCCACCCTGCTACCTTGAAGGACTATTTTTTTTCTGGTAAGGAGATAAGGAAATGCCCTGGAAGCCTTGCACCCAGACCTAATACTTGGAGTTCACGCTTTTGCCTTAGTTACTGGGCTTCAGAGGCTCTGACTCAGATTTTGACATGGTTCCAGTGACTTAATGACAGGTGCCTTCTCTGCACGTCCTGCCAAGAAATATCAACTTGTAAGCAGAAAATAGAAGTACACATGTTAAATGTCCGCGTATTGAGAGAAGAGGAGCTAGGCATTTCTTATGTATAAGAGATAAACCTGTCCAAAGGCTTGTCAGAGCACCAAACACACCTAGGGTACCTCTACACTGATTCTTGAATTCAAAGGAAGGACACATTTCTGAAACTAACCTCCATACTGTTGCCTCTTACCATGCTTGTGTTCACATTGTGGGACAGTCTCAGAGTGCATGGACTGGATTCCCTTTAGGTCAGCCTAAACCAGAAGGTGTACCCTAGCAGAGCATCTATCCTCTCTGCTGTTGATGGCCACTTGGTCCACGTGACCAGACTAGACCTGGTTCTCCATAACCCTACATGGAAATGTGTGCAATCTGGATGTCAGATCCCCACCAAATGTTGCACGCTACAGAGCCTCTCCTATAGGTCTACACTACTTACTAATATGAACCTAGCTTCCATAAGCTAATTAGGATGTACATTAATTATGAATTCTGCTTTTTAGGGATGCCCAGTTAATACCTTGTATAGGGCAATCCTGAAATGAGGTGAATTGATGGCACTTTCCTTTGGGTCAAAATGTACTCCACATCCAAAAGGTGACAAGATATATATATATATATGTATATATGTGTGTATATATATATATATGTAAAAGATATATATATATAAAATTTCAGGTGACCTATTTTACACATCAATATACACTATTCTTCCATTTATGGAGACATAATACTTTATCTTTTCTGTTGAAAATTAGATAACCAATTGCTCTATTGGCCTTGAGGAGAGTCTGGGTAAAGCACAAAAACAGAATGGCCGCTAGTTCAGCAGACATTCACTGGGGATTAAGCAAAGATAAAAATTTTGATGTGAAATATTAGACTGAAGGATGCTTTGATGGAATGGATTTCCTGTGTTCTTCTGTGAACTGGATACGTAAATCCTGTTCTGACCAGAAGAGCGGATGCGTGATATTCCAGTTCATTAACTATGTGAGATAGAGGGTGCAGTGACAGCAAGTGGTAGGAAGCTGGGGGCAGACTTTGAAGGTAATAGTGGGGATGCAAGTGGTGAGTGGGAGACATGACTCATGCCACTGACCTGTGAACAATGACAGCAGGCTGTGAACTGTGGCTTGGCAACCATTCTTGGTGAGCTGTAATAAATATACCAATTGTAAAATGTTCTGTATCATCTGTGACCGTAATGGCATGCTGCCAGCCATGAGGACTACAGTGAATTGAGAAGATGTCCCTTACAAACAGCACTGACTGGAAAGTGTTTTTCCAACTTTTCTAGAGTAGTTTTCCATACAACCACTACTGATGAAAGCCTAGGCTTTGCTCTTCTTACATTGTTAAATAACTCACTTCTTAATTAGTTCCTTTTATTTCTAGGGATATGCAAAGATCAAAGGCATCTCATCCTGTTGAAGGATAGTGAAATCTAACGCTAAATGTTTCACATAATTTTATACAGTTATTTTAAGAGACATTATTTGAATCCTGACTTGGTATGCCAAGAAAGGAAAGGCCTTTAAGCTGGGGGAGGCATGTATCTTGGAACAGCACAGTTTATAAGAGACGAAGTATGGGGGAACAGAGAATGAGATCAAAATAAGACTGGCCTGTTGCAAGAACATATCCATTTATAAGAAATCTATGATGCAACTGGAAGCATTTTTTCTATTCTTGACATTGTCATCTTGACTTAATTTATGATGATGTAAAGAATGGAGACTAAATAACTTATCTTCCTTAGACCCTTGTGAAAACAAAACCTTCTTACTCTAAAATAAAAATAGTCTTCACCACACAATGGTTCTTCCTGCAAGGTAAAAATGCGTACATAGGAAGAGCTTTGATTTCTCTTGTTGTTAACCATCTAAGCATTCATGGTACACCAGGAGATGGGTCTTATGCTTGTTGAAATCAAATGATTATCCCTTTCTGAAGTATTAACAACCCCGGTCTTTATAGTTCCGGGGGATATAGATACTTTCCCCACTTGAAACCAAGAGAATTTCCCACATGTCAGTGTTTATTTGAAGATACCCATAGAGCAGCCTCTTGCATTACCAATTTTCAGGACACTAGTGCTTGTTTGTCTTGGGCTACCGAAAGTATTATGTTATGAGTACTGCAAGATTTGGCATGTACCTTGGCTTCAGGCCTGACTTTGAGAACTCATTCTGTCACCTTTAAAGGAGAAGAAATACAGTTATTAAAAATACATTTTTTACAATATTGTTAATATAAATAAAAAGGGAAAACACAACCCATGTCTTTAAAGTTGTATCTACCCACAGAACCTTACTCGTTTCTACTAACTTCTGACATTAACTGATCAGCTCTTTTCACTTCTTCAGCATGCTGCACGTTCTTACAGAGCTAAAGTCTGCAATTGAAGGTGACAACTGCAGCTATCTAGGTCAACACTTTAAGTCAGATGCTTCTTTCTGTGTCTCAGAATTTCCTCCTTTCTTTTTTGCTGTTCACCCTCCTCCCATCATAGAATGCTGGTGACATGGAATATAAAAGTATTCCTCTTTGTATTACATCTCTAAATTCATCTTAGCTAGCTAAATGCTGGCTTCAATTTGCTCCATGCAGCCTCACACCCTTTTAAGAGTTCTTATGTTGCTTTCTGAGACATTTGAAATGCCAAAACCTGGCAAATTCACAGACGGCAAACATTGCATAAGGAAGAGAAAGGGCCAGTGAAATGCGGAATGGTGTTCTCTTCCCCTGTCATGACTTACCGTTGGGGATAATCCTGTTGAGATCCCACTGTATCGCTATTTTTCAGAAGAGCTGAAGTAGAGGAAGGTTTATTTGCCTCTTTTCAGCAGCTGTCTTCCAGCTATCTCACTTTGTATTACACACTGCCATGGGGTAGTTGATTGAAAATACAGTTATCAAATAAGAGAGAATTCTTCAACATGGCTCTGAACCCAAAGGCCAGATCACAAGAGGATTCCCTCTGAATTCTCTGGAAATTGGATACAGCTGAATATGGGCAAATACTGTCCTTACCTATAAAGTCTTGGATCAGAATAGAAAGAAGGGAAATGTGTCACAGGAGATGACAGAATTGGCATCGTACTACACATGAAGTTTAATGCTGAAAAGCAGATTCCAGGGCCAGTGACTGTTACTACAAGACTCATCAATGTTTTTCTCAGTGGAAAATAACATATATTAATCTGACATTCTGTTTTAAGCAAAAATTATGACTTTCTAGTAGTCATTTTCAAATTTCATTTGAAATTTGTTTTTAAAGGGAACTGGAAGACAATATTTGCTGATGCATTTCAAGGAGGGGTAGATAGGTAATAGCATCATGAAATTTGAGCATCATGAAAGGCAATCCAATAACATTATGTTGAAAATTGAACTCTGTGATCTGGGAAATAGAGGTCTGCTGGAACTATAATAGTCCCTTGGACATGATTTTGTACTTACTAATTTATGCATGATATTTATTTATTTTTCCATTCTTGTGGCTTAACTCTTGATATCTGAGTCCAGAAAGGTAGGATACTAAAGATATCATAGTCCCTTACCACAGTACAGGAGCACCCCACAGCCTCTACCCTCTCAAAAGCTGTGAGCGCTTGGGTTGTGCTTTAAATCTCATTTAAAAATTTGGGAGCAGAGATACTGAGTGTGCCATTTCAGTATTACTGTTACCCATTGGTAGCTGAAGCATCTTCTCTGGCTGTCTTCTGTTCTTTGAGTTGTATGTTTTTAAACAATTAGTTAAAAAGGATGGGTGTGAATTTCAACCTTGTTGAAAAGGTTATGCTTGTGGCTAGATAAAGTGAATTGAATTCATCCCCAAAGGCCGCACTGATCAAATTTTGAGACAGCGCCTATCTGCATGTGTATATTTTACATCTATAGTCCGTGTGCTTGGGGCCATAATGAAAGGCAACTTTTGGCTCACTATGGTTTCTCTGTGTCACTGCCAGACATACTAATGCTTCACCTTCTGCAACTAGAGCATTTCTCAGGACTCTCAACAAAGTGGCATATTTGTATGCAAAGTCATTGAGGGCTGCCAACGTCATGATGAAATGATTCATCTTTTTTGTTGATTCTCAAGGCGTTTTCTGCATAAAGAAGCCTTTGAGAACAGAGCAGAACCTCATTCATCCTTTCAGGACCGGCTGTCAGGGCACTGCAGACAGCTTTTGTGCTCCCTAAGCCGATTTCTTTCACAGGACAAAGTTCCCACTGGGGGAAGCGGTTACCAGGAGATGTGAAACAGCTACAGCAGGATGCTGTACAACTGTGTGCATGGCTTTGGCACAAGGAGCTCAGGTGAAGGCATGGCAAGTTTCACCTTATGGATGTTGTTGTGGTCAAGTTCTCCAAAGCGTTAAGAAACATTTATTTATTTGCTTATATCCTGCCTTCCCCCCCCTTCACCCCACCCCCAGGCTTTACAAACAAAGGAGTATGATAATAACAGGACCTTCTTCCACTGTTATCAGAATAAGAGTCAAGTGTTAACAATGTGTTTAATAACAGCTCGGTGTTTCTTGTTGCTTCCTCTCTACCTCTGGAAGGTCCACTCCTTGATGCCTGGGTGTTCTGTCTCTGCATCCCTGTGCTTTCATTGGCAATTAATCTTCAGCTGGAATGACTGTTCACTTTTCAGTATGTGTGAAATTTCTTTATTGTGTCAACTTTGCTAGTGGTGAAAATGGGCACACTGATAACCCTAAAATCCTCTCCTCAAGTACAACTACCCAGACAAGCAGCATAAATTCTTTTAGCCCGAATGATCAGTCTTGGACAGTCTGTTCTGTAGATTCATATTGCTTAATAATGGAGGAGATCACTCTGTAAACCACAGGCCTTTTTCTAGTTACCTTGGTATACAGTTCGGCATCCTGTTCTTGGTTAAAGCATGTCTCCCCATTCTGGTCTTCCCTTGAGAACATCCACTAGTGGTTTTCACAGTGTCACAGTTTTTTTTTTGTGGTAGCTTAGCAGTTCCCTTACTGAATCATATTTTCTGTTAACTGAATTGAATTTCCCTCATTTCAGTTCTCAGCCATGAACTTTTTAAATTATTTCCTGCAGGAGGTTAAAATGTCCGTTAGAAAAGCTGGTACTTTGTGAAGGTATTTGTATGCTGTGGTTGTCTTCTCCCAGGTTTCTTTCTGATAAGCTAAACCGACAGAGCTCTCAAGTGTCTCACTGACAAGCTGTTTTCTTACACTCAAATCATGCTTTTATCCTTATTGTGTACACCTTTTAATTTTTTAATCTTGGCTGAGGGAAAAGCTGCTCCTCAGAGCATCCTTCACTGTGCTTATCCAAGAAATACAAAAGGGTACGATGCCAGTGACCTCAGAAAGTTGTTATCAGATGCATTTAATTTCAGTAGGAACTGAAGATTCTCTGAACTATTAGGGACCATCATCCACGGTGCTGAGTGCTGCCAAATAGGGTCATTTCTTCCCTCTTATTATCGAATGGGATCCTCAATGGTGACTTTTTTGAAAAATAAGGTCCTTAATTTTCTATATTTACTACTATTTATACCCTATCAGTTAAAAGTCAGGTTTCTAATTAGTTTGTTTGTTGCCTTGGTTTGGGTTTGCTGATCTCGGAATACACGTGTGTATATATATGTGTATATATATATATATATATATATAAAATTATTTTTAAGTGCTTTGTATTTGTTTTTGAAACTCAAACAAAAAGGGTTTAAACAAAAATGAGCTCACTGCCATGGCAGACTGCTGCTTTGCTGTTTTGCAAAATTTGGTGTTTTATTTTCAAAAATGTTATTGTGGATAGAGGGATAATGATAGAGGGAAACAGCTGCAGACAGCGTTTGCATAGCAGATGATTATGTGAATTGCAGAAATGGAGTATGAGACAAGACTGTTGCCTCTGTTTGATCAATTGGAGACCATTTGTGTAGAGTGCCCATACACTGGGTAGAATGGTAATTTCCCTGGATAGTCTTTGAAAAAAGATAAAAATTGCTGTGCATACGATGGCAAGCAAAGGAAACAATCCTGCAAACAATGCATAATGCAATACAGTCACCCTCCTTTCCTCTCTAAATGTGATATTTTGTACCTAGCTTTCTCTGTGAAGGGTTTTCTTTCTGTTTGCCTTGTACTGCTGTTTCTAGTTGAATTGCCCTGATCTGTTCAAAACCACATTTCAGATATTGATGAATGCCTTGAAGGTGGTCTGGGAACCTGTGGCCAAACCTGTACAAATGTGCCAGGTTCCTACTTCTGCTCCTGCTTGCCTGGTTACACCTTGGATATCGACAAACGGTCTTGCTATGTGAATGGTAAGTTTGTTTTCTTTTTTACACCTAAAAAAGTACTTTAGAGTTCAGTTAGCAGTTAGCATTATATTTTGTAGTGAACCACATCTCACCGGACCCTACTCACGATGATGACTTAGATACTGCATAGCAGCTCTGGTTTGGTGACTGAAAAACTGCCTCTTCTGCAGTGTGGTGAGGGGAAAATGAATGAAGTGATGGTGAAGAATGGAAGTGGTGGGAAACATGAAAACACACAAAAACAAATGAAAACAAACCATGATTTTCTGTTTAGCAAAGCCGCTCTTCCTCTGTGATCAGAACTGTGATCACTTTGTTACCATGTCAGAGGAAGATAAAAGCATGTGAGATTTTGGTACCTCCATCTCTTTTAATCTGTTAGCATTGATGTCTGCCCAGTGTATTTAGGGTAGAAGCAGGGCTGTGAAACGCTAGGCAGGTAGCGCTTATTTTTGGTTTGATCCATAGACATTTTCATAATAAACATGAGTGTTAACGTGAGGTCTTTCTCTCCTGCTCTCTTGAGGGTTTCAATTGTTTTTTGATTGTGTAAGAAGTATTGACATTTAAAGAGAATTTAACCCTTCTGAGAGGAAAATATCCATCTTCATGCCTTCTAAATAACCTTTATTTTGTACTCAACTGGTGCTATTCATGGGAAAAAATCGGGTTGGATTTTATTAATTGTTTAACCCTGCATCTAGAATATGGTTTGGGAGCGCTCTAAAGTTCACCTCTCACCTCTCTCTGTTGGTTTCCTGAATGTCTGGTTTTGGTTCCTGTCTGGGACTTGCTACAACTCCTTCCTGGCCCAGGAGTTCAGGTTTTCTTTTACTGACTAATATTCACCTGGGACTCTCCGTAATGTGGAGATGGGATGTGGCAGAGCTGATTTCCAAACAAAGAGTTTGGAGATGTCCTTAAGTCCCGCTGTATGTTGTTAGTCTTCACAATAATCAATACAATACAATAATCAAAAGTATTCTGTCCAGCTCCCAGATTGTCACCAACATGAAAAGCCAGGCTAGATTTCTTTTAGTACTGCTTAAGAATCTCTAGACCTTTAAATAGATTTTTTTTTTATTTGACTGCTTTCTAAGCCATTCACCTTTGAGCTGAGGAGACCTGAAAACAAACCTGTTTACTTGCAATGATATTTGGGCTCAGGTATCTTTCAAATAAAAGTATTGCTCTATTATGTTGTTGGAGGGCTTCGAGTTCTTTAAAGGTTATTACTGATATTTATAGTAGTAATAACAATAGTTGAGGGATGATAAAATTTAATCCCAAATCTGACTGCCTCCTCTGTGATCAGAATCAGATTTTTTCAGTCCCGGTTCCATTTACAGCCCTCATTTACCAGCTCCTGCTAGGAAATTCAGAGTGGAAAGGACAAAAAACAAAGTATAAAAATGTTCTTGGTCTTCTAGTTGGCAAAAATGCTGGCAGTACAGCTGTCACATTCCTGAGATAAATCAACCTTGCTACACTTCACTGTTTGTTTACCATTTACATAAAGCAAGTCTTCATAGTTTGAACACTCTCAGTGCAAATAGCAGCAGAAAAAGGAAGGCACTAACATCCCAAAAGCAATTTTTATAACTGGGTAATACCTTGAAAATTCCAAATATGCACTGCTGTAATAGTCTAGAAATCAGAGTGCTGATCATCTTACTTGTGAGCAGCAGTTAATTACATCTTGGGTGCTGTCAGAACTTGTTCAAAGGAGAAATCAAACTTGGGCTCTTTCCTCTGCTGTGAAGGGGGTTGAATTCTTGGAAACATCAATTCCACAAGTGATTAGATAGGTTTTAAAGCTGTTGTTCTGTTGGATCTGTATCAGTGCTTGTATTTCAAAGTCACTTGACAAGAGTATTTCTTGTATGCCATGATATGTTGTTTCAGGCAACCATTTTATAAATCCCCACAGTAACAATCATCGTGGGACTATCTCCTTTGAATATGCTTTAATGGTATACTAAAGATTGGTCTCTGTCTCCAATTATATATATTCTAATTACAACTTTTTCTGCAATCTCAGTTTCATTACTCAGAGTTTTGACCTAATGGATTTTCAGCAGTATGTGAATGAACCATTATGTTTATATCACATTGGTCACCGATTCTCTGTGATGTACCTAGAAAGTTACCATTAAATATGAGTGAGAAGGTTAAATATCCTACTTTGTCTAGGATAATACTGATGAGAATTTAAAATCATAGAATCATTAAGGCTGGAAAAGACCTCTAAGATCATCTAGTCCAACCATCTACCAACCCACAAATATTACCCACTAACCCATGCCCCTCAGTACTACATCTATGCAGCTGTTGAACACTTCCAGGGATGGTGACTCCACCACCTCCCCAGGCAGCCTGTTCAGTGCCCATCAACTCTTTTGGAGAAGAAATTTTTTCCTAAAATCCAACCAGAAACTTAATGAAATGCAGCAAAAATTCAGTGCTTATCTATTAATTGGTGTCATCGTCCCCCCCCCCCCCTCCTTTTTTTCCACACCAGACCCTGCACCATTCCTACTTTTTCACCATGGAAGTGCCATCTACAGAATTGACACTGAAGGGACCAATCATGAAAGATTGGTGGATGATGCTGGTCCATCAGGACTTATGGATTTTCATTATACAGAAGAGAAAGTGTACTGGGTAGATTCAGAAAAGCGACTTCTGCAAAGAATTCACCTGAATGGCACAAAAAGAGAGGTAAAGTCATCATTTCTCTCAAATTCTTTGAGTTATTGGGCATTAAACTCTATGCAGAAACACCTTCTCTTAGGTGCAATTCTTCAGTTCCTGTTTATTTATTGATATTTCAGGCTTATTAAACAGTTTTTGCTGCCATAATTATTCTGGTTCTGAGCCTAGGCTGTTTTACCGACATTCACAGTACATGTAGTATTTTCTACGGATCAACTAAAAGGGAGGATATGTAAACAAGCCAAACCTTTGAAGACAATAACATCTCTATCAGTTTTAAATTAATCCTTGGCATTATGAAAGTTTGTCTTCCAGATTATCGTAACTCAAACCACCACAAATGGTATGAGAAGAATGTGCTTGAATTCTGCTCTTTTTTTTTTTCTCTCAAACTTTTTATCGGTTTCTATGGTTGCATAAATGCTTCTTTTAGAACAGCATCCTTTGTTCAGAAAAAACTGTGCAGTTCATTGCCTCTGGCTCATTAAAGGGAAGACAGGCTGGTATGGCTTCACTTCAGTGCTGTGAGAGCCTTCTTTTGTTGGAGAGAGATTGCTGGTTTTGCTGTACCCATGTGGAATCTTAACTTACATATTTTAAGCTGTTTTTTAAGGATCAAACTCCAGCAACAATGTGTTAGGTTGTCTTCCATCTGGGTGCTTCATAATGTTTGAAATGCAGGCAGAAATTGTAGCTATAAGATCAGTCCAGTGTATCACTCACGAAGAATATTTTCCTTTTTACCTATGGTTCACTCATTCAGAAGGAGTGTATGTAAGAGCCAAGGGAAAGTGAAAACGATTAAAAAATAAGAAAGAGCAATAATACAAGTCTGAGAGAAAATGAAGCAGGCCTGTGGAATGACATGGGAAACCTCAATCTGACACAGTAGTCAGTGTACTGAAAGCTTATGGCAGCTACGATGCTTCTTGTTAACAATTTTTTGTTGTTTACAGAGATTATGTTATATAGACAAAGGCATTTCAGGATTTGCTATTGACTGGATATATCACGACATTCTCTGGGCCAATAGACAGAAGGCAACCATAGAAGCAACAGACATGAATGGGAAGAAACGTCGAGTTCTGCTAAGAGATATTGGTCGTCCCACAAGGATTGCCATTGATGCTGAGCAAAGGTAATTTAAACTAGGTTAGTAATTTCATTAAAATGAACTCTAATATACTAAGTACTGTGATTGTGGCTTATCAACTATGGAAATACTGTGTCCATGGTGTTTTGTCTTTAGTGTGATACCTACTTGAATGTTGACAAAATCATAGTCATAGAACCATAGAATTACTTTGGTTGGAATAGACCTTAAAGCTCACCCAGTTCTGACCCCCTGCTGTGGGCTAGTTGCCCCCCACCAGGTCTGGCTGCTCAGGGCCCCATCCAGCCTGGTCCTAACCACCTTCAGAGATGAGGCATCCACACCTTTTCTGGGCAGCTGGTGCCAGTGCCTCAAAGTGAAAATTTTCTGCCAAACATCTAATCTAAATCTCCTTTCTTTGGGGGTAATGGAATAAAAGATTAATAAATATATAAGAGAGAACCAGAGAAGCGTGTGAGAAATGCCTACTGAGGTCTAATGAAAAATCTATACCTATTGGTCATCAGAGAAAATTTCATTAGTGAGGAGATCTGAGGATCTGCTGGTCCTTTCACAAAGAGAGCATAGTTGCAGGGCAGCAGGAAGAATTGGAGCAGCAAAGGCTACAATGCCTGCAAATGTTGGGAGTCCCTTTTACTCCCAACCTGGCACACTTAAGACTATAAATAAGTGTATTTTCATTTAAAATATTTTCTTCCAATTTACTTTAACATAGTGTTTACCAGTTTTGGAAATATTCATGAGTCCTTAAATCCATGGTCAAATGCTGTAGATGGGTATGTTACAAAATGACATTATAGAAATATATTTCTTGAACTCAATCAAAAGTATGTGGAGACTCAAGTTTGTATATTCACCTAGGTGTGATTCACCATGCACTGAAACTGTACATATATGCTTACAGAGAGACCAGTAAGCCAGTAATAAACTGTAAAGAAAATAGACTTCAAGAAGTCTGATGTTACAATTCTGTCCTGGTGTGTTTTGCTGGTATGGAAATCCTAAAGACTCTATTTTTAATGTGAATTAAAAAAAAACCACAAAAACAACAATATGTTTATGCACGCAGGTATAAACACTCTCTAAGTCTGATGTTAACAGTGTCTTTCCTAAAATCTATGCAACTCTTTAAAGTAATGAAAGTCAATGCGATACCCTAGTAATAGAGTTTTTCTCAATGAATGTGCCTAGATGTTAGTGGTAATAAGATTATTTTACTGCTAATAATGTAACCATAGCTGTAAGATTGATTTTTTTTTTTTTTTTTTGTAATGGTATTTAGAAATACTGAAAAATCAGGATTAAAAATAAAAGGAGGAGATGACAAATAAGGTAAATGCTGGCAATTACTCAGCTGGCTTGTAAACTTTGTTCTTCACTCTTCCTGTTTGTTCAGATCATAAACTGATTTACAAAATATCTACACAGAGACTATAATTACTGCTGTTTCTTAGTTTCCTAACTGACAGAAAGTGAATGCTAGCATTTATTCAAACTTCCAGAGCATTGAAGTTTCTTAAATAGCTAAAGGTGGCACAGAAACGTAAGCAGGTGTTAGTGAAGTGTTTAAAATGGCAGTAGAAAACTGGACTGTCCTTTTGGAAACGTTTTTGCATCTACTTTAATAATCTATGATGACTGGAGACCATGTAACAGGGAGAAAAAGCCATGAGTCAAGTATTGATTCTTCCCACTTGTTTAGTACAATCCCTTGCCTGTGAGATCTAATCCTTTTCAGGGTCTTTAACAACAGATTAACACAGTAAAGCTGGCTTTATGCTGTTTCATACTGTAAATTTTGCAATTTTGTGAAGATGAGGCAAAATTATAAAGTGTCTTGGATTTTTTTGTGCTTAAGTGTAAGAATCTAAAGCAAAGAATCTAAACCCAAGCCTTAAGAAATAAAACAGTCGAATGAGGGTTAACTTGCCCTGTTAGAAGAACTTGCTAAACTTAGTCACATCACTAAATCTGAGTTCTGATCCATGAATAACCTGAGATGTAAGCTCAGTGCCTAACTGATTTGGATATTGGAGCTTTATTTTGACTGGGCCTTAATTTAATGACATCATAGGCTGGCTGCTGTAACCAGGAGGAAGGTGGTAGAAGGAAATGATTTGGTATTTTTAAGTAAAGTACCACTGTGTGTTGCATTGGTCTGGAATTTTTTGAGATGACTTCCTCCACAGAGGCAGAGGGCCAAACACCTGCCTCAAAGACATGCTTTTTCCTAAGTTTGCAGCATTCCCCTGTAGATTTCAGAGGTTGTTCTAGTTGCCCTCTCTGACTGCATGGCAGAACAAAGCAGGGAGAGAGACAACTCTGCCTCGTGGTTAAGCTGGACTGATTCCTGCTTGACCTACATGAGATAAATTTCTGGTATCTCATTGCTTCCTGAACAGTCATAAAGTTGCTGATAGAAATATATTTATTAAAACAGCTGTAACAAAAAATTAGTGGTAATATTGATTCCATTAACCAGAGAACACTTTTGGCAAAAATGATTTCAATTCTACATAGAGCTATATTTTGAAGGACATATATGTTTTTTTCCTGGAAAAGGTCAACGAGTATTGAGGAAGCCCCTTGCTTTACTATTAGTTTTGGTTCTGGATCCTCTTTGGTAAGACTGAAAAAAGTTTGTACACAGGAGCAAGGAATACATACCAGTGATGTAACCTTGTAAGCATAGAAATACCTTATTTTTTTCCAAAACATGCCTCTTTCCTGCAGGATACTGTTTTGGTCATCAGATGGTACAGTTTCCAGCATATACCGTGTGACCCTCAATGGAAGTGATGTGAGAAATATTTTAAGAACCACTGAAAAAATAAAGGCCATCTCACTAGATTTTGTTGACGTAAGGCTCTACTGGATCCAGCATGACCATGGGAAAGAGATTTCCCATATTGGATCGTGTGACTATGAAGGGAGTGCTGTTCATTTGCTCCGAAGTTCTGGTCGGTGAGTTTTTCTGGGCTGTCAGAAATAAAACTCTCCTTCCCTGGGCATGCAGTTAAGGAGAGCATAAAGAGTCTTTTATTTTGTCGCTTCATAACACCATAATGTGTAGAAATGGTTTGTAACTGTAGTTCTACAAATGTGAAAACAGAAAAAACTAACTGTTGAATTCACTGCAGATAATACTGTCACTTAGTACTCTCCATCTTCTAAGCTTTTAGCAAATGATAACCACTTAATCCTCAGAAATCCTCCCGGAGTGTTTATTAGTGGCCTTTTTCTGCAGATAGAGAAGCCGAAAGCAGAGAGCTTAAATGATTTGTCCAAGGTCACTGTAGGTTAGCTCAGGTGTCTGAGCTATGCTCAAGAGCCTGAGCTCTATCAGGTCTTCCCTGTCCTCCTCTAAGCCTGTTGTCCTCCTCAGCTGCTGTTCAGGGAGGCATAGATGGTGCCCTGTGCTCAGACTCTCCAGAGAAATTAGCAGATTTTCAGTTACCCTCATCTCCCCAGTGCCTGACTGAGTGCAGCAGCAAGATGGATTTAAGGAAAAGCCTATTCCTGTCCCTCCATCTCCACCCTAACTTCCTGGGACAGTCAGAAGGTTCGGAGAAGGCACTTTCCAGTGCCACACTGGGAAATGAGGGGGAATTTGCTGGCCTAAATCCTTCGATAAAGCAAGTGCCCATTTTAATTGCTGGGTTCAATAGAATCTCTCTCTGTCAGTTGAGTCAGTCTTAAACAGCATTTCATATACTCTGTATATGAGTATATCTGGATCTCATATACTCACAATTTTTGTAGCTGTTTCTTGTAAATCTGAAGGATTCTGAGTGCTGGGAGTGTCTCTGGCATCTCATCTGACTCTCACGTATACCCTACAAGAAAATAAAGGCAAGAAAATTTACAGTGAACATGACTGAACTCAATGCTCAGAAAACGTATGAGTCAGTATAAACTGGAGTTGATGTGCCATTTCATACTAATTTCTCGTTGTTGTAGATATCAGTTGCTTGGTATGTCTCTCTTTGCTGATCACCTGTACTATTCGGAGTTGAAGTCCGATACAATATGGACAGCCAACAAGTATACTGGAAGAGTTGTAGCCACTATTAGCCTGAAACCATCACTTTTTCCACCCGTGGAGATAAAAGTAGTGCATCCATTTAAACAGCCTGGTGCAAGAACAGATCTTCAAGAGTTTGGTAAGTAAATTGTAATGTATTTGTGAAAATAATAATGTACGCACAGACCTTTCACAGTAAAAATTTCCTTCTGCAAAATTCCAGGCCTCAATAAAGTCAATGACCAAGTTTTCTTCAACTTCAGCAACCCATAGGTCCAGTAGAGTATCAGACAGGAAGCTTCTGAGCATTAACTGCTCATTTCATCAATCTGATTACCTGTGGAGATAATTTGATGATCTCCAGAGGTCTCTTTCCAGCCCCCGTGATTCTAAATGTGATTTTCTTCATGTCATCTCTTCCAGTTTTCTTCCCTTCCCTTCTACTTTCCTTTTCCTTCCTTTTCTTTTTTTCACAAATATCTTTTTATATTTTACTTCTAAATGTAAAGATCATGCAGCTTTTTACTTTTTTTGTGTTGAATTATATTCATCAAATGCCAGTTCTCTTCTGGAAGTTTTAATGTAATGCACATCTAAATACCTCTGATTGATTATTATGACACTGAAGGATTTTAAGAAGAATATAGTATGACCTGCAAGTGATAGTGTGGATGTCTCAGCTTCACTGGATTAAGAGTCATCTTGTTTAAGACAGGTCTGAAGCTGCCATAGTAACTATTAAGAGAGAGCCGTAGGTGTCTTTAATTGGTATCAGTTGCAGCCTGCGGTATGAAATAGTCATGCCACTGCATTTCGCTATGGGATCAGAAGATGAAAGTTGACTGTGAATAGCCTTACTTGATGATTCCTGCTGAGGCAGTAGGAAGTGGAGGGTGCCCAAGAGGTATAGGTGGTATAAAACATGAGGAAAAAGTGGTCTGTGCTTTTATGAGCAAAAATGAAACTCTCTGTCTCTTTTGAGCCACTTTGAAATATCTACTATGTAATAGGCTTTGTCTTTCTTCATGCCAGCCAACAGCTTTATGTGTATCATGCTATATCTCTTTCCTGAACCCTGATCTGAATGGGAAAATGGAAATCTTCAAGGGAACTTTCACTCTCAAATGCTTTGTTTGCAGTGCAAGGATCTGTTGAGGTGAAGAATAGAAAGTAATCTTAGAAATCAAACTTATGCTTGTAATCACAGGGAACCTTCATTCAGAGACAATACTGGTTCTGTGCTTCCTTTGAGAAAAACAGTTGTCTCGGCAAATTAAAGCACTTTCTTCAGCTCATATATTTGGTCTTACACACAGAGTAACTATGAAAGGGTGCATTTGTGGGGTAGATAGTTCAGTGACAAGCCCACACGTGGACAGGTTGTTGCAAAGATTCCAAAATTTGGAAGGCCCCATGTAGTGTCTCATGAAGCCTTCTTGGGTACCTCCTGTTGCCATATCTGTATTTGCATGAAGATAGAGAGGGAGATATAGTGGCTGAAGAAGGTAGTTCATGACAGTGTTCTCCTGAACCTCAGGGGCTATTAGTTGTTAATTATGTTCTCTCCACAAAAGGATGTAGCATAATGCTCATCGACTATGGTCACTTAGTCTTCCCTCTAGAACGTGTTATTTTCCACTGGAAAGAGGTTGTCCTCATCTCTCTTTAATAAATTACATACTAGTGCTATTAAATGCCTTGCATCATTTGCTCCTATACTTCCAACTTGTCTTATGAAATTATGACAGTGTTTTCAGCAGTAGTTCTATTTGATTCTAAACACCTTGCAAAAATGTCTGGGAAGTGATGGAGTAGAAAGAAGCTTAACGGGCTGAATCCAGATGAACCTTTTGGACTTTGCATGTACATTGCTTGGCTTATCCAGTGCGAGAACTGAGATGAAAGAAGGGCTAATGAGCCTGAAGTACAAATGAGATTTATAGCTGATCTTGCAACAGAGAAACCTGGAGATAAAAGCATACCTAGACTAATTGGATGCTCTGTACAAGCTAAGAAAGTGTATGTTACACTGTAGTGTCAGCTGTGAATTATCAGGCCTTCTTTAAAGCAGATAGCAACTGAGTCCTTCAGATGAAAATGGAACTGACAAGAAGTGCTCAGCTGATATGATTAGATTTTTGACAGGAATTTGAATTGTTTATTTTACTACTTACATTTCTTATGTCCCCTTTTCTCTTTCTCTTTCAAAAAGCTTTCCTGATCTGATCAGGGCCAATAAGTAGGGAGAAGAGCATTAATTCAGCTGTGGGGTTTGCTATAACCCCACACAACAATTTTGGTATGGTAGTATCTGGAAGATGGCCTTTAGTTTAACTGAAGTCTCTTTGATAACTAACCCTAGATTTGATGTCAGTATGTGCATTCACAAATGCCTGTTGGAGTGCTCTTTCCACTTTTATTAATGGCTCATAAAATGCTTTAATTACCTTAAAATCTCAAAGGCTCCCTTTGGAATTTTTAAAAAATATCTTCTCTGACAGGTTAATAAATCAAGAGGAAGTGCTATTCAGAACTCTCAGGATATTTTTTTTGGAGGAATTACCTTCTGTTCCTTTCCAATGTGAGGTACTGATGGCAAGTAATCATCAGAACAAAAATTTCCATTTAAAATTTGATAGGGTAGGGAGCAATAAGAAAATATGGTTCATGGTGACTATTTCTACAGAAGAGATTATCTTAAAATTTTTGTGATTCATGACTTAGTGACTGTTCACCTTCAGTTTTGAGATGCAGCCTTGAGTATCATCTGGTTGCTCATTTGTATTGTTTTGAGATTGAATATATTTTCACTGCTGTCATTGTGATTTGTTCTGTATTTGGAAGTTAGATGCCTCACCATGGTATGTGCCTGATTCAGCTGCAACAGGGACAAAGATTAAGGGTCTAGTTCGTAAATTCAAAACTAGTCCTACAAAAAGATAGGCTCAACTAAAACTACATAAGATTCAAGTTTCTGATAAGCTCACATAATAACACACGTAATATCAATCTAGTCATCCATCATCGTTTTTCGTTCAGCTATATGATTTCTGTTAGAGAAAAATTAATCAGTCTGATGCAAATATGTCCACTGCTGATGCTTTCAGCCAAGGTGAAATATCTGTCTAGGAAATTAGTTCACTCTTTTATAGATGTGATCTGTCACTGCAACTGATGGCCAGCTTTTCTTCCTCTGTGACTAGCAGAAGACTAAATGCTGAAATGTAATATTATGCTGGTGTCCATCTCTTGGAATTTAAATGTTGAATTAGAGATAGTGTAAGCAATTCCTTCACATCCAATGTCTTCCCTGCCTATATGAGCCCATGATTCCCTTTATTACATGTACAGCAGAGGGCAAGCACAGGGTTGTGTGTGGGTGGCTACATACCCGTATCCAGTGGCAGCAGTTCAGCTATTCTTAGCTTGGAAAAGGGGCAAGCAACCCTAGAAGAAGATTACGAAGATTAAAACAAAAATAATAGTTTGTGAGACAGAAATAAGAGCATGAGTGTTGCGTATCTGCGGAAGCACCAGCTGTGGAAGGAAGCTGAGCTGACACGAGGCTCTGCCAATCCTACCTGTGGAAAGAGATGCTTCAGTGTCTGTTTGCCTTGTTCTATGAAGTGAGAGTAGCAGTAAGGCTTCTGCTGAGGGCTCATTTCTTCTTCCTCTGAAGAAACTTACCCTTTGTCTTTGAAAAATGTACTCTTTGTCCTACAAACGCTTTAATTTGATAATTGAATTTTTGGCTCAATTTTACCAATAGAAGTTATAGAAGTTATTATAAAATAAGTTACTCAGGTTGAGCAAGTAACTGTTGAGAAGGAGAGGTATGTCACTGAGCATCTTTGCTCAAAACAGTTCCTCCTTGAACAGAAGATTACATTTACATTGTGTTTGCTCTTCCAGAAAAAGGAATCTGTGATTTGAACAAAGAAAAGTGCAGAAGAAGAATCTGCAGGCTGGACTCAAGGACTTATCGGTGTAAATGTTCTAGTGGCTTTATTTTAAGTCGAAATAAACAGTTTTGTGAAGGTAATACATAGATCTACTCTCAGCTTTATTCCACCAGATAAAAAGATTCCTCTGCTCTTTTACTTTATTCCAATCTTGGGAATGAAGGAACAGGTGACATGTCAGTTTAGTGGCCTTCCCTGTGCTAATACAGTCTAAAAGGAGACATATGAAAATGCCACAAATGCTGCCCTTGTGAGAAATGTTGGTCTTAGCCTAAGAATTTGTCATTCTTATGGATCCTGATAAAACTTAGAACGGATTGTATCACCGAAGGTGAAATGTTGAAAAATATTGCAACACGATGGCTGTTTTAAACCTCACCTTTAAAAACTGCATTAATTCCTAACAACTATAAATGTTTGAGTCTGGACTGCTTTTATCAAAATCTAATATTATTAATTATTGTTAACATATGACTTCTAGAAGCATCTTTTTCACCGCAGGACCAAAGTTGGATAGACATAAAGGCATCAAAATTATGAGCTTAAAACATTTACGGTAGCCATGCAATTCTCAGGAAATTAGCCAGAATTGTTTTCCAAAATGAAACTCCTAAACCACTTCCCCGTTTTGAGAATTTTTTCTCAAGTCATATTTGAAGCCATTAAAAAAAAAAAAAAAAAAAATTGTCAGAAGGAAGTATCTAATGAGAATTTTTAGAGTCCACACAGGATTCTGGCACTAGAATCTATGTGGGAAGACGTACTTTGCCTCTGGACACATATGCTGGGCACATACAGCCTGAATAAGTTTCTTGAAGGTTTCTGAAGCTTATTTGAATTAGGTCTGAAGACTTGCTTGTTAAAAAATTATTTTGTAGGACCAACATATTTTGTAAAATGAATGGGAAATAGTGAGATTTTTTGAAGCCTGTTAGGCTTGTTAATTCAATTCCATGACATTGCCTGATGACCATATTCTGACACAGTGAGTGCTTCTTTTGGCAGATATCAATGAATGTGGCTTCTGGAATCATGGCTGTACTCTGGGCTGTGTGAACATCCCTGGTTCCTATTATTGCACCTGCCCAAGAGGTTTTGTTCTGCTGCCTGATAGGAAAACATGTCATGGTAAGTAGCACTAATTCAAAGATGTCTACAGTATGATTGGATATAAGGAAGAAATGTTTTATGATGAAGGTAGTGAGGCAGTGGCACAGGTTGCCCAGAGAGGTGGACGATGCCCATCCCTGGAGACACCCTAGGTCAGGCTGGAGGGACTCTGAGCACCTGATGGAGCTGTAAGTGTCCCTGTTCGTTGCAGGGGAGTCGGGCCAGGTGACCTTTAAGGGTCCCTTCCAGTTCAAACTATTCTGTGATTTTATAATATTGGTGACAGTCCTTGTATAACTATGAAACCTCTGAAAGTTTTGCTTGTTGCATTGCTTCTCTCCTTTACTATACAAGTAGGACCAGCTTAAACTGAGTGAACCAAAGACAGATGACATTTTTAAGGAAGTAAGCCAGACGTGAGTAATCACGTGTGAGCCTTCTGAGAAGCAAAGAGGATTCAGGTTTCATGCATCTGTGTATCTAGTTCTAGATGCCTGCATGCAGCACTCGTGTTGAGTTATGGCCCTAAGTTTTACAGTGTTTGCTGAGTTGCTTGCTAGCTGGCAACATCTTTTCTTCCATAAAGCAGCATTGTGCATACTCAGCCTACAAATGAATCGAGTTTTTCTAGAACATAAAATGTGAAATTCAACAAAGTTCTCAGGTCTCAGGATATCTCCCACCACTTTTCTACTTTGGAAGAGAAACGTAAGGGTCCTTCTTCCTTATTTCCACAGAAATGAAGCACTGCTATATGCGCTCTTTAGAAATGCCAGTGCACAGCAGTGAGTTCAGCATGGATTGTGGCAGGACATAGGGTGTATTAAATATCAATACTAATGTCTAAATATAGCTGTACAGTCTATTGGTTTTTAAAACTCCAAGAGGCACTTCTCCCTTAGTTAAATGAAAGCCGGGTACAGGACTCAGGGATCTAAGCATGGGTGTCCATGCTGTGGGAGATGGCTGCATGAGGCAGTCAGACGTGACTGAAGACCTGCAGCCAGAAGCTGTTGGGTGGTGTGATTGTCCCCGTGTGTCCAAGATGACACATTTCTATGCTGGATGACTAACTTAAACTCTATGCCGACAGTTTGAGTGCCTCAAATTAGATAGAAAATGCAGTTTTTCTAACATATGCTAGGCATGTGGCATGGGTAGTATAACTCCATAACCACTGCAACATAAGGCAGATATATCACCATCTATGCACCTTGAGATTGTCCCATATGCAGCTGTTCATCCAAAGCCACATGCTCTGGTGGGAAATAAACATGAGATTGGTTTTTTCACCCTCTTCCCCCTGCCTAAAGGGTTAGAGCAATCCAGTTCAGAGCACAGCTGCCTGGGAGGAGTATTTGCAACAGCTATACCCCATTTAAGCTGGTGTATGCAGCTGGTTCAAAGAAGCAGCTGTGTGAAACCTCTTAGTTCCAGGGGGTGCTGCCATGTGGTGCTGCCATGTGGTGCTGCCATGTGGTGCTGCCATGTGGTGCTGCCATGTGGTGCTGCCATGTGGTGCTGGAGTGGGGCCACAAAGAGATGCAGCACCGCAGAGGAGAGGTGGAAGGAGAGGATCCCATGGAACTGCATAAAAGAGGGAGTCATTGGTTTTTCCCTATTGTCTTCACATTTTTCACATTAAGTCTGACTTCCTTATATGTTGGAAACTTGATCCACTTTAGATAAAGTGTAAAAGTGATCATTTTCTTATCCATTTCTATTTTAATCTCATTCCTTCATAAAAATTTATAAATTTTAGGCTGGTGAGTGTAAGGGCTTCATGAGTCAGCAATAAGTTTGGGTTTTCCTTTGCTGCAATTAAGAGAGAGTGAAAAAAAAACTGAAGGAGGAAAAAAACCCAAAGAACGGAATAACATCTATGAAAATGTTAACATGCCTTCTGAAGGAGGTTTAGTAAAAATTTCTTCTATCATTTATGATTATCTTTTTTCCTCTTTAAATTACTGTAGAGCTAATTTCCTGTTTAAATAATGACGCTGAATGCAGCCATGGTTGCCTTCAGACATCTAAGGGGCCTGTTTGCTTTTGTCCTGAAGGATCTGTACTCAAAGAGGATGGCAAAGCATGCACGGGTAAGTGTTTAACGTTTTTCTAGTGGTAATGACTGCCAAACTCTGTTTGTTCTTGGCACAGAGAACCAGAAATAAATGATGGCACTTTACAGTCATTTTGTACAGCTGTAAATGATTGTACAAGGTAGGAGGCAGTCTGGCTCTTTGAGCGCTGAGATGTGCAATATTCATCTTCATTTTTAATAGATGCTTGCTGGCTACAACATTCAGTATTTACAGGCCAAATTCTTCTGCTGTCAGCACAGAACAAAGCTTCTCTCAGATGTTGGTTGCAGGTGACATCTACAGTTTATATTTGGGAGGAATCATAGGACAGGCAATACAAAATCAGGGCTTGGGTGAAATCTGAAGATGACTTTATCAACATTGCAAAACCCAGGTTCTGAGTCACTTTAACTTGCAGCAATTTCATCTAGTTAGCCACAAAATGGCATTTTTGCAGTTAGAGTATTTGGAGAAGCTCCACCTACTCATCTGTCATTCCACATTCTAGTGGCTCTCCAAATTCAGGAGACTGTACTTTTCAGCTGTATTTTTGTAAGCCTAGGGATCAAGACAGCACAGTTAATGCCAATCTCATGCCTTGACAAATCCCCTTCCCCTTTTACAACTGCAACTTACTTTGCACTGTACCATATGCATGTAGCAGTGTTGCTGTTTTGCTGGGGATGCTCCATTGAGTAAGCTCAGGCCAGAATTGTACAGCCCCGAGAAGAATGAATGGTTTCCTTTCATCTTGCCTAAAATCTTGCCTTGTTCTATTAGAAAGTCACTGTATTTCACCAGTTCACCATCCTAGATTAATTAACTTGGAGAATAGTTTTGATTAGCTGCTGCTTTTCATGGAGTGCCATCTCTGATAGAATTTGTTACTGTTTTATTTTGGATGAGATTTCCATGGTTGAAAAAGTTCTCAGAACCAATCAACACATGGAAGCCTGGTCATATATCCCAATCCCATGCACTCCCACCTTGTGTCCTGAATTTTCAGGAAAGGCTCTAGGAGAAGCTGAACCTAAGTGTGTTTCATTTCACTTGACTTCTGCTTCCAACATGAGGCTTTTCAGAATTCTGTCCGTTACAGAGAGACTTCATACTGTAGAAATCCTAACCAGAGTGAATTGCTTGCTTACTTATACTTACGATTTTGTTGTATTTTTTCCTCAGGATGGCAAAGTTAAAATTTTCCAATGCTCTGTTTAAGGTTGCACGTCTCCAGATAATGGTGGCTGTAGCCAGATATGTTCTTCTTTAAGCCCATTCTCCTGGGAGTGTGCTTGCTTTCCTGGATATAAGCTTCAACGAGACAGAAAGCACTGCACTGCTATAGGTCAGTATCTTGATAAGCCTGCTTATTTCTGCCAATCAAAGCAAAAATGTTTCAGAGGCTTTTAAAGTGAGTAGCATAACTGGAGTATAATTTTGCACTAGTTCTGTATTACTTTGAGCAACGCTTAGAAAAATAATCTGTTTACTGTCTATTTATGTACTGGTTCTAGCACAATTAATCCTAACCTTGCTTTTAGCTCAGTAATAAGAGTGGTGACAACGTTATCTAGGGAAATAATTTTAGACTGCCAAATTAACTTAATAGATGCATGAAGTTACATCAGATGTGTGTGAGATTTAAATCCAGGCCCTAGAGGTGAGAAGCTAATAAAATAAAATACTACCAAATTCCTTCTTTCCTTCTCTGCTATGTGCTTAAGACATTTACATAGCAGTGGAGGTGGAAGTATATCTTAATTTCTAAATGTTATATTCAGGCTTTTGCGTCTTCTTTTCTTGTTTCTTCATTGCATATGCTTTCACACTTTCAGTCCTTCCAGTGACAAAACTTTCATTACTCACTTGGGGTTGGCCTCAGGTAATTAATATAGTCAAGTGAAAATGAAATAATTTGACCTGAAAAAATGTGCATAGTTATACAGAATTGAAAAAAAAAATATGAAATATGAAAAGAGGAAAACAAAAGAAGCAGCACCCAGAACGTACTTCAGTAGTTAAGGTATTGGTGATTATATTATTAAAGTGCCAAAAAGAACACAGAGAAACAGAGTGTATGCAGGAGCTGTTCCCATCCACAACATCCTATATAGTGATGTAGTCTAGAGATCATTTTGAAGCTGGTAGAATTAACATATGTGCAATTCTCCTTCACCAGGCCCTCGGCCATTTCTGTTGTTTGCAAATGGCCAAGATATCCGCCGGATCAGTTTTGATGGAACAGATTATGCAAGTTTACTTGACGGGCAGATGGGAGTAGTCTTAGCGCTGGATTCTGACCCAGTGGAAAATAAGGTAAGGTATTAAAAATGAGAGGATTTTGAAGTGTTGCAAGGACAAATGGATTGGGCTCTCATGTGCCTTAACCTTTCTGCTGTCAGTGATCCAGATTACACGTTGCGCTGCATGATGCTCTGTTGCCTGCCCAGGAGCACCACTGGCTCAAGATGCCACACACAAGTTGAAGAGTTTCAGCCATTCCTTACTGCCTTAGTGTGTATGTTGATGCAGCCAATTCACAGGGTATTTGGATTAGTGTATTTTTTTCAGAAGAGCTACATGCCACAGTCCCTACTAAACCTAGGAGTAATGGTAATTACTGAACAAAACTGCTGAATGTTTGCTGGATTTATTTTCTTATTACAAGATATTCCTGTTGGAAAGAGGAGTGTCCTCTTCATAGAGAGCAGTTTGTATGTGTGGCCACATCCCAGTGCCCTGCACTTCGCCTGCGGAGTCCAGAAGAGAAGTTCAGCTATACTTTGCTGAATCTCCCATGGCAGATAGTCATTTTTTTTCGGATGGTGAGATTTATTTACATGGTTAGGGTGATACAAAAGGGTACTGGATGGTACAGTGAAAGCCAGTGAAGAGCTCAGTTACGCTGCTGGAAATTTTCAGGGACCAGATGGACAGAACTAAGCAAACGGGAATGTTACCAGAGTCACATAACAGGGTGATCATTTCAGGTGCCACTGGAACATGGCTTCCTGCCCTGAAACAGGGCCCTGTGCAGGAGCTCACAGTTGTTCTGCATCGTACCCAGTGTAAATCACCTGCTCTGGTGGCATTAGCCCCCTTTTCCAAATGAGCAGGCAGTGACATGATAACGTTTCCTTTTGCTTGCTCCTGCTTTTGCTTTCTCAGCTGTGCTGCGTGTGATGCAGCTGCTTACTGCAACAACCCATAGGGTATTGAGGTGACTGTATGTAGGGCAATTAGGATTTACTGCTAAGCACAAGCAGCCTGCAGCAGTCGTCCTGGTTGAAGGACATGTGCCTTTCATTTGGTCAGGAATCACAGGTGGCCTGCGCAGATTTTTGAGAATAAGCATTCAGGGAACTTCTGAGATGAAAAAGTTCACTCAAAAGAGGAACTGTGAGATGAGGGAAATAAAGCAGAAAGTGCAATAGGAACTAAATACACCTCATGTGTTATTTCTTCACAGATTTACTTTGCCCACACCGCCTTGAAGTGGATAGAGCGAGCTAATCTGGATGGCTCAAATCGTGAAAAAGTTATTCATGGAGCTATAGATATACTCGAAGGCCTTGCTGTGGACTGGATTAACCGTAAATTATATTGGACAGACCGAGGGTACATGCTCCACAGTGCATTTATGTTGAAGCATGCCATAAGATATTTGGAATAAATGACTGGTGATACAGGAATAGCTGCGATATTACTCTAAATTCAGTAACGCTTCACATTCAGACTGGATAGCTGTAATCTTTGGTATATACAATTGGAAAGATCTTTAAAATTGTAATGTGGGAAGTTCATGTTCAGTCTACTATTGTATTTTTATCTTTGTCTGTCAAAGGACTCAGTTGCAAAAAATCTAAAGCATGTACCACATATATATATATATATGTGTGTGCAAACGTGAATATATGTATGCGTATACAGTCATATATATATATTCACAATGCATGTTTATAAATATATATGGGAATATTGCTGCACTGAGGACATCTCAGGATGGACTCAGTATTGCTGACAGCTAAATTTATGCCCCTTAAAGCTAATGGGCAATTATTATAAGATAATTTTCTTTGTCAATTCTCTCTTACTAAAGAGAACTGACAACTGGCAATCAGTATGACTTCACATCTCAGCTGGTACCCAAAGTTACATGTGGAGAAAGGGAATTCACTTCTGGTAAAAAGGCGGTGTCAGAAGAGAACATGCAGTGATGACTCCTTGAAGAGCAGTCATGATGCTCCAGCATAACCCATATTTTATTAGTCCAAAAAAGATGATTTTAGAAGTCCCAGTCACAGCCACTATTCCTGTTAGATACGCTGCTAGTCCACTTCCTTGATATTAGGTACAAACTTGTTTATGCAATCATACTCCCATATAAATATGCCAGAATTTCTTGTGAAATGGGAAATTGTGGTGCTCCATAAGACAAGATCCAAGGATGTAGCCATTAATTTGTATTTGCTACTTCCTCCTCACTTACTGGGTTTACCTGTTTCTATTCCGCATGTACAGATACGTAGGTTGCTCTGAAAGTAATGGTTCATATTTATTTCCATGGAAACGACAACAGATACAAAGAGCACAATAACACTACTCCGTAGAGCAAATTCTCAGCTACAGACCACTATTTTTCAACATAGTCACCACCATTAGCTATGCATTTTTCCCAGCAATGGACAAGAGCCTGCATGGTATGACCATAAAAATCTGCACCAGCAGATGTTGTTTCACAACTGCTATAAGAATGATTGCATCATTGTTGAGAAAATGTTGCCTTTGCAGTCCATCTTTCATTGATCCACACAGATGGAAGTCAGAAGGTGCCAAATCTGGGCTGCGTGGTGGGTGTGGCAGAGCAGTTCAAGATGGGCTGTGTGCTCCATGGTCTTCAAACTGGAATGAGTCCTGACATTATTGTATTGCAAGAGAAAAGTTGTCGTCTTCTCTTCTTCTGTGACACAGTTTTGCTTCATACGCATTTCCTTGTTAAATGCCATTTTGTCAGACTGCCCCTCTGCTGCCACATGGAAACAACATGGAATGGGATATTGGTGGGAAGGTTCAACGCTTTACTGCCATATCACCAACATCCTCCTCTGATGTCGTGGGTCAACATAATAAAATAGGAGACATTACTTTTGGAGCAGCCCTTGTGTATATATTTCTCCTTCCATCCTTGTGTGGTATTTCTTTGGGGATTGAGGAAGGCATGGAAGGCGATAGGCTTGCTTTCATGTAGAGGCTGACATTTGTTCAGCAAGGTGCTGTTTCTAGCAATGAACATCTACAGTTGTATACTTGACTGCTCTAGATCATAGGAGTGATCAGAAGGACTTTTACTTCTGTCCCTATAAAATAGATATACAATGTGTAAATTGCCTGCAGTTTATGGATGGAAAATGCTACAAAATGTGCTATTTAAAAAAATTCTTTACACATTCAATTAGGAGCTGTTTTTTCTCCTGACTCCTTTTAAAGTTAACATCAATCTGTTAGCAATCATACTTCCAACTCATTATTTTCCCAAAAAAGGAGAACTTCAAGTCATCTACACAGCAGCAGGTATTTTTTCATCATGTCCTGGACCAGATAATGGGGCTGTAATGTGAATTACTTATAGATAAAAGAACTGGACACCCAATAGCAGCAGGATTACTTATGTCTTTGCAAAGTGATTTCTTACAGTTTGTGCTAAATTAAAGCAGTGGAAAAACTTAGTACATTCTGACTGAAAAGGCAATTAGAAAGATAGCAGGGAGGACCTAACAGTGTCTTATGTGTTGCAGGAAGGCATGCATTGAAAGGAGCAATTTGAATGGAATGCAGAGAAAAATTATCATCTGGGAGGATATCTCCCAGCCCCGAGGGATTGCCATTCACCCATTTGTGAGGTAAGGAGTGATAAACATGGTTAATTGTGTAGCAGTCAGCAAGGCTTTTTAAAAATGAGCATGCCAGCCTTGCCCTTTTGGCAGACAAAATCTACATTAAGCCTTACATTAGGACAGTAATTGCCTAGCAGAGTGATGTGAGCTGCAGTGATTTATTGCTGGGTTTTTGTTGCGAGTTGGGGCATGTTAATTTCTCATTTAGATTAAAGAAATTATAACCATTAAAGATATTGTATGTGATTGAAACTACAGAAAAATACAACCTACTAAAATCATCCTAACTGATAATTGCTTTGTTTTTCCGTATGTATTGCTTTGAAGAAAGTGTAGACACTTTTAACATATGTTGCTTACAAAGGATTTTTTTATGGCCATGTTTCAGTTTCCTCAGAAATTTACTGTTGTGGAAGTGTGTTGATTTAAGTACACCTTATATCTTCTTAGGTAGTGCTGAGATGATCACAGAAACCCTGAAATTTTAGGACTATTGATGAAATTCTGACCATTTTAATCAATGGTGAAGTCCCCTGGATTTCATCCCATATACCTGTAGTAAGGTGGTTTTAAAGGGATTCAGAATCCTACTGAGTTTCTTTGTGCTAATACCCTGCTGTTTCTAAGTACTGATGCGAGAAACCAAATCAGGGAGGGTGTTTTGTTAGCTTTACTGTGGGCATAGACCTGAGGAAATCTTTCCGTAGAGACGGAAGATGGTAGTGGCATTTTGCACAAAGCAGGTCTATTCAGGGAGATTGGTTATCTGAAGTATCAGTAGAGGCATAAAGCTTGCACAGCTTGGAGCAATAGCTACCACGGGAAGGGGAGAAGGAAACGTCACTAAACCCTGCTTTGTTAGAGGGATAGTGGTAAGAGGAGTGACAGTGTCCGTAACTGTAAAGCCAAAGCTGAAGATGAATCTGAGATAGAGGAATGAGTATCAAGAATACTGATCCCTGCATTGGCTACAGCAAAACTACTTGTGTAAATAAAGCTAAGTGAATCCAGGGGTATCTCTGTAAACCTGAAAAAGGCAGCTAATGCTGTGTGGGGCTGAGTCCAAACTTTGAAAGTAATTTCTGGGTTTAGCCGTCTCTGTTTTGAGCTGTCTTGCACTGTTCCTTGAAAAACACTCAGCATTCACTGTGTTACACTCAGGACTCCAGAGGGAGACCTGAGAATCACAAAGTTATTAAAATATGAGGCAAGATCTGTCGCTGGTTTGCTTTTTAAAGACATTTTGAGGACTCTTACTTGCTCTCCATGGGTGGTGGGTAACTTTGTATGAGTGCATTGTTACACCATTGTTCAGCAAACCAGATGGGTAACGCGTCAAGCCTTCTATTGCCTGACTTTGCTATGCCGCTATCAGCACTTGTGGAAAGTGCAAAAAAGCAGATAGGAAGACTAAGCAGATAGCATAAATAGGAGCTGTTTTGGAAAGTTTTGTGCTGACAAATATAGCAGAGATTCTGCATAAGTCCCAGTGTAATCAGCTGGAATCTTATGGCAAGTTATAAAAGATCAACAGCAAATATATTTGTTTGAAGCAAGCACCTTTCCTTCTTCTTCTTGAAAGAGCTCCACAGGGTGAATAACAATCACTTTCTTACTGGCTTTCTGTTTGTGTTTTGTTTTCTAAAGGAGATTATTCTGGACTGAAATGGGCATCCATCCCCAGATTGCCAGCTCTTCATTAGAAGGCATTGATCGTCGGGTTATAGCCAGCATTGGTCTGGTGCATCCCAGTGGAATAGCTCTTGACTACTTAGCCAACAAGTTGTACTGGTGCGATGCTAAGCAGTCAGTGGTTGAGAGTGCAAATCTGGATGGTTCTGGTCGTCGAATTCTTGCACAGAATGATGTAGGTGAGGCTTTGGGGTTGATAATTACCTATTGCTTCTTGCCAGTGTGCATGTGTATGTGCATACGTGACTATGTGTGGGAGCTGCTGGTTGCTGGCTGTGCTACATATCCCTTGCAACTCTGTGTTGAAGTTAATGGCATTACTTAATTCTCTGATCTGTCAGCCAAATTACATTTATTGATCCATTTTAACAAAAGAACACCTTTCTGACAATTTCTGCTTTTGCACATCAGCCATTTTGCATTGCATAGAGACCTTTTCTGCCTTCCCCACAAAAATGAAAAGGAAAAAGTTAACTATGTTTTGCTTGTTCTATGCATGGCTGCTTAGTTTAAATCAAGTCTTGGTGTATTTATCAAGTGAGTGAGTTATATTGTCGTAAGCTGGAAGACGATTAATCTTGGCTGTTAGGGTCCTTGAGAAAAGAACCTGCATCTGTGCAGTGTTGAACACTGGAAAAATTCTAAACGCACAATAGACATTGAATGGAAGAATGATTTGTGCTGTATGCTGGTAGTTGTTATTGCTGAAATTGCTATTGTTTGACATGTAATTGATTTTTTCTGGAGCAAGAAAACAAAAGTATTAGCAATGAGGAACTGGTGTTGTACCACATTTAAAGTAAACCATGTGTTTGAAAATCTCATACATGGCAAATTAATTTCTGAAGAGTACAGTTCCCTTTTGTGCTTGACAACTCTCTGGGGACCAGATTTTTTTGTAGGTTTACATACAAAACATGGGCAGAATGAGGACTCTTGGCTCAACAGCATGATTGGCATGTTAAACTGCTGCTGTTCTGGGCTCTGCTCTGTGAAGACTTGTGTTAATTCCCAACCCAGCTGCCCTCCCACTTGTCTGGAGGTGTGCAGGGTGAGATCTAAGAGGAAGCGTTGTTCTGCAGTTTGTAGGATATTAGAAACCCTGAGCAGAGTGGCCTGCCAGCATTTCTCTCTTGCCCTGCTATATGTTCTGCTGTACACTCCTCCTTGCAGCTGACTTGAAAAAAAAAGGCCTTAAATCCTATTGAATGTCTCACTTTCTTTTTCTGCAAGGAACGGGGCAATGTGTCTTTTGGGGAGAAAGAGAGCTAAGAGCACAGTAGAAACACAGAGTGTGGTAAATAAAGTAGAGTTTGTACAATGATATGGATGACTGGAGATGGGAGAAAAGGACATCAGTGGCTATATGGGATGAAATAAGTGCAGACCTGCAGGGGTGTGAGTTTAAAGAGGCAGAGAGACATGATGTCTTGATGTTTTGCTGATTAGTTGAGACCAGAATTCAGCTTTTGTTCTTGGACAGCTTTACTCTGAAGGAAGGAAAGATAGCATCTGTTCACATGGAACGTGAAAAGCTGTCCCTGACAAATGGCTGTGAGCAAGTTGACAGTCCATGGGATGAGAGTTAGAGACCAAGGCAACAAAGGGAGCTTTTTGTTGGTGTCTACTGCAGGCCACCTGATCAAGTGGAACCTGTGGATGAAGGCTTCTTCCTCCAGCTATGGGAGGCATCATGATGGCAGGCTCTTGTCCTGCTGGAAGCTTTAACTACCCTGATATCTCCTGGAAAAGTAGCACAGCGAGCTGTAGGTAATCCAGGAGGTTCCTGGAATGCATCGAGTACAACTTCTTGTGATAAGAAATAGATGGCCCTAGCAGGAGTGATACAATACTGAACCTGTTGCTCACCAATGCAAATAAACTGATTGGTGCCATCAGGATTGGAGGCTGTCTGGGTGTAGGAAATTGAGAAAGGAAGGCAAGAGACTGGTATGGCTGAAACAGGACCTGCTGATCAAACTGGAGAGTAAGAATAATATGCATAGACAATGGAAGCAGAGATGGGTAACCTGGGACGAGTGTAGGGACAGTGCTAGGCTGTGTAGAGATGGAGTCAGGAAAGAGGAGATTTTGACTGGATATCAGAAAGAATTTTTTTACAGTAAGGGTGTGATGCACTGGAACAAGTTGCCCAGAGAAGTGTGGTGCTCCGTCCCTGGTGACATCCCCAGTCAGGCTGGAGGGGCTCTGAGCACCTGATGGAGCTGTTGGTGTCCCTGTTCATTGCAGGGTAGTTGGACTAGGTGACCATTTAGGGTCCCTTCCAACTCTATAAATAGACTTATGATTCTGTTTTATCCGTAGTGCTGCAGTAGGAATTTTTATTACAGCAGCTCCCTCTAGTGCCCCTGTACTGAGAATTCGTTTAGTCTAGTTGCATGTGAAATAGGTAAGATTAGTTCTGCTCTTCTCCTAGCCCCATTTTCAGCTTTAAGTAAAACAGCTTTTTAGCACTTGCCGAAGGCAGTAAATATCACGACCATTCATTTTCTTTATGCAGTGGTTTGAGTTTGCGCTGTTTTGGAAAGGCTTCTGCTCACATGTAACTATTAACTTTCCTCTTCCTGCTATCTCCATTAATGATATTGTGTCTCTATGTTTAATCCCTAACATATTTACAAATGAAGAGATTAAAAATTTCTGGTCAAAGGGGGTGAAGAAGTAGACTATTATGCAGATACTGATCTTATATACTTGGTTTCTTGTGTATATTCTACAGATGTGGAAATGAGGAATCTTATTTCTTTGTAGGCCACCCCTTTGCTGTAGCAGTGTTTGAGGATCACCTATGGTTTTCTGACTGGGCTAGGCCATCACTAATGAGGGTCGACAAGAAGACCGGCCAAAACAGGGTACGTCTTCGAGGCAGCATGCTGAGACCCTCATCAATGGTTGTAGTTCATCCTTTGGCGAAACCAGGTATACTGCAAAAATTGAGCAGTCATTCCCTTCCAGCCTCCTCTTGATGTTCACTGGTGTCGATATAATAGATGTTCTCATGTCCTTGGGGAGAGGATTATCTTCTCAGAAACAGGTTCTTTAAAGGCCTCTCACAGTTCAACTGGCATTCATTGAAAGCATCATCTGGACATATGTCCAGGAATACTAACAATTTTTTTATATTTATGATCGTGCCTAAGAATATATGCTCATCAACTGCCACAAAGCTACCACAGACTTGTAATTCCTATTTATCTTAGTTTACTAGCACCCCTCTCACAAACAAATAATGAAAAATAGCATGGAGAAAGGTTTTGTAATTTATATTATTTTTTGATCAAATAATTTGATTTTCTGTTTGGAACAATCTTCCTGTAAACAGAAAAAAATATCAAGTAATTCAGTAGACCATGACTGAAAGAAGATAATCACAGGTTCCTCATGCCCTTGTAAAGTTCTTGTGGGTGATTTTAGGACTCTAAAAATTAAAGAAGAGGTAATAAGGAAATAATAATAATATAATAATAAAAGGTCACGCATTTATTAAAAAGAGAGTATGCAAATCTGCTGCTTTCCTGCCAGAGGCTAGGTGACAATATTTATGCTTTACTATATACATCTGTTCTTACCTAAAAAAAAAAAAAAAAAAAAGCACCCATTAGAAACCTACTAGTTTTTCAGTCTTTACTGTGTTTCTTACTGCTCTAACTCTGCACGGCTAAGAGGAGATGTTGACTGAAGAAGCAGCTTGTTAAGTTGCCTGGTTTTCTTCGTTAGGGGCAAATCCTTGCCTTCATATGAATGGAGGCTGTGATCAGATCTGTGAAAACAATTTTGGAGTTGCCTATTGCACATGCCATCCAGGATTTGGGAAAACTCAAGATGGAAAAACCTGTCAGCCTCTGAATGCTTCTAATGTGACAGCAGGTACAATCCTTTAATTCCAAAAAAGACCCCCTTAAAGAATCTGCCAAATAACATCGAAAAACTTTCACCTTCCATTACATAATGAATGACATCTTCTCTGAAAAATGAAAATAATGCACATTTTCCACTGTATGTAATATAGTTTCACACTGCTTCTCACCTTTTCTCTCTCTTTTTTTTTTTTTCATCCCAAGGAGGCTGAATCACTCAAGTTTTGTGATGTAATTTTTCATGCATGGATTTATGGTACTTCTGTATCTTTGATTAGAGTGTTGTGATTAGAACTGTCAAGAAACTTCACAAGGTCCACTAGTAAAACTGGCAGCTAATTGAAATGATATGGCTCAGGTGAACAGCTTGGGTATAGATACTGCAGAAAGAAGATTAGAACATTTACACAGTACCAAATCTTACATGAGAGTGGAAACTTCTTTACTATATCTCTTGAGATGTGTCAGAATGAACTCTGCTTTCCAACCCTGTCCTTGTACTCTGTTTTGAACTGAGACCCTGGGTTCACAGTTGGCAGCTCTGCCCCTGCTCTCCACAGATAATGTGTTGTCTCTCATCTGAACATGCAACTCCTTCTGAGGGACTAATGCATCTAAGATACTTTTCATGAATGCTTTAGTTTGTTTGCAAGAAACAAATAGAACAAATTTCCTTTGAGAAGCACTGGGATGTTGTCCTAGGACAATAAGGTGTTGTCTGACCATTGGAAGTTTCCCTTGATGTTATCTGTGAGAGAGATGTCTGTGGTGCTGACGTAGTTGCATTCCCTGCTCTTTGTAAAAAGAAAGAACACCAGTAAGTGGTTTCAGGAATAATTTGAATCCAGAAACAGGTTAGCCTGTGTAGGAAATGATTTTTATTTTCAGAAAAACAACAAGCACTGTGATGACTGGAAAGTAGAACAGTGATAGAAAATCAGAAAGTTAGTTCAGTAAATGTAAATAGTCTGTGTCGCTTTTTTCTTCTCTTTTCAGAAATTATCTCTATGCAGAAGGAGGCAGGGCCAATGCCAACACCAGAGACCCCACTCCAAAGCACACGGAGCAGTGCAATATTTAAGGGTACAGAAAATGGGGAAAAGAAGAAAATTGAAGTTTTTTTGATGGCTGAAATCATGATATCAGGTAGAGTCTGAAAATTGCCATCCTTCAACAAGAAATCATGTCTAAAGGAAGAAAGACTCAAGCCAAGGCTGATGGTGTTCTTAACACTCTTATGACAAGATTGGTCTATGCAATTATGCCATGTAGAACTGCTTTTTTAATTTGTCTTTGTGATGCTTTGCTATGTCAACAAAACTTGATAATGTTATCCAGACCTAAATAAAGTTCAATGACAATCTCTGTGCTTCAAACTAGGACCCTATGTTTTGTTTTTCTAATTGATTTTATTTTAGTATAATGCCTTCTTAGATTCATACAAATATATACATATTTTGTGCTATAGATGAAGATGACTGCGCTGCACTAGAATGTGATGCCAATGCACAGTGTGTTTTGCTGGAAGATGGTGCTGTGTGCCAGTGTTTGAAAGGATTTACCAGGAAGGGCAAATCATGCTATGGTAATGAAAAACACTTAACACAACCTTCAGGAAAAACGTAGCTGTGGGCAAAGGAAGAAAACCTGTTTTTTCCTCCCATTGGCAGCTCTGCTGCATGAACCATCACAAAAAGGTCAATGAGATCACTTGTTTTGAAACGGATGATGAGCAGAGAGCATGTGAGATGAAATGGCTGATTATCACACAGCTTATTTTCCCCTGAACATGAGTGTTAATCCTATTAATATTAACAAGCAATAATGGAGATAGTAGGAATAAAAGCCTAGAGTATTTATTTGTAAAAATTGTCCAATTATAAAAACTCAGTCCGTAGACATGAGAGTTGATATATGATTTAGAAGTACATGCTAAGAAATCTCTTAAAAGTTAGTACTCCTGATGTAGTATTTATATAAAAGGGCTGCTTCTGTTTTTGTCTAGCTCCAGAGAGAGGCTAACGATCAGACAATTTGCTGATTAAAGATCACTCTCTTCAAAATAAATTTTTGGACTTGCATTCCAAGAGGCATCAGAAACAGAACAAATTACCTCTTTTTGTTCAAACATGGAGACTCACAGGAGTCTATGTTTATATAGAAGGAGGGAAAAAAAAAAGGAAAAAGGGAGGTGGTTTGGCTGTAAATTCTATTTTCAATGACCTGTGGTACTTATTTTTAACGCTCTGTTTCTCCTTCAACACAAAATTTGTCTCTGAGTAGATGTTAGGATGATAAGAATATAAGACTAATTTTGAATGGGATAATTCCATCCAAATAGGATTATTTTTGAAGCAAACGTGTTTTTTTTTTTTTTTGTGGAACATCTGGGTCTGCAGCTGAAAGCAGCTGTTTGATTTTTCAGGCTCTTTAGAGCATCCTTGTCAAATTTCATACCAAAGAAAGAACAGAAAGTCCCTCTTTCTCTTCACTTCATGTGTACAAATGACAGGTAACAGCATCATCTGAGAGAGATGATGGTTTCATGACCCACATGTCTCTTCTCCCTGTTTCATCTCACAGATGTCGATGAGTGTGCTGCAAATATGGACCACTGTAATCGAAACCTGTCAGGCTGTATCAACACTGAAGGGGGCTATGTCTGTAAATGCCTGGAGGGCTACATGGGAGACGGGCTCCATTGTGAAGGTATGGGAGAGCATGAGGACTGTGCTCGTTCTGGTAGGTTGGAGCAGAAGGAATGAGCAAGAGACGCTTCTAGTAATTTGGGCTAGCTCTGCATCAAGCTGTGGAGCTGTCTCGTGTCCATGATGATTGGTTCTGGTTCTTTCTGAAGATTCTGGTAAGGGTGTGGATCCTAACAGTGGCTCCCCCAGACAGTTGATGTTAATCATTTCTTGCTTTTTGATTCTTTCCTTCCTGTCTGAATTGTGGCGGCCTCATCATTAAGCAAAGCTATAGTTGTCAGTGCAGAGTTCCTCTCTGCACTCTTTTTAGTAGCTACAGCAGGAGAGAAAGGATGAGTGAAGTGGAGAAGGGAAATGGAGGTGAACCAGTAGAGCTTTATTGGAAATTATTGTCATGAATACAAACGAAAGCAGGTGTTGAGTGTGTCATAATACTCATCAAATAATTACAAGTTGGCTTGATAGGCATGAGGTTCAAGGTGTTGACACTTGGAATCTGAATACACTTAGAGTCTTGTTAATAATCAGACTCACCGATTCTCCCATCCAGCTCTAATGCCAGGTCTTTAGTTCATTACCTACATTTCATAATTTTTTAAATCCACTTTACATTAAATATGAAGGAACAGGAAACATTTTTTCCCCTCCAGTATTTGAGTAGTACAGTTTGTTCAGAGCTTTGTGAGAGTCTTCATTTCTCTTTTGTCCTTTTCCTCTTCCTTTCTCCTTTATAGCTTAATTCAAAGCCCATTAATTTTGACCCAAATCTTACATGGTCTACTGGACTTTAGTTCTCCAGCACAGGTAAGGGCCACTGAAAAATTACATTATCAGCAGGCTGTAGAGAGTGTCAGAGACAGGAGGTTGGAGAAATATTTCTGTCCCAAAGGTCAGAAACGTGTTTTTGGGAATGTTTGGAAGTGCAGACAGAAGTGACAACCTCCTCTGGCTGTCCCTCACCACCTACCAGGCAGTCTGCAGGCAGCTGTGGGTACTTGCTATCTGTGACTTACGTGCTCAGCTAGAAACACTGTGGTATATATCATTGCTATTTAAAATAGTCTGTTATCTTCAAGTTATCTACATGATGTGGCCAGATACATTTCCATAACATTTTATAAATGTTGAGATTCTGTCTTGATGTGAATAAGACTGAAACAACTTTTACATTTGATGAGTTGAAATGTACTGTAAAAAACAGAAACTGATGTCTAAGTAATTTTGTACTTCAGTTTTAGATGCCTAGTTGTTTGCACAGTGTCTAGAAACCTACAAATACATTCAGAGATGGTACAAGGTAAACTCATCTTGTGTTTCATCATGTTTCTTGGAATATGAATATACTGCAACAGAGCTGATTGCTCTTCTGCTCCAATTTCTACCAAGGAAAATGCATGGAGGGAAGGCCCCTGGCATTTTTCCCCACTGCCAGGAGACTGTGGTGCTGCTGCTGCCCCTTTAACCGATGCTCTGAGGCATTTCGTTCTTCTAACTGCAGACTGTTTGGGTGATAGATATTGATGAGTGCAAGATGGGGACCCACACCTGTGGAGAGAACAGAACCTGCACAAATACAGAAGGAAACTTCACTTGCTCCTGTCCTGATGATGCTTCTGGAACTGCCATGGGTTGTAGTGAGTATTTGGAGTGAGAATTAAAATGAAGTGGCCCGTAACTAGGACCTGTGGTCTCAGCCAAATTTTTATACTGGGAAATTAAGGAATGACCATGTAGTGGCATACCGGGCAGCTTGTGAAACCATTCAGCATTGCTTTAGGAGAATGGATACGAATTTAATTTGGAAATATCTACGTTAATATTTGGTGCTAAATTTTACTGCCTGAATGAAATGACACATCTATCTAATCTAATGGCCTTTGAAATCAAGAGCAGAAGTAAATGCTCCTCGGAGATTATGTTTTTGGAGTTATTTTGGGCAGTGCTGTTCTTCAAACTGTGTGTTCTTTATCTCTGCGAGACTCCAACACAAGAACTTCTCGTAATTGAAGTCCCATTTCATTCTTCAGAATAAGTTAGTTTTTCAGATCCTAGTTTTTCAAAGGGCTCTGAAACTGTTTGGAAAATCTGGTTACCAGATTAATGAAAAGAGCAGTTCATAGTATCTGATGCTCATTTCAGTTCCTCAGTGTGACAGCTGCATTTTCTGAAAATGTGGAGCAAAGTGACACATTGCCTTCCTCCATGTCAGCCTTCTTCATCAGGGTGAATTTTGCCACAGATCAAGTGACTGTTTGGTGACAGAAGGGCACTGTGAGATTGTCGTAGATATTTTTCTGCAGAAAAACAGAAGGAAGTTACAGCTTTTTAAAGTAGAACATCAATCAGGATCCTCAGCCGCTTTTCAGCCATTTAAGCTTTCAGTAGTTTCAAGTGTCGCTCGGGAAATGATGATTTTAAATGATGTATGACTTGGAAGTAATGCCTTATAGGTCCCTCAGCTGTAAATATGATCTCCTGTCTTCATGTGTGTTAACACGCTGTTTTAAGTCTTTGCCTAGTAAGCTCTTTTAGCAGGCTGAAATTTTCTTTGCAGAATGCAGAACACATGGGATTCACTGCTATCACTTATTCCTTTCCAGTCTGGGCTCTTTGCCCTGCCAGTTCTCCTGCAAATGAAATTTTAAGAAAACAAATGTCATTAAAGGTCATGTTGCAATAAAACTGGTGTGAAGTCATAAAATTGATCCCATAAATATGTGGGATTAGGTATATTGCTGCTAAGCCACACTGCTGTGTAGATGTTAGGTTCTGACTTACAGATTCAGTGTAGCACTGAAGTAGGCAAAAATGTGCTCCTGTTCTATAAAAGCACCTCTGCAATATAGGTCATATGCAGAGATATCAGAGCCCCCTACAAAGCTAGCCAGTTGGGGTACTTATGGAGGTGATCATCTGTGCAGTTGCGAGCAGGCTACAGAAATCTTTGAAGAATTGGGTCAGAGGAGTTTTGTGCTTCCAATAAAGCTGTTAACTATACTTGAGATAGCTTGCACAGATGCTATCAAGTGGGTAGATGCAAAGTAGAAATAGTTTGTGCAAAAATGTCCATTTGCCTGTGAAAACTTTTCAAGTTGAGATCCATATGCGCAAAGTGCAATCACCCTTCACCTGTATGTCTGACTCTGCATAGTGGAGATTGTCTGTACCCTCAAGCTGGGTAAGAAATCATTTAATCGTAAATAATTAGGCAGCCAATAGTTGTTGTTGGTGGGTTTTTTTTACCAGAATTGTGTTCACACATCTAAATTGACAGAATACAGCTAACCTCTGTGTGCTTAAATTTGATACGCAAAATAAGCAAATAGATTAAAAACAAGTATTTGGTTGTAATTGGAGAGTCTTACCTACTATCCTATCTTGAAGTTCTGGAACGCTTTCATGCTGGCGTAGCCAACAGCTTGATATGTCTTTGTGAAATCCTGTCTTTCAGAATCTACTTCGTCTCCTACTGTTGTCAGCAATGAATACTCTACACGCCCTGTGCCAGGTGACTCCGTAGGATGCCCCCCTTCCTATGATTCATACTGCCTCCATGGGGGAGTGTGCAATTATGTTTCCGACCTACAAGACTATGCTTGCAAGTAAGTACAGAGCTGTATATCGTCTGTGCTGATTAATGGTATCCTTGGGGCACAGTTGAGTGCAGATTATGAAGTGCTTGCCCATAGGTCGCCCGTTCATCGCCTATGCTGATTATTATCTTTAGATTCTGGTCTTTTCTATAAATGTTCGCTTCTTCATACCCGTTGCAATTAATAATAGGATTGGATTTGTTCCCCGAAGACTAAATTCTTTGTTCTTGAAGTGTGAGGTAAATTGTTAAATTAGTTGGTGCTCACAGCCGCATGTGAAGGCAGTGCTTGCTCTCTCTCTGGTGTTGGCTTGCACCTGCTTGTTGGCCTTGCTGTTCTTTTACCACTGCCACTTGACCTCTTTACCCTCAGGAATAACTGGGGAATGTATCTCTCTACGTGTATGTATGGGAATGAAGTAGATGCTTTGTGCTGTGGGTCTGCTAAGGTCATCACGGCTGTTATAGGAGTTGGTATGACTTATGCTCATCTCTGTGTTTGCTACAATTTTTTAGAATAAACCACAGGCTCATTCAAAGCTCTATTTTTTCTCCTCATTCAGTTCCTCATACTGAAACTGAAGAGTCTACAACTGCAGAACATTTAAATGGGAACTTATCTTAATTTTTTTTTTAACTGTTAGTCTGTAAGAACCCACAATTCCATATTCTTCAGTACTGGAATTGGAAGATGTTAAATAAATTGTGGACAAGCTCTACTTAGCTCTGTTCTGCGGGGGGAGCGGAGTTGCACTGAACTGTTTCTACATACTGGGCACTAGATGGCAGCATTCATTCATGTAGGCTGTCAAATAGCAGAAGGAAGTCATGGAAAAACGTTATCTAGCAGAATTTTCACAAATTACCAAGTGTATTCTTTCATTAATTATATCAATATTTTTGACGTGTTTCTTCATTTTCTAGTCGTTTTGATATATACATTCCATTCCTCGATAAGCTATTTCAATGTTGAGCTTTTACAGTGGTAAAAATCCTCGAAGTAGTAAACAAAAAGAGCCTACAGAAGAAGTTTGTAGTAGAACTAAATTATGAAGACGTTTCTAACCCATATATCTTTTTCAAACACCTTTGTTTCTGTTAGCAATTATTCAGATTAAAATTTGATTTCCTCAACAAAATGACTCTCCAAGAGATAACAACTTCTATGATGCCAAGTTCAAAAAAAGGGAGCCTTGCTTCTGAAAAGGGTTAAATAGAAAATCCAAGCAAAACATAGATCATAAAAAAAGCAGTCCGTGGAATTTTTGAAAATATGTTACCCTCTGGAATCTGAGACATATAATCTCAATGAATAATTTGATAGAGTGCTTCAATAGATTTACATTAACATTACATTAACATTAATAGATTTACATTTAATATTGAGGTCTACGTGGTTTGGCAGACTTTCCTTTAATGTCATGTTGTCTTTACTCCTGCTAAATTCAACAAGATATTTCCATAAGGGTTGCCAATAATAAATCAATACGCAAGGTGACTGAGGCGATGATTTGGATTGTTTTCTCTGCTGTCACTCACAAAGTGCTCTTGCTTCCTTTTGGCAGCTGTGTGACAGGCTACGTTGGGGAACGGTGCCAGTTCAGCGACCTGGAGTGGTGGGAGCAGCAGCATGCCGAGAGGGTGAAGGTGCGGAACATCACCATCGCCGTGTGCATAGCGGTGCTGCTGCTGCTGCTGGGGTCGCTGGCCGCCTACTGCTCCAGGTACTGCTTCCAAACTCATGTTGTGAGCATGTGGCAGAGGGGCTGAGGTGCTTGTGGCCTTCACAGGTGGCTTGTGGAGAAGAATTTGTGCTGTTCCTCAGCTGTTGGAAATCCCATAATGTCCTTACATCTCTCTTGCATTTCAGTAATTGGTTCTATGAATAATTCATAAAATTCTGGCATGCCCCTTCACTGCAGTACTCACACTGATGTTAAAGAGTGACGTGTGTCTGGGGAGAGAAAGAATAAACCTGTTTAGGTTTGAAGAGGAACCATAATTTGTATTGATGAGAGAGTTTCAGAGCACCGTATTTACTTCTTCCTTAGTTTCCCTTAAGAGCTGTAGAAGTCTGCAGGTGCCATGGTAGGGCTTTGCTCTTCTCTGCTAACTGTATCAGTTTTACTTCCCTTTCAGTATAGGACTGTACCTTAATATTTCCTTGCCAGTGAGAAAAGTGCTCTGTTACCCTTCCAGTAGCCCATTTCTACAGTGACACCTGCAGCACTGAATGTGAAAGCAGTTTTCTGGGTAGTAGATGTGGGTCTATGGCACATCTGTTGTAAAAGTACTCCCTGGCATTTTCCATGGCTGTAATGAATTGTGCAGGTTTGGGATTCTTCTCATGGCAAAAAGAATCCCTATAGTCACTATTTAAGAACCTACTCTGTTGTGAAATAAATGTCATTGGTGTCCCTTAGACTGGAAAGTATTCAGCATTTAATAAGTTAGTCTTTTGGCCATGACCTTGTCAGAAAACTGCTCTCAGAGGCTCTTGTTTAAATGTACATTTTTTATTTAACAAGTAACAGAGTAAATAAATAAAAAGCCAGACAGCAGCCAAATCAGCAGTCCCCCACTGCATGCCTACCCGCCTTTCTTATGCAGGGCTGATTTTTTTTTTTTNTTGTGGTTTAGACTAATTTTAAAATTAGAACTTTCTAGGCATAAAAAGTTGAGCTGCAAGAGAAGCCAGCTATGAAAGCTAATATTTTCTGCTCCTATTTAATGGTTCTCAGCATATTTAGTCCATAAAAGTAGATAAGCTGTCACATTTCTGTATGATGGTAGCTGATGATAGAGCTTCTGATTTAAAGCTAAGTGCAGGCTGATTTGTTCTCATGACCTGGGATTCAGAAGCTAATCAGTGGAATGATACATGCAGAATAGACAAATCATTAGATTCCTGTATTTCCCATACATGTCTTTTAAACTGTCATGGAAAACAGCTACAATATGGCCAGTTTTAAGGTATAAAGGTAATGAATATCTCTTCTCTTCTTCTCTCTCTGTTGTCATTTCTCCCTGATTTACTTTTCTTTCTTGCCAAATGCTTTTGATCAATACAACTATTTATCTCAACAACAAGTTTTCAATTACATGCTTGACTGCATTTGTACTGCAGCTATTACTAGCCTAACTAGATCAAAATGAAACTGCTGATCTGAAATCCCTGTTTAACTGGAGTCTGGAAACCAATATTTGTCTTGAAATCACTATATTGCTTTTTCCTATAATCTACAGTATTTTGAAATGTACTGATTAAGTCTACAGCCAGTCCTATTCCTTTTCCAGTATGATGCAGATTCTCTTTCTAATTGGAGGAAACAAAGATCTCCATTTTTCAATTTGATAACTGTATGAACTGGAGGCAGAGAGTGCCGAACTATTGTGTTGGTTTGTTCAGTGGCTGTAGCCTGCTGTAGGTAATAGTGCTGCTCTTCACTTATGTCTTAGGTAGTCTGGATGTATAGGATTCCAGGTTTCCTGTCTTCTTTGGGAAGCAGGGAAACAATTTCTCTTCCAACAAAGAATCACAGATTTAACACCCGCAGCTTGGCTGAGGTCATGCAAAGATTGGCAGAAGGCCTGGGATTAGGATTGAGAAATCCTTGGCCTGATGCCCATGCTCAGTCAACTTGATTCCACCTCCTGCTTGTGCTCACAGAGACTGCTGTGCCTACTGAGTCCGTCTGGCATCTGTCATTCTGTGAGCTGCAAAGTGAGCCGCAGCATTAGAGTGATCCTCTTGAGCAGGGCATCCTCCTGAGAGCTGTGCCTCTCTGAGATGCAGTGTGCTCTGCTCTGTTTTACCCACAGAGCAATGGACTCAACTTCTGTTAGCACAATGACATGCAGTGCTGAGCAGATACGTCCAGGTGAGATTTAAAACATACACAGCAAACTTGCTGCAGTGCCAGGAAGGTAAAATACCTTGAAACTTCTGGAATTCAAAGAGTGAAACATGACTTTTAATTGGATGTTGAGGAGAAGAAAAATTGAATGCTAGGTCAGTGAGGATGTGCTGATTTGAATCTCAAGTAGTGTAAATGAGATGGTTTTCTTCTGACCATGTCTTCTGCTTTGGAGTCTGTGCTGGCTTTTAATCCTGCCTTACAAGTGATCAGTGTTGAAATGCAAAAATAAGAGTTTTTGAATGCATAGAGCTAGCCACTTGGAGCTATTTGTAACCTTTTTTCAACTCAAGATTTTACTTATAGAAAAATATAAGAAAATGAAAGGGGTAGTTAAAATTATAAGGTCTACATTTTTTTCTAATGAATAAGCCTTCACAGATGGCATGTTAGAATAAGTAGTCATTCGCTTCTTACTGACTTTTATTTCTGTTAAGCTGTTTGTTTTAACCTCTGCGCTGTAGCTAACACTAATACTCCTTTTCAGAGGAATGAAAGGGAACAAAATTTATGTCCCTTCTGTAAATACCTACAGAGTAAAGTGTGAAAGGAAGCAGCATCTGTTCCTCCCAAAGTGAAATAATTTGTTTCAGCTTTTTTTCTGTTGCAGAAGTCAAAACTTTTATAAGAAGAACCATTATGCAGAAGCGATAAGAGATGCCGGTAGCCACACTGACAATGAGAACATGACACCTACTTGCAACAAGTCTCGGGTAACTATATTAATATGGAGTGAAGAGGGAAATAGGAAGGATCAAAGAGTGTTAGGGATCCACTTGAGCTTATCCATCAAATAATTCACATCTTAAATACATTAAATAACTGCTAGAGTCATCAACTGCTTTGCTGTGAACCCTAGTTCATCTTACCTCATTGTTATCCCTCAAAGTTCACAGCTGCCTGGATGTATTGCAACCATTAGCGGGTGTTATTGTTAGCTTTGAACACAACAGTTGGGGAACTGTGTTCTAAATTAAGGAAATGGCAATGTGATGACATGGCATATCAGAGTTATTTTCACAGGAAGGTATGCCCTCCATATAAAAGGCTTCTTGGAAGACAAGCATTGTGTGCGCTACCTGAGATGGTGAACTTTATTCTGGAGTCTGATGCAATTAAATGTTGTGGTATTAGGAGCTGCTGCCTTGTAAAGAGAACCTCCCAGGATGTTAATGGGCAGTTTGGGAGGGAATATAAAATACTAATTCAGCATGGCTGTAGGTAGAAGTGCCATGCTTGCACTGACCCATTTCTCTTCTCACTGGTGGCAGGTGACAGGACAAGGAGAAATGGCCTCAGGTTGTGCCAGTGGAGGTTTAGGTTGTATATCAGGAAAAACTTCTTTACAGAAAAGGTGGTTAAGGACTGGAATAGGCTCCCCAGGGAGGTGGTTGAGTCACCATCCCTGAATGTGTTTAAAAACTGTTTGGATATGGTGCTCAGGGACATGATCTAGCAGAGTGTTGTTAGGGTAGTATGGTTAGGTTGCAGTTGGACTTGATGATCTTGAAGGTCTTTTCCAACCTGAGCAATTCTATGATTCTTTTGTCAATTTTGAAGTTGCACCAGTGGACCCAGGAGATCTGCTCTAGGGACCTGATTTTCACTGGAGTTAAAAGGACATTATGCTGCTGGGTGGTGGCAGTTGGAACTTGGAGTGGGCCAAAAGGTCATAATTGTCATCTGTGGCTACTTCTGTGCCTAGACAGAAACTCCTCTGTCAGAACAGCATGACTTTTCCTGAGATCTTGTCTGCATACATCCATCATCCAACACTGCATAAGCTGCTGTCATGCAGATAGCAGTCACATTTAGGCAGCATTGCATTAACTAAGCAGCATATACTTTTCAAATAAGAAAACAGTTGTGCCAGTGGGAAAGACTACTGAAAGAGTTTGCTTGTGCTGGCTTGGAGATAAATTCTAGCGATGCACCTACTTTTTACTGGGATAACTGCACACATTTTTTTCTGGTATAGATATTACTGAAAGGATTGAAAGCCTTTCACGTCAAGCCACAGTTGAAAGGTACAAAAACTGTGCAGAGTAAACAAGATCACAGATGAATTTGGCTTTATACATTTACTTTAATAATAATGGATACTTTAAATCTAGACTTTATTTGCCTGAGCCTGAAGTTTTGATTCTGCTCCTGATCTTTCAGTCCAGAAAGAGATGAGCTTGCTTTGCTCGAGGGCATGTTTGAAGGGCTGAGTATCTCGAACTATCTATACTGCAGAGCTGAGCATTTTTAATCAACGTGAAGAATGCCTCGTGTATTGTTTATTTTAAGAGTCAGGCAGGATTTGTGAGTAACCACTGAAATACACTGCTGAGCATGTCCAAAGAGCACCGATCCTAGTTATGACATGAAAGAGCTCCTTAGCTAGTCAGCCTGGGAGTTTCGTGGGCCTTTTGTCACTAGCTGCGGACCTGGCCAGCACTCTGTTCCTCCAGATACCAGACAACAAATGTGCTGAATTTTTGTGATGCCATCGTTTGTTCACAGCAGAGACAAAAAACATGGTTTGCAAAATATCTGGAGCTGGCAAAATCAGAAACATTTGTTGGGACTGAGAACAGCTTGTTGCCTGGGAGCCCTGCTCTAGGAGGCCTGAGACTCATCAGTTCTGTCCCTGCCTGCTGTTATTCTTGCAGTTAATGCTAGTGGTTGGTGACATTTTTGCTGGATATAGGACTAATTAGACAGCTAAGCAATAAACTGAATCAACAAAAACAAATCCTACCTATTCATCTATTACACACTCATGTTGAATTTCACCACGCATTCTTCTTCTGAGAGACAACAAATGCATTAATAATAAAGTAATTCATTGTAAATGGCTTCTTGGAGACTGGAAGGGGAAATCACTGACCCCTTGCTAATTATTGCATCTTTCACGGTAATGGATTCCTGTGGTTTCATGCATGTGATTTTCTCTGTGGTGATGTAACCATAAGTGTTAAGTTCATTGGAGCTCCATGCGTGCACACACACAGGTTAGAAAATGAAGAGCTGCCAAAAACCAGCAGGAAGTTGTTCACTTCTGTTGTTCACTTAAAGTGTTTTGTTGGGCAGATTTATGTTTCCAAAAAAACAAAACAAAACAAAAAAAAAGAGTAGTTCTAATAAAGGGCTGATGAAGTTCTCCCCTTTCGTAGCCTGCAGTGCTACTGATAATTTGTGACTCTAGGGAAGGGATGGAGTGCAAAGACATTTTTGGTGTTGCCCACTCAAGCTACAGTACTGGATGAGTTTTTAACATGTCACACTTTCCAAATGCTAGATATCATGATATTGAAGCTATACCTACAATTCTCCCAAGGGTCATTCACTTCTCTGTTTATTTTGCTAGAGAAGGCTACATTTGAGTGAGGGTATGCCTTAGGTTTTTTTTCTTTGTTTGTTTGTTTGTTTTTTCACATTTGTACTAGAGATCCATAAGCCAAGATAACTTTGTCCCTGGAATATGGAAGCCTTTGTAAACTTCAGCACATGCCCAGATTTTGATGCTACTCTGAGACTTGTAAACCTGCAAGTGTTCTATTTTGCACAGTCAAAGGAATTTTGCAAAACTGTGTGGAGCTGGAGCTCCTCTGGGGGGTCTGTCACATGTGGGTTAGCAGCTGTAAGACCGTGGATTTTATGCACCCAAAAAGTTGCCTAAATGGTCACACCAGCTACAGATATGGCATAGTCACACAACTCCACCAATTTTCCACCTAGACAACTGAATCTGTCAACAGTCTTCTTGGAACATCTTATCTTATTTACAGACATTTTCTTTTCTTCTCTGCTTCTGCTCTCTAAATACCACCCTCCCCCCCTCCCCCTTTTTCTATTCTTCAGCTGAGTTTCCCTCTTTATACTATTTAAGCACATCACTTTCACACTGTGCCTGTTCTTTCTCTTTTCCCTTTGGTCCTTACAGCACACTTCCCCAGAGGGTCCCATATTCATGGTGCAGTCTCATTTGTCTTCCACTGTCACTGTGGGATAATTGCACCCCCAGGTGCTGCCAAGAGCTGGGAAAGGGAGGCTTGCTTCCTTCCCTGTGTCTGACAGGGTTTCCTGCTGTCTGGTTACAGGCCTCCTTAATACTTCAAATGTGGCCCTAAATACTGTGGAGAGAGTCAGTATTCATGTACTTTTGTTCTTGCATCTGGAAAGGCTGATTTGTAGAGCAAGACAGCACTTCTTTACTAGACTGGGACTCACACTTTCCAAAGAAAGACCAGGGCTGTCATCGACTCCAATATTTAATTATCTGCCGGGGAAGGGTCATCCCAGAAGCCAGGATGACCTTTTTCCCCCTACTGTGGTTGGAGTGTGTGGCCTTTCTAGTCTGCCTCTTGGGTTTCAGAAAGCTGGTTCATTTCATATTAATTTGGGCTATGTTTTGTGCATATTGTATGTATTTGCAGTTTGCGGTTGTCAAGGAGTGTAGCAGTTCTCTGGAGACTAAAGCGGTTGATCTAATTGAGTGTGAGACAGCAGACCCTCATCCTGCCTGTCCTTCGCAATATGGTGAGTAGGATTTCCTTCTTTATTACATCTCTCCTCACCTTTGTACCAGCAGGAGCAGTGGCTGGTGTACGAGACAGAGAAATCAAACGATACCACTGCCTTGTTCAAAGCAGACTGTGCAAGGCAGATGATGTTTGCATTGTTGTGAAATCACTTGGTCCTCTGCTTTGCAGATTATACAGCAGGAATTATACTGTAACTGTTCTTTCACACTCATAAGAAGGCAGATGCTTCTCATGATAGTAATAACATCATATTTTTGTGTTTACATAAAATTTCACAGGTTAGCTTCATAGCAATGAGTTATCCAAATCACATTGATGGGGAATGCATATCCTTGGAAAGATATGTTTTGGCAGTCCTTGCTCATTCCAGCAGGATAACTGATAGGGTGTGAAGAGTCCAGATCTCCCTAGAAACCTTTCGTCCTGGAGCACCAACTGCAGTTTTGCTTTTGTGTGTTAAACAAGATGTTTGACTGCCCGAGGAATGCTTGGTGCTTAAAAAAAAAGATGAGATGAATGAAGGAGATATTCCTCCCATCACTGATGCAAAAGTGGCAGGCGGCACAGGAGCACACAGCAGGCTTTCTTGGCCCACACGTTACCAGCTGGACTGCTCTGAGTTTAAAAAACTTTGCATTGTAGAGTCAACTGGATCTCCTAATTGCTCATGTGGTGAAAACTATTGGGGAAAGATGGATGTCCTTAAGTATTTGTCTTATTTATCATACTTACTTCCTGTCCACAGAAGTTAGCAGTCAACCTGGTTTGCATCAGCCATTTAGATATATGCAAACACAAACATTTGAGGATACTGAAATGGGCAAGCATCTTGGAAGATCTTCATAACTGTGCATCCTGTCCTTAGATATATTTATAAAATATTTATATTTTATATTTATTCATCAGGAGAAAATATGCCTCACATTTACTTGGTTGGACTAGTATCGTGAACATGTGTAAAACCATGTTGTCCAGTGAAGGAAGCCTGATGTTTCCTGTTAGAAGACACTGTTCTCACTGACAGTTTCATCAGATGCAGCTTTTGGAACAGAAATTTCACATGACAGGTGTCCGAGAATATTAAGAAAAGTGGTTCAACCACTTCAGAGACTGATAAATAATCTGATGCCTTTTTTTAAGACGTTAAAGAAAGTTCTTCCCCATGTTACTGAATAATTCTAAGACCTTTAGACTTTGGAGTGGGGTGATCTTCCTGTCATAGGCATGTCTTTTCCTGATCTTATATGTTAGAATAGAAAAATATGAGATTTGCCTAGGGCACGTTACTTATTAAAATCTCAGTCGAGTTATTGAGGTTTTTTTTGTTCTTTTTTGTATCAGTTGTTTTTCTAAATTTTTTGTAAATTTCTTCTGAGTTATCATTGGCTGTCTTTTAGCCTAGGTGTTGTGAAGCATCCTAAAGGGCTTTCAGTAACATATATCTATTTTGTTCAGTGGAACAGCCTATAACATATGACAAAGAGGCAGAGACTTTGGTGGAAGAGAAGAAAGAGCAAGGCTGCCCAGAAGATGTTCCCAGCACAGAAGAATTTCTTGAACCCACTGTAGCAGAGAAGAGCCTTTCCCAGGCTGCCTGGAGAGCCCACCCCAAGCCCTGCCAGCCTGCTCCAGCCAGCCTGCTGATGCAGCCAGACTAGAAGTCTGAATTGAGTGGAAAAAAGAGGAAGCCATCGGAAAATGGGAACTTACTTAGGAAACACTGAAACAGCCTTCATTGTTTTTTTTCCTGTGCACTAGAAAACGAACCAACCAACCAACAACAGCGCAAATAAAAATAGAACAGAGAAGTTGTTACCAGTCCTTCCCTGTTGTCTCCACTTGGAAGAATTAACTGTGAGCAATACATTAGCAATGAATACTCTACAAGTATCACTTCTAGGGTCAACACTGCAAATTTCATTGAATTAGCAGCTAAAAGGACACTAAGAGAAAACAGACTAGTGGGTAGTTTCTTAGAGATGAAAAATTTGTAATGGAGATTCGTGCAAGAGATAGCCTTTATGTGCACAGAGAGTCCAGAAAATTGCCTATATAGCAGGCCACAAGAATAATGGTGGAGAAACTGGGATTGAAGATGATGAGATAAAATGAATCTTTTTTTTGTTAAAATTTTGTTTATAGACACTATAACTCTCTCCCCAGAACTGCTCTCAGACCAGTGTAATTTCTGGTAAAACATCACTGGAGCCATTGTTGTAAATAAACTAAATGTGGTTCCATGTTTCTCAGATTTGGTGGGTTTGGAGGAGTGTTTGTGTGTGTATGGTGTTAGTGATGGCCATATCTCTAAAGTGAGATGAAACATCGATGAAATGATCAATTGGAAAACAACACCCGTTTTCTTGTAACTGGCTTTCTAACAGCTACAGCTCTCTTCCAGTTATTTGCTAAGAACTAACTTGCTTATAATGCTCCGTCATATACAAAGTTGTAGCTTAGTTGTTTATCATCTTGTGATTTTCACCATTAATCTTGAATTCCTAAGGCTTTTTTCAGAATGTTTGGGAAGATAACTGGAAATTAGCTATGTTACTAATGACTTTCTCATTACAGGGGTTCTTTCAGACCTCTATGTTTGAAATCTGCTGCTATAATTATTGAACACCTCCTCTAAGCTCCACTACAGTGGTCACCAATAGTATTCCTCATAATTCATTAGATATACTGGTGGTTAATGTTATTCTTTTATATATTTAACATCCTAGTTTTTATTTTTTAGAGTTCCACTATGAAGGTATGATGTGTTGTCATTTGGTTACCAACTCTGTAGACCAGTGATGGAAAAGAGTATTGAAAGGCTCTTATCTCTTGCCCAAAATAGTTGCACTCTCAAGTAACTTTGTGAAGTTACTTCTGATTTATGCTCATGTAAACAGTAAGAGCATTGAGCCCAAGGTGTCTGAACTACAGAAATTGTAAGGCTGTGTTTTATAGGCAGTTGTCACTTAGTGGTTTATCCTTCCAGTGTGATTTTTTGGTGGATAGTTTTGAATTACTGAGTCAGTTCTGAATTCAGAATAAACTTGTTAAACAGATCTTTCCAAAGCATGATTGGAATTAGCAGCAATGAAGGCACATTCTCTTGTACGAATGGAGACAGAAGTGCTTACATGGAAAATGTGGCTAAGGAGGGTTGGCCTACAAAATTGTATTAAGGCAAGGGGAACTGCTTGGCTGAACCATTAGTATACAGTAGATTGGATTTTAATTTAAGTATAGTTTAATTTCATAAACATCGTAAAAAGCATCTAGGTTGGGTTCTCTAGTATTTCGCAATTCGTTAGCAATCTTATGTATGTTGTTGGAAAGAGAGTCCAGCTATAAAGGCAAAGCAGTTTATTTTCATGAGGTCTACACAGTAAAATATCTTTTATGCTTGCACTTTGTTTCTCTCTGGTGAAATATGTTTCTGTGCTTAAAATCCAAGTGCTGTGTTGAATGACAGTCAACATTTAGTTGGATGTATCCCTGAACAAAGGAAATAAAGACTTGTAACTTTGAATCTTGTCTAAACAAAGATTTTTCAGACTCCTTACAAATTAGTTTCATATTCTATTCCATGTTTTGTTTACTTTGCTTTCCTTCAGTCTAAGGATCTTATTTTAAATTTGATAGCATTCTTTAGAGAATGAGATAGGAAAGTCAATTCGATATGTTTTTATATTTAGAGTGTTACAAGTTCTAAATGTTTCCTACACTCAGCAGAAAACTCAAAATAATCCTTAATGATAAAACCTTGAGATGGTATTTCAACATAAATGTAATATATTTGGATTATTTGTATGTTTATAAAGCTGTTGATTTACAAAAAGAATAATAAAGGAAGATGTTTGGTGTCCCTCTTGTTTTGAAAGAAGTGTGAGCAAAACTTGCAATTTAAACCATATCATGTTTGTTGATAGCTCTGCTGGTTTCGTGCAACTTCTGTTTACCATGCTGGTATAGTACATGCGGGGATCATGAGTTTTTGTTTCACCACTTAGAGGATCTGTAAAAATGAAGATTATCATCTGAAGCTCACAATTAGATCCCAGCTAGATTATGGTAAGTTTTCATTTGTGATTTTAATTACATAATTTTCATAAACCAATTGAAGATAAATATTTGTTTTTGTGCACATTTAAGTGGTTCTCTTATGAATGTTGCTACTTCTTTGTCTAGAAAAATTACTGATGATTTCAAAATATGTTTTCAAACTTGTCTCCAATATGTTATTCTCAGGCTTTGCATGCAAATCAGCTGAAGTCAAATGGTAGAATGTTGGAGGTATTATTATATTTTTTTGCAAATTTATTTATTTGCATCTTACCTCAGATACTTTTAAAACTATTAAACATTCTATGTGGGTAGTTAACTTAGTATTAATCTCAAATCATACTGGCATACCCTGACTTTTAAAAATGAAATTAATGTGTGTTGTATTAAGCTGCAAAAGAAGGACTTTAAGACAGTGAGAAAAATCTTGACAAGCTCAAAGTGAGAAAACTATTAGGCAGTTTTGGAGAGCAGGGTAGAAAATGAGTTTGTTTAGTTTAGTAAATCCTGATTTTATCGGTCTTTGACATTTCAATTCTTTATAGCCAGATTTTCATCATAAATGAATGAGGAATATTTCATGCTCATTCATAACAGGAATAGGCAATGCAACGGTTCCCAGTCATGGGAACGCATGACACATCTCATATTTAAGTCCTCATTTTCAGTTACTTGCAACTTCGCAGACTTTTATCTGTTTGGGTCGTTTTTTTTCCATCCTGGGAGTCTATTTCAGGATGGAAGTATTTCAGAAAAAAATCTATGAAAAAGTAAAAACAGTTCAGAACGGGATTAGGAGAAATATTTGCCTTGCTAATATATATTGTGGTTTAGTCTTACTGGGAGTAATTTTATCTCATGTTATTTCAAGGTGATGCCTACACTGTTCAGTTAGTCTTCAGGACACACTTGGTGTTATTGCTTCACACCCTGATAACTTGCTATCTTTATCTCTCTGCTTGTGAAAAGGAAAGATGGTAGTGGCATTAGAAGCCTCCCTCAGAGCCCCAGGAATGCATCCAAAACACAATCTGCAAAGATGATAGCCTAAGTTAGCTCATGTTCCTCTGATCTTTTATTGATACTACTGCTTAATGCCAGTTTTGAGGTGGACAAGGAACAGCCAACTTTGTGAAGACCATTCATCATGGGATTAACTTTCAGGCACTTCTCAATACTGGGATGGACTAGATTCAGACCAGTGAAAAGCCCTAGTCTCTTCTAGCCAGCTTTAGGGGGCCCTTGACATCCTGTAATTTCAAAGCTTTGGATCTTGGATTTTGATGCAACTGATGCAGTGATCATACTAAAAGATGCAAAACCTTTTTTGTATTGGAACTCTGGCCACTACCACTTCTTCCTCTTCAAGTCTTGATGTTACAACCAATATGTCCTCTTCTGCCTACTTTATTCTTGGAAGAGATAGTTAAGATTCTTCCATTTAGCAGGAGCTAAACCAAAGCCTAGGAAAAACTTTTGCGCTCTGCAGATCAGGACCCTGAAGGCTCTTTTCTTCCAGGTGAGAGCTGGACTATGTCTTTGAGGTGAATACCTGATTCCCAGATCCTTGTTTTTGCCTGCACCATCTGCCACATGCCACTGTTACCTTTGCAAACATCCAACCTTAAACTATGTCCTTCAGGAGCTTTGGTTCATGGGGAGGTCTTGTTCATGTTACCTCTATTCTGGCCATTAGTCTGACCTATTCCTCCTATGGGATTCGGTCTACCAGCCATTTTTCAGTCTGTGTAGCAATATTGGCCTCACCCACATGGCCTTTATCCAAACCAGTTTGGAATGGTTTTATAAAGGAGTCAGAGACACCATGCAAAAAAATTTCTCACTTTGATGTAATCTGCTATCGAAATCAAAGCAGTTGGAGTCCTGGCACACTAACAAGTCCCCTAAGTATTAAAATGATGCAAACAATCAAATGAATATTTAATAATTTATTATAAAAGAATTAGCTACTCATGCCCATATAGAGAATAGATTTATTAAAAACAACAACAACAAAAACCAACACAGATTAATAGCTCTGTAGTTTCTTGACTCAGCAATTTTTGTGCACCTCTGGGCTTTTTATTGATTAAAGTCCACAAGTTTTATGTGCTGTATTCAGCCTAGAGAACATTGTGCACATTTTAATGGACATGATCTTTGTTAATGTTGATTACACAAAATAGCATATTTGAGTGTGCTGTAATAAAGGGATAGAATGCACAGTTGATATTTCATTGGTCTATCAATAGTAGTTACAATGTAAGAGTTTTGAATATGTGTTATATATAAATTTACATTTTTCATCACCCAAGAAAGAAATTCTGAATAAATTATTATTGTTCTGATTATCTGTAGATGTAGGTGGTAATCAGGGATGCTGCTTAAAGAATGTAAGCTCACATAATCTTGTTGCAGTGCACCTCAATTAAAAATATTTAGACTAAGATTTTAACCAGCATTTTGGTGTTTGTTTCTTGTTTGATAAAAAGCATTGTGCCCCCATTTCTGTGCAGACTTTGTGCACTGTGCGTGGCTGTAAATAATAAGAGTTAAGCAGAAGCGTGTATTTTAAATGGCTCTTGAAATGTAGCCATTTAAAAAAGAGATCAATAAACTAAATACAGCCAGATGCTGAACATCTCACCAGAGATTGAAAACGCTAATAATTATGGGAGATTCAAGGATCCCTACAGTATTTGTATGAAATAATAATAGAGTTAGATTTATTTCCGCTGACCTTAGTGTTGCTCATTAAAGGTTTTAGCAGAGACATAGTGACAGTCGCATTCAAGCGAGGTGTTTGGAATTAAAATACAGATAAAAGGAAAAAGGTTAATCCAGGTCAAGGGAACAGACCAAAACTGGGATTGCATAAGATTATAGTATCTTTCCTCATTTCTCCAATGGTCAACATCAGTCAGTTTTAAGTAACACTCTTCCCTGCAAAATCTGCTAAATGAGAGCATAAAGATACTGTTCTTATAGTCCATATAAGAAAACAGTCCATTCTTTGGATTTGGCAGTATCCTTAATCTCTACACAATGATTCTTGATCTCTAAGAGAATTTTGCTTGCCTGAACTTAGAAATGTGCTGAATACCAACTCCAGGGGACTTATGTAATAGCAGCCCCTACTGCTTGTTCTATGCTTTAATCCTAACAGTTCTTTTCTCCTTTGTCAAACCTAATAATGTTTATCAACCAAAGGAAGCAAGTATATCAAAGCACATTTTCATAACAGCAAGTGATTTGTGACCCCAGAACTGAACGCTACCAACTGCTTCAGGCAGTTGGAACTGGATCCAATCTGTCTTGTGGCTGGATGTAATAATAAATCAGAACTAAAGACTTTGTCCAGCCAGTGGCTCCCTTCTTCATCCCATGTAACATTCCCACAAAATGCAAACTCACAGCTCTGTGGCTGAGGATGCTACTGAGTTAAAGAGTGGTAGTGAGTAATCAGGAGTGCTTTGTTCACTTACTCACTCCACTGCTTGTTGAGCGGCGTCAGGCAAAATACTCAGTGGGTCTTTGCACACTCCTCCTCCACTTGAAGAAGAAAAAAGAGACTGAAGGAGAGATGGAGAGAAAGACATAAGAACGCTTATTTATATTCTGTTAACTCATACTATGTTTTTTTTTTTTTTCTCTAGAAGAGATTCCCAGAGAACTATTCTCACAAATAGTGGATTTGGAATCAAGCTGACTGAGAATTGCATTTCTTGCTGCTTGAGACAGATTAAATCCAAGTGAACATTGCTTTAGCACAGTTAGCTTTAACTCAGCTCTGACTGTAACCCCTCTCTCACTTTATTATATGTGAAGGGTGATTCCTGAGCACCTTGACTCACTCAGTATTTTGAGTGATGGCGATTAATCTTTTTTGCTAAAAACAGCCCTTTGTCTGGAGCCTGTTCCCCATAATTTCCAATTCAAGTCCTAATGCAGTGAAACTGCTAACCTTTTGTGTAGAGGTGAATTCACCCTCTGTTTATATGTGTAATGCTAAGCAGACCTGTATCTAAGATTTTAGAAATGCTTTACATAACAGAAGTACTGAAGCTCTACATCAGGAGGCTTCAACAAGCAAAACACAGGTATGTTTGCCCCAGTGTATATTTTAGGATGAAGGGAGCATTAGAAACATCCAGATGTATCAGTGTAAGGTCTTCTGATCTACAACAACACAAAGCATGCAGTGTGAAGTCTGGTTTAATAGTCTTTTCAGTTACAAATTTCAAGCAAACCTGCAGTGTGTGAGAGGGTTAGGCCATTACATTGTATGCCACCCAGCTTGCTATGAGTAAAGGAGGTAAGGGTGGATGGGTTTTTTAAACAGTTAGACCTAACAAATGGCACATTTTGAAGTCTTAGTAAGGAATGTGTGCTAGAGCACACTAATACTGGCAAACAACAGAAGAGAAATGGATACAGCCAAAAGTTGGCAGATCTTCCCTTGGAATGTATAGGGGAAAAAAGAAAAGAATCTGGGGATAAAAAGCTAGATGTTATTCTTTCTGCATGTGTTTATAGAAAAGGGATAGAATTCACGTTTCACCTTTTCCCGGTTTAATGTGCTTTTTTCTTTCTCCTGGATTGTTTTTTGCTACTTCTTTCACCATCCATTGTTCTATTACGGGTCATTCAGCCTTATATTTACATGGCTTTGTCACCTAGCAGTATGCCTCTGGTTCCCATCTGCAAAATCAAAGGGTCATATTTAGTCCACTACTAAGTATTCACATTTATCCTGCATGCTATGCACAGATAACAAACATCTACAGTCTGCTTAAAAAAAAAAAAAACAAACAAACAAACAAAAAAAAAAAAACAACCAGAAAGCCAAACAAATTCCCAGAAGGATAAGAAGCATCTTAAATGAGAGTGGCTTGCAGGCTTTGAATCTCCTCATCATAAAAACTAGAATGAAATAGGAAGTTTACTTAAACTGCAAATGGTCTAGAGAGGGAAAGAAGAACTAGTTGTTGAAGGCAATGGTTCATCAGAACTAGACTTCTTGACGGCAAATCCAAGTCTCTCAAATTCTTTATAGACTTCTCTTTCTATCATTTCCATGTAGGAAACTACCCCTTCTGTTGCCATCCCGTGTTGTTCTCATGCGTGTGTTTTGGTGTGTTTCTGTCTAAATTTGCATGCAGTTAATTTAAGGATTTAACAGAAGAGATGGTGATGTTGTACCAATGGCCAATAGATACATCAGAGAAATACCAAAAATGATAATCCGTTGTTTGGAGAACTATGTTCTCTTCAAAGATACAGTCTCTCACTCTTGCTTCAGCCTGTGGATAAATGTGTCCTGTACTATATCTGTGGGTGCAATCCAGTAACTCTGGGCAGAGCCATGATTGAGCCACTCTGCAGCCTAAATGCACACTGGATTGTACTTTACACATATGCCCACTGCTGCACTCAAGCTAATAGATGATGTAGATCAAATATTGATACTCTTCCATAGGTTACCTATCTGAACGGTAATTGCTTACCATATACCATCTTACTGAGAAACCATATAGCACCACACAGATTTATGTAGGAAGACCATTTGCTTTCACCACCAACGCTGAGAAACAATATCAATTGACAGTTTCTCAAACAGGATCTTTAGGTATTCCCAGAAATATAAAACTTAATTTATCACTTGCAGCACTGAATTGCTTCAGCATTTCAGATGTCAGATGAAAGTGGTAATCTGAGCACATTTTTCTTTAAAAGGTAAATATAATTGTGGGTGCTGGATAGAGAAGTGAGAATAAGTTTGCAGCAGCATCTCTGTCTTTTGCTAGATGTATAAAATCTGCACTGCAAAAATGGAGAAGCCTGGGAGATGCACATAAGGCTTCCAGTCACAGTGTCAGTTCAGTTCTGCAGGGTATTAGGCTGTCGGTTCCTCCTGCCCCTCCCCAGACTTTCTGTGAACATTTTTCTTGCAGAACTGGGGAGTTTGGCTAAGCTTCAGAGAGTCATGGGAATATATGGCATCCTAGCTGCAAGGAGCCTCTTAAGGTTCCCTTTAACTATCTGGTGAATGCCACTGGAGCCCATGGTTTTGCAGAACTCCTGAATTGTTTCTGGTCTTTAATAGTTCGCATTCTTCAAAAATTTCTCCCTATACTTTCAAACTCTATCTTTTCCCATCAGGTGTGGGTTTTTTGTTGTTGTTTTTTTTTATTTTTTTAGATAAAATTTCTAGCTGAGGGCATGCCTCAGCAGTAGGGGCAGAACAAAAAATCAAACAACAACAAAACACAGATTGAAATGAATGATTGAATGTCAGGTTTACAGTAGAACCCTCACAAAATCCCCACAAGGGAAATCCATTTATTTACTATCAAAATGGATCTCCTGAAAATTGCCAAATGGGACATTCAAAACTGTCTGCTCAACAGGAATCGAAACCCCATTTTTATATGAATTATGTTTATTTATTTTCTTTCACCCTCTGGATTTTTGTTTCACTCATAAACAAAATAATTTAAAACAGATTTACACTAGAAAATGATTTTGGTGCACAATATTCTACCAATAAAATCACTATTGCAGTGTTAGAGGAAGGAACTGCAAATTCATTTAAATGGAACCTCCAAAAAATTGAAACTTACTTCAGATAGAACTTGGATTTTAATGTCAAGGTCCTGTCTAGCAGAAGTACTTTACAGCACTGACACCATTCTGTGGGCTATTAGCAATGATTTGTCTCTTTGTTTAGCCTTATCACTGTTCAAGTTGCTCCAGCAGGAAGGCTCAAAAAGTGGGATTGATCCCAGTGTGTCTCCTAACTCCAAACCTGTATGTCTGTTATGCCCAGCTTTCAGTTTAGGGCAGTGATGTTTTGTCTTCACGAGGGCTGCAGAGTATGCTCACGTGTGAGTTGCAGAATTTAAGTGTGATGGGTTTAGGAAAGGATGGAGTTCCAGCTTGAACTGTGAATTTCCTGACTTCTGATAAAAACCAGATGCTTGGTACTGTTATAACATGGAGTTTCGTGGGTGAATAGCACTACTTTATTTCATAATCTAATGGGAATTATAAAGTAGTATCTCACAATATCAATATTTAAATATCCCAGTGTTAGCATATTAAAACAATAGCAATTCTTTGTTCATGACACAGCTGAGGGGTAAATCCATATGCTGATGCCCTCAGAAGAATGTGTCAGATATAAGAGAGCAAGACAGTCTCTCAGGACAATATTTCAGGGCTAAATGAAGTCTCATATGGGATATCTTTACAGATTGATTTCTTAGAGCTATGAAAAAGAAATATAAGCATTCTTTCTGCATGTATGGCTGTGCATTATGTATTATTTCTGTCCACTTATGGCAGAAAGAAATGGTACAGTGTGTCATACAGGTGTTTCTATATTACATGCTAGTTGCTGCCTCAGTATGTCAAGGAGATTTCAAGGAAAATCTAGTCCAACTCAGCTGTCCAGACAGTACCAGTGCCAGGCCCAGTGGCTCATACAGCAAAAAGGGAGCTCTGGTTGCCCACAAGTCAGAGGAGCTTGGTGCTTCAAATTTTCTCCCTATTTAGCAATGGCAAAATGTCCTCATGTGAATGCATATACACTAATTAAACTTTTCTTTATTTGTGGCTGGCAGGGAGGTACACCACAAACTTGTGTTTTCCTACCCGTCTCTCCTTTTGCTCTTTTGCAGGAGCTGCTCCATCTGCTTTCATTGATGCGTTCCCAAAGCTGCTATGAACACATGCATTGTTTCACACCCATAAGCTGGATACCATGTAGTCAGCAGATTTAATACCTATGGTGTTTACTAGTGTGGACTCTCAGGTGTCTCGTAGCAGGGCTGACCACAGGCTGCAACCTTCCCCATAAAACAGCTCTGGTTTGGCTCCCTCACTCCTCTCCCCAGCTGCCTATTTTAAGGAAAAAAAAAAAAGATAAAGATAGTGTATTAATCTCTCAATCTCTCTGTCTCAGCTACTTAAAACTGTCCCACAGGTACAAAAATATGGGAAGGAGAGAGCTGGCCCAAACCATCAAACACTGCTTTTCATTGGAATCGGCCTCAGAACAAACCACCACTATGAAGCGTCTTCATTTCAGAGTTACGGTGGTCAAAATTTTGCAAGTTTTCACTTGTAAAGCTCAATTCCTAAATTGGGCGCTATGCTTTTGTCCCACTTTACAGTTGTTATGCCTGAGGTGGAAGGTGCTGGGACAGATTATATTGCCTATAACCTGTCTCCTGATTTCTGTGCCAGGAGATCCATATTTCCATAGGGAGTGCAGACGAAGGCATTATATGGATCAAAGTCTGGATCATCCTGGGCAAGGTCCGTCACTGTAACCTTTTGATCTATGGGGGAAAAAAAAGAAAAAAAAAAGTCCTCTTGCATTAGATCTATTTGGTGTTTGTGAAGACATATGGAGTGAGAATACTGGAAACCACATGCCCACATTTATCTGCAGGTTGGGGATTACCTTCCTGACAGGTGAGAAAGAAGTTGTCTCAAATCTCATTCAAATGTTTCCTTTGTTCCGGTAAATCTTGGAAGAGACACAAATTATAGCAAATATGTAATTTTGACATGAAAAACAGTCCAAAAGGGCCTAAAATGAAACCACAAATTCCCTTTAGTTAGGCATGGAGATTAAGTGTGACTCTCTTGCAAATGATATGCTCTTGCATGTTGAAATTCCGAAGATTGGTCTTTCTCTCTTTCTCTTTTTTTAATTGGAAAAAAAAGATAACACACTTCCCCCCATAGCTCTGTCAGCCCCCAAACAGATATTGAATCTCTCCTCCAAGTGGGATATAGCAACACTTTAAAGTCATTTTAAGTATACACTGATGTCAGCTTGTTAAGGGTCTTGTTGCCAGTTGTAAGGTCGCAGGTGAAGGTAAGAGTAGGACCTCAAGGAGGGCATCCTCACGTGCTATCAAATTCTGACATTCACCGTAGCAGAGAAGGTATGACTTCTTGCACATACGTAATCCAGCAGCTTTCTCTTCTGATCCCAGCTATGCTGTGTAACTGCTCTTTGAGGTTGGACAATGCAGTAAATGTCCTAGCTGTTCCACACATGGTAATAAGAAAAATATAACAGAATCACAGAAGAATGGGAATTGGAAGAGACCTCTAGAGATTACCGAGTCCAACTCCCCTGCTAAGGCAGGTTCCCTACATATGCTATTGCTGCAGGATGCAGCAATATTGATTTGCTAGGAAGTAGCATATTGGGTTTTTGTCCACTCATCCTTCACTGATGCTGGCAGACATGTCCTCTGTGCAGAAAAATATGTACCACTGAAATAGGTACAAAAATTACCCACCTCATTACTTCTGTTGTATATTCTACTGTTAATGTGTGTGTGTGTGTGTGTGTGAGCTGTCAATATATTTTTTACTGCTCTCAACACTATAGGGTGACAGCAGACTGAGGAACATAGAAAGTTGCTGTTATTTCACTGTCTTCTCCTTCCCCGGTGAAGATCCTGTCCCTTTATGTTTTGTCATTCAAATTAGAAAGCAGAATTTTGTCTTCTGTCTTGCTGTGGGTTTATTTAAGTCAGATGTTGGTGCTAAAGGTATCAGTGATGGGCTTTCTACTCAAAACAGTGAAAGCAGAGCAACTCGGTGTTTTTACTTCACTTGTGTTTTCAACTTCTCTGGCATTGCCCCTTAGGATGTGCGGGGAAAAAGTAAAAGGAAACCAACCCTTAAGTCTCTGTGTAAGCAAAATAGGATGCTAGGTTAAACAGTCTACTAGGACTGAATGAAAGCTCTGCATTATCAGACACGTTGCTTGTCAAAAGGGTTGGAAATGGTGTGAAGAGGAGTTTGCAAAACGCATCAGTAGCTCTGTGAGCTCTGTGCAGGCCTCAGGAGGGAGGGAGGGAGGATCTCCTCTTTTATTATCTGAGGAGCATCAGTCCCTTTGGTCAGACTGCTAGGCGCCTCCTGGAGCTTAACCTCAGATTAACATCTGCTTCGTTTCAGTGTCTGTCTGATAGCGATATCAATAAACATCATCATCTTACAGTAAAAACTGATAATTAAATCTGTGCCTGCTGACTCGTTATCTTTTGTGCCCAGGGGAATAGTTGCAGAAAGAAAAGATTTAATAGATTGGAATATTTTATATTTCACTGAATAATGAGTATGAAGATCTCGTAAGCACGATCAGGGATTAGGCACCTATAATGTGTGCCTATAGACCACTGAAGTGCAGAGCAAGGCAGGCTGAGTGTCCTGGCATTGGTCTGGGCCAGCTGTCAGTGGGTTCACCTTGTTGGCTCAGACAGAGATCTGTGGCACTGGAATGGATTGCTGTCCTAATTTCTGTCTTTGTGAGGTTTTGCAACTACTGAAAAAGGGTGGTTTGTAGGGAAAACATGTCAGTAAGAATTTACCTTCCATACATGCCTGTACCAAGAGATCTTGCACAGTTTTGAAGGTAAGTCTAGTGTCAGGCTTTGGTTGAACAGAACGACAATTGAACTATAAAAACCCTTTATTAGTGACTCCCTCCAAACTGCCCAGTAGTGTCTGGTGGTAAACAGTCTCTCAAGCTGATGGGCATACAGCTCCACCCATGATGAGGAGCAAGAAAACTCCCAAATCAAAGCACTAGGCACAAAACTCTTTAAGGCACTTTCTAGTGTTTCATGGGAGACCTGCTAGCAACCATACCTTCCTCGGCCAGCAGCTTGCCTCCAAGCTGGGAGAAAGGACAGTCCTACCCTCTGCAAGGTACCACCCCAGTGCTGTGCTGAAGTCAAAGCTCCTGTTGACTGCTATTTCTTGCTCGCACCTGCTCCAGTGGTTCATGCAATGAGAGTGTAGAAGACCACAACCTTGGGAAGGTTTATTTTGGTATTTAACTTAATGCACCACCAACACTTTCTTGGATGGTGCTACAGGCTTGAGTGGAGGGCTTTGGGTTGAGAAGACAGAATGAGGAGAAGAGACAAAATGCTGTAGTTAACTTTTGCTTTTTAAGCAGTCAGCCTGTGCATTTGTACCTTCAGAGAAAGTTGCTGTGAGGAAATGTAAGTGAAGTTCTGCACTACCACCAACTCCCATGAGATTAAAGCAGATAGATAGAGGTGCAATATAGCAGTGATTTCATACCCCATAAAAGATGGATCTAGGGACTCATATTTAACAAATGTTTAGAGATCTGAGACAAGTCTTTCCTACTTTTGCTAATCTCCATCATTAAAACATGGGAATATATAATGGATTAATATATATTACATCATGAAAGCCTGATCCCATTAAAATCGGAGGTAACTGGGCTCTTGATCTTAATGAGTTATCATTTCAGCATTTAAATAATTTCTATCTTTAAAAAAGACTTTGTAAAAAAGGTTTGTAGCTCTATGGGAGTATTCAATGCAGAGAGTCAACCAGAGACCTATAATGTGTATTGAGGGTTTGTGTAATGCTTCAGAATGAGGCCCAACTGGAAGTGAAATGGGATGTGAGGAAAAATAATAAGGCACATTAGTCAAAGTCTTCACTGACAGGACAAACCTCATTTGCCAAGGCTTAGGCTAAAAGTTTTTGCTTCACTTTTCCCATGTGGGCAGTCCCAGTGGTCAAGCCACTTACATTAACCCACTTAGCCTCCCAAAAATATCTGTTTGTATAGAGAAGGGAGAAAGCCTTGCTCTTTCCCTTTATCCCGGAGGAGAAGAGGTGACACTTGAGCTTTGTTTGGCTTAACCTGTTTATAACTGTATTTCGTTTGGCTTAACCTGTTTATAAATGTATTTTGCATTAGGAGAAGAAACTTTGTTTTTAGAGAGCACAGCCCTGTCAAAAAAGCCACGGGGTACTGGAGGATGGCAGCTGGACATGAGCCAGCAGTGTGTTTGCAGTCCTGGAAGCCAACAGTGTCCTGGTCTGCATCAACAGAAGTGTGCCCAGCAGGGCAAGGGAGGTAATCCTGCTTCTCTGCTCTGGGCTGGTGAGGCCTCACGTGGAGTACTGCATCTAAATGGGGAGTCCACAGTACAGAAGAGACATGGACCTGTTGGAGCCGCGTCCAGAGGAAGGCCACAAAAATGAAGCAAGAGATGGAACGCTTCTTCTATGAGAACAGTCTGAGAGAGCTTGGGCTGTTCAGCCTGGAGAAGAGAAGGCTCTGAGGTGACCTGATAGCGGTCTTTCACAGTATCTAAAGGGGAGGTATAAGAAAGAAGGGAACAGACTCTTCAGCAGAGTCTGCTGTGACAGCAGAAATGGCTTCAAACTAAAAGAGGGGAGATTTAGCTTGGACATAAGGAAGAAGTTTTTTATAATGAGGGAGGTGATGCACTGGAACAGGTTGCCCAGAGAGGATGTGGATGCCCCATCCCTGGAGACACCCAAGGTCAGGCTGGAGGGAATCTGAGCGCCTGATGGAGCTGTAGGTGTCCCTGTTCACCGCAAGGGATTTGGACCAGATGACCTTTAAGGGTCTCTTCCAGCTCAAAAGAATCTATGATTCTATAAGTAAGAGTGGCAAAGCTTTGGTGAGACTATGTATGGTCTCAGAACTCTCAATTTTGAAGCATGTTTTGCTGCTGATCCAGTAGTCTCCAAACTGTAGGGACATTCTGAACCTCTTGGAGGCGACTAGGGGCTTGTCCACTGTGGTTTTTTGAGGTTGTAGGGGCTCTTTTGGCACTCGGAGACTTTCTCACCTATAAGGGGATAAGTGGCTGGAGGGAATTCTACATGAATCACAACCCCATTCCACCCTACTTGTTGGGTCTGAGGGCTTGGGCAAGGCTTTGCTTTTCCTCTCAGGGCACATCTCATGTACCTGTGATGCTGTGTTGTGATCTGTTCCCTGCTCCAGGACCTGATGGGCCAGGTGACTGTTCAGCTGGTCCTGCAAACAGCTGTCTGGCTTTGCCTGACACACAAGGCCACGGGGCTGCTTTTCAGCCTGCATGATGATAGCTTCAGATCATTGTCCTTGGAATAACTTGCTGGGGAAAGTGGTCTTTGGCTTGATTGAATACTGTGGACTTTTCCTCTGGCTGGCAGGGCTGGAGTCAGTTGGGCAGTGCCAGGTTGTGGCATCCATCTTCTGCAGTTACCGAGGATTTCACCTGATCACCATGACTTTTCAAATATCATCAAGAGTGGCTTAGCAACTACATCAGCCAATTCCCCCAGTACTCAGGGTTGCATCTCATCGAGACCCGTAGACTTATGGATGTTAGGCTTATGGACTTACAAGCTGTGGACTATTACCGCTCCAATTTTTGCATGTGGAGTACAACTTGAGTTGCATTCCAAGATTGCTTGGAGGCAGCAGATGGTGACCTCCCAGGTGTGTTTCCTGTTGACTTTATGCTACAAACTGTTTTCTCTCTTCTTTTCACATTCATTTTTCCCAAATGATAAATATCGTTGTTATTGACACCTAGCAAATTGAAATGCACAAATTCATGTTACAAAAGCTGGGTGTGAACTTCTATGAAGCTGTAAAATAAGGCACTATTAAAAACCCCAGCCTGTACTGCTGCCAGACAGCGCCATTAAACAAAGAACTGTGAACTAATTAATCTAACTTAAAAACAGTGTTTCTCCCAAAGCTCTTATTAAACATTCTGGAATGTGCTAGGAGAATTTGGCGATTTGATGTATCTTTGACAACGTTCATAGCAACAGCCTAGGCATGCTTAGGAATTTATGCACAATTTTTCCTTTTTTTGGAAGGGTATAGGGAGAAGAGAGGGCAGGAGGTACCTATGGAAATTTTTTGGTGTTGCTTTCAAGCAAAATTCTCCATGTGCCACTGGATCTTGGAAGGGTGTGAAGACTAAGTGAGGATCTGCACAGGTTCTTCATCATCTCCAGTAGTAGTTATGTTCTTCAAACTATCAACTGTGAAGGAATTTCATCAAACGTACACAAGAGGAGTAGAAATTAAAGCCATTGTTTTAAGGTAATAGGTAGCAATTGTTTTAAGGTAAGAGCTGATTTGATTTCCATATTATAATGTGTGATGTGAAAAAAAGAAATGAGGATCTGGGAGGCTCAGTTTAGAAATAACTTGTTCTTACAGGAAGATCTGATGATTCTTATTCAAAAAATTCAAAAGGTGTTCACCACATACTGTTCTTAATCCTATAGACAGGTAGAAAATTAATTGTGTAAAGTGAAAACAAACAATGGACATTATATAAAATGGACTAGACACAAGCCATGCAAACCTATCTTTGAAAACCTTGTCAAGGTATGTCAGAAGGTACTGAAAGCATTTATAAACTATAAGAAGTGACTGTAGGAAGCTCCAGGCTGTGTGCTGTGCTGTCCTGAGCAGTGGCCAAGGGCTCTGAGCCACAGCTGGGATCCTCTGCCCATGGGCAGCTGGGAGAGAACCCACAGCTCTGATAAAGCTGTCTAACACTGTTTAGTTTGCCAGAGCATTCAATGTCTCTCAGGACTTCAGTGTGCTTATCTTGTTGTGAAACCAGGTCACTGGACTCAAAACTCTGTAGGAGGAATGTTAGGCGGATTTTATTTGTAGGAGAATTGTGTGCTAGGGTTTGGTTTGGGACATTAATCTCCAGTGCTAACATCTCCTTTCACATTACTGATTAAACTCTTTAAAAGTGAGACTTCACATAGGTATATATCAGCTGTTGTTCAGCCTTCAGTTCAAAAGCAAGTAGTATTTAAATGCAGGAGAGCGATGAGCATATGTCATGGGGGACAATCACCTCAGCAAGTGTGAATGCAAGTCCTGCAGAGTGCTAGCACAGGTAGCTGGTTTCTTCATGTGTTAGTTTTGCCTAGTATTAGGTACAATCAGAAGTCCAGAAGCTGTTCAGCCAGAGCCTATACATTAAAAGATATACTGAATTATAATGCTAATAGGTGTCTGGGACTGACTTTTTATGTGGTCTGATAGTGATAGGACAAGGAGGAATGGCTTTAAACTAAAAGAGAGGAGATTTAGGTTAGATGTTAGGAGGAAATACTCTACTCTGAGAGCAGTGAGGTCCTGGCACTGACTTCCCAAAGAGGTTGTGGATGCCCCATCCCTGGAGGTGTCCAAGGCCAGGTTGGATGGGGCTCTGGGCAGCCTGACCTGGTGGGGGGCACCCAGCCCACAGCAGGGATTGGAACTGGGTGATCTTTTAAGGTCCCTTCCAACCTAAGCCATTCTATGCTTCTATTATATGATATATGCCCTAATATATGGGGAAACAGTGGTTCTAATCAGCATGTTACAGTAAACCCAGATCTGTTTATTTGCCATGCTCTGAAAACATATATATTCAGTAGTACCATATGATTGGACAGCCTGGTTAATCTTTTTGCCTGGATTTATGAACCTGTTAACAAGTCTTCCCATCATCTCTGAAGCAGGCTGGTAAAGATGCTGTTATTAAATCATATGGATTTTGACCTTAGCACTGTCAACGAGAGGCTTTGTTGCTGGCTGAGATTGTAGAGCTGTGCACTTGAGAGTGGGTATTGTGAAAATGTGTATGCTCTGAATTAACAGTTGAATGAATTTTAGAAGCTAGTTCTGTGTTTGATTTTGTCTGTTCTCTGGTAACGAACTTTATAGGGACAAATATTTGAAAAGAGTTAAATTCAGACTCTGATGCAGAAGTATTCAGTGAAACAGAGACGTGTATCCACTGCACAATGATTTTTGCTCTCCCAGCCAGGGGCTGGAACTGGTCCCAAGCATGACCCGTCACAGCCAAGCAACAATCAGTTTGGGTACAAAGTATTTGTTTACAAGCTGACTCGGTAGATAATTATACACCTACTTATTAAAATAATTGGTAGATTAAACAGTTGTGTAGTTGTTTGTAGAATGGCATTTGCAACCACAATTTAGAGAACAAAATAATTCTTTCTGGAATCATAGAACAAGAAATACGATTTTGAGGAAATCGCAATTGGTCTCTGGTGTCCTGCAAATGAAAAGAGACCGGGTGCATCCATCCCTGGATGCAGTTTGTTGAGAATGGGTTGTTCCAGCTCCAGCTGTGGATGAAAGACTGAATCTAAAGTGGCCGAAAATTACGCACCGCTGTAACTGCAAGTTTTAAAATTCAAGTAGGAGAAAGCTCAGAAAAATAAGAAAAGCCATTTCCACATGGCTGAATTGAGATAACAACCCAGGACAAGATCTCTTTGACACAGCCTCGGTCTGAGCAAGTAATTGCTTGGAGGGAATGAAAGAGCTGAATTTGCAGGGTGCGTAGGAAGGAGAAGACAGAAGGATAAAGCTGGCGGCAGTTTTGAGCAAACGCTTTGGAGGTCAAGGAGCTGAGCTGTGGTGGGAACTTCAGGCAAGCTGCCTGATTTTTCGTTACATTCCAATTTCCAGGAATGTGAAGAAGAAAGTCAGGAAAGGGTGTGTTAGATGACATTGGTAACCAAGGTTTGTGAAGGTTTATTTTGCCAAAGTTAGTGAGCTTTAAAAGCACAATTCAAGGAAGGTTTTCCTGTCCTGTTTGTTTTCCACCTGGATCCTGAGGTCAGACAGGTAGGGAGAGATGGTTTTTGCAATGGAAAAGAGGGGAAGAATACCTGTTCTTGTCCATGTGGAACACACATTCTGGAAAATAAGTCAGAGTTCACAGTAATACACTTATTTACATTGTGTTTGTCAAAGGAAAAGTGTGTTATTTAACTTCATCACTTTCCAGGAAAAGGGAAGTTTGCCGAGTGGCTGTTCCCTGCAGGTAGTTTGAACAGCTGTACAGGTTGCACCTCCTCTTACAGAAACCTTCCTTTTGGGTATGAGCTCTTCCTTCATCTCTTTCTGAGTGTCCAATTTCTTAAGCTCCACTCATGAAACTGTGCCACCTCTTCTACCCTGATCCCCCATTTCTACAGCTTGGCGCCTCCCTGCCATTTTTATATGTGTTGAAAATGTTGGCTAAATTCCTTCCTCCACCAATGAGTCCGTTTGCAAAACTAACTATAGCTGTAAGCCTTTCCCTCAGTATCTTTGCCTTGCATTCTTTTCATTTAAACCTCCATAAAATTACAGAGCTCCTTCCTTTTCAGTTATGTTTCAGCTGCTTTTTATTCTAATCCTTCAAAAGGTTTGAGATCCCTTCCTCTCCATCTCATCCCTTTGCTCTCTGGGGATGTTTCCCTTTCTGTCTTAGTGAGATGATGTCACACCACTCCAGCAAGCCATATTTAGGAGAGATTTACTGCCACATAACTACATCCTCTGTGGTTTTTTGGGTTGTTGTGTTTAGTCTCCATCGAGTCAGAGTGAATGGCTGCATTACTGCCTCACGCGTACATGCTTGAGTAGAACATCATTTTCAGTACAATACAAAACACAGCATGGTGAAGGTAACGCATTTGGTTACTGTTGAAACAAGAGACCTCTGTCCCCAGCCATCAGGAAGAATCTCACATAGATTGAATGGATGACTTTGTTATGGTCAGGCTGTATACTTAACTCGTACTTTTGGACCACAGTTAAGCGCTAGACAGCAAAACACACCGACAATGCAGCAGGTGGTTTGCTGGCAAAGCAGGTGCTCTGACAGCACGAGGGAAGCCCTTCTGCTCACCTGCGCCTTGAGGCAGCCCTGCCGGATTCGGCTCAGCAGAGGCACCGGATGGAGGGCCGCTCACCGCTCGGAGGCTGCGGAGTGCTGCCGACCAGCAGAGGGGGCTTTGGCACAGGAGAGGCGGCACGGCGGCGGCTCCCGGCTTCAGGGGGCGAATCTGCCCGGGATCCGCTTTGAGCACTTGGTAAGTAAACGCGGTGATGGGTTTCTTGGATTAAATGTATGATGAGGGAGGCATCTGGCGTTTCTCGAGGCAACTGACGTAGAGTTGTTATGTCTGAAAACAAAGCCTTCCCTCTTTGCCTCTACACTTTCTCAATCAGAGGATGTTTCAGTAAGTGCTATTAAGACACAGTCTTGGTGGAAGTAATAATCTAAAGCCTCAAAAGGTGTTTGGATTGAATTTGTGTGACACCTGGATCTAACCCTCTGTAACACAGAATAAGCTTCACTTATCACTCTGAAATGCCTTGTTTGATTCTTTGAGTTAGTGGTCTATGTACGGAAAACTAAAGCTCTGAAATGGAATTTGGTCATTTGTGCAAACAGGTCCCCAGTGATGAAGAGCAGCTTACAGCTGTGCTTTGTGTGCTCACACCCTGCTCCTTGCAGCTGGACCCACTATGCAGGCACGTTGTCCTCTCAGGCTTCACTTATTTGTCCCCAAAACTTGTGCCAGATTTGAAAATGCTGAAGCCTAGGCTCTAGAGCAGTTCTGTTGTCGTTCCCCCTCCTCCCCCCCTCAGGCAGCCTCCATGCAGAGCCATGGACAGGCTCTCCCCTGCTGAGACTGGGCTGTAGTCCACGGGTAAGTAAGTTAAAAATCAAGGTGTTCTGTTGCATGCAGAGTTACAACAAAAAATATCTGTCTTCAGATATTCCCAGCATGATCCAAGTTTAGGTGCAGTATGAGAAATGACAGCTCAATTAAGATGGGTTCTGCTGCAGGTAGACCCTGACTGCTGAGATCCTAGCAGAACTCCCACTTGGCTTTTTGTGTCCCTGCACAATGCGTATTTTGAGCTGCTGTTGCCTGCAAGCTGTTCATCTTCAGCAGTCTTTATATTCTGCTGTATGTACACCTGTAAGCATTCTGGGCAAATGCAGACACATCTCAACATCTTAATTATCCTTTTTTTTTTTTTTTTTTTTTTTTTTTTTTGGTACTTGCTGTTGTTTGGGGTATTTATTTATTTCTTGCTGTAAGAAGTGCAACTTTTTTTAATTTGAGCTGGTTTGTGACTTGCCCGTTTCTTCACACTGCTTCATCAGATATTGTCAAATAATATTCAGCAATAGGTAGGTATTGTTTAGCAAGCGAGTGTGCAGGAAAATGAATTCCACCAAGGAAATGTGGGGTTAGGAAGGAGAAAGATGTGAGAGCAACTCAGTGCCTTGCAGAGAGCACTCTAAGAATGGCAGCTGCAGTGGAAGGGCTGGTAGGAAAGAGAAATCTGCATTTCATGAGGATCTCCCCCCACAACACACTTTCATAGACATTGGTTCTTTCCTGAACGCTTCTGTGCACTGTGTTTATTATTGCTTCAGCAATGCTTTCAACCAGGAAGTGCAAAACCTGGTGGAAAGATTCTCTTGTTAAACACCTGATTTTAAGAAGACAAATTAGGAGGAGAGGGAATGGCTTCAAGTTGTGCCAAAGGAGGTTCAGGCTGGATATTAAAAACTTCTCCTAAAGAGTGGTCGGGCACTGGCACAGGCTGCCCAGGGAGGCGGTGGGGTCACTGTCCCTGGAGGTGTTCAAGAAATGTGGAGATGTGATAATAAGGGACAGAGTTGGGAAATACTGGTGGGAGGTGGATGGCTGGACCAGATGATCTGAGAGGTCTTTTCCAACTTTGATGATTCTGTGGTTCTATGAATTTATACTTAGAACAGAATACATTAACACTTGCTATTGAAACTTCATAGAAATTCTGTTGCCATCAGTGGCTCAAGTTGACTCTTGGAAAAACAGTAGTTGCTTCTCAGATTTACTGCTTTTCTACCATATCTTTCCATTAATTTCATACATAGACTGATTATGCTTTTAAAACTGTTCTACCAGTAGCTGCCTGAGGGCTTCTTTCAGTCATTTTCCACAAGTTAAGTATACTTTCCTGGCCATATCTGATCCACTGGAATAAAACCTGTTCAGTCATTTTTAGAAAATGAAATGATGTACCGTTATTACCAAGCATAAAGCTCGGTAATCACGAGCTTTATATTTCATAGAAAATGCTTTGTCTGGCTCTAGTATGCTAAGAAAACCCATTAAGGGGTGTAATAATAATCATAGGAAGGCGCACAGGACTGAGAAGCAATCCAATAGATCACCTAGTTCTTTTTGCTCTGGGATAAAGGCCAACTATCTTCATAACAATAGCATGTGCTCCTATAATATTGTATCTTCCTAATATGTTCTTCAGTACTTCTAGTGATGGAAATGCCTCACCACAGCCTTGCCGTACAGTCCACTACAGCATTCCTCTCCCCCTGCCACTACCATTTGCTTACACATGTGGTATAAATCCTCCATGGATGCTTTGAAGTACAGCAGATGAGCCGGAGAAAGTCAAACCAGCTGTCTGCTTCAGAACAAGACTTTCTGGATGGCCTTCTTCAGATTGGCAGTTTTTCAAAAACCTTACCCACTGACATTTTTGAGGCTTTCTATTTTCAGAATGATAAAGATAATGATCAAGAAACATGATTTTGTTCTAGCAAATGAGAAAGCAAGTGTGGGTAGTTTCTTTCCCCAAAAAAGCCTTTGTGCATCCCATGGAATGAAAAATAATGTTGCAACTTACACTTTTACAGTGCATGTGTATGATTCAAAACAGAAATAGTTCCCTATTCATCTCCAGAGATGGAGCTGCTCTGTGGTTGGCATGATTCAGAAGGAGCTCTGCGTGAGATATTTCATCAAGTTTTGAGATTACTCAACAGCAGAGAACGAGAAGTCCCATGGCATTAAATCATTCTGACTGAAAGCCACTGTAATATGTTTTTATAAAAAATTGTGCCTCTGCAAAATTTCCGCCTATCTGTAGGATGTGTTTTTAAGGAATTAAATTAAACCCCCACTTAGGCAGAGGAAGGAGATAGGATTAGGAAAAAACTTCCAGTCTCAGCTGATACATAAATAGGTAGAGACTGAACTGCTATCTGTAATATAGGAACAGCAGCAGATCACTGATTTTTGTTTGTTCTTCATCACACGGACTGGTTCCTACTTGCTTGGATGAATGGTAGTAATTTTTGCCGTGACTTTCTGTTAACAGTTTTTGTGGTTTGGAAGTCTAAGTGTAAAAATAATGGTGCAGTGAATCAACAGAACTTGGCCTGTGTTGTAGCTTGCTGCACTGCTGGGGAGAAACAAATGCTTTCTAAGCATACCTGCTATAGAACGATGTCCTAACTCTTCTTCTTTGGATTGAAAATAGAAGGATAAGCAATGATGGTTTATTAAAGGGTTCTGGGGTACGGCCAAATAAAGCTCATCCAATTTGTTGTGCTTGACACACAGATATTGTGGTCAATGCAATGATTTTAACTCTAGTGATGCTCTCTGATCTTCCTCTATTTACAAGATCTTTGTAGACTTCATAGTAACTGAGTGATGTCGTCTTCCTTCATTTTATAACTCTGTCATTTTAAACTACTATTGGAATGAACTATACAGCTTTTTTGAAGTATTTTCTGCTGAAATTCCATATGGTTGTCAAGCTAATAGCAGAGACAGATTTGCCTCAGTCTATTTTATGTCAGATCCTAGGAAAATAAATAACTGCATCATATGAAAGAAAAATAGTGTTTTCTGTTCCCAAGGAAGACTGTCTTGTTTCAAGCTTCCACTTCTCTTTGAGCGTGTATGTTCATTCTTTCTTTGATAACTTCATTAAAGATGGAGAAATTATTAGCACTCCCTTGTCCCAGCCTTAGCAACTCCGCAAGCTGTGCCATAAGACACAGACTTCTTAGAAAGGAGGAAAAGCAGAAAGAGAAGGAAAGGATGCTGAGAAGTCTCCTGCTTCATTAGGAGTTAAAGCAAGGAAATTTGATTTTGGCAGCTCTTCTGGTGGGAAAACAGACCTGTAGAAACATCCCAGGAGCTTGGTTTCTTGGCACCAAACATCCTAAGAGCACAGCACGCCACCTGTGATTTTCTTTCTTAGAGGTGTGGGAAATGCAGCTGCCTTTGATTGATATCAGGCTCGGTAAAACAGGAGTTACTCGTTGATCTGACAATCCTCCCTGCTAGCAGTTGAAGGGAGAGCGAGCAGAAGAGGCTCCCTTTGCCACTTCTGCATCTACTTTCCCTTTAGATGCCCAATACATCTGTGGCAGCAGGAGCTTGAACGATGGCTGTCAACCACCATAGGGTAGATCCAGCAGGCCACTGAGGGATTTGCTCTGTTGCAAACTCTCCGTGTTCTTACATTATGATTTTAACCATCCAACAGGAAGCAGCCAATTAAAAAAAAAAAAAATCAGAACAGAGAAGTGCTGGGGGAAGGCACAGGGCAGTCAGCTAGAGAAGCCACAGAGACATTCACTTTCTTCTGATGGTGACACTTGTGTTGGGATGCATACCTCTTATTTGCCGTTTGCTCTCTGTGGATTGCAGAGTGCCATGCAGCGTGGTGGAAGCATGCTCTGAATTACACTGCTGCACTGCAAGCAGCTCCAGCTGCAACAAAGAGAGGCAGAGAGCTGCACAGGCACCAAGCATCCATGGTCATTTTGTGCTGCTGGTGGCAGCATCACCAGCTGTCACCGCCCGGCAGCGGGTCCTTGATGGGTAACCTCTGCACAGGTGCAGACAGCTGGCAGTGAGCAGCAGGAGCTGTGGGAGGAGAGGAATCATGCTTAGAGAATGAGATCATGCAAACTCTGTAATTATGTACTGCCCTCTAATTATGACATTTTCAGTTTGAGTCTTTGAAAACAAGTTTAAGAAGTGTCAATGCAGTAGTTACTCTAAAGCTTAGGATGTGTTAAGAAGTCCTGCTGGAGAAACACCTTTTTTTTTTTAAATGGAAGAGATCTGTTCCCTTCTTAGCATTTGCATGACCAACGGAGAAATCAGCTTTAGCTAAAATCCCAAAGTTTTTTTTTTTTTTTTTTTTTTTTTTTTTTTGAGTCTTTCTATATACTGACTTTTGAAATGTTCCTTGTTGGTGATAATTATAGCAACACTTGGCTCCAGCCGCAACAGAGGAAGATGCTTAAAGATGAGTCGCTCTCTAATGAATGCTACTTCTTCAAGTTTTATGGTTCATCTTGACTTCATTATTTTAATTATTCTTCTCTTTGCAGAGTTGTAATCACTGTGAGGTATACGTTACTTGACAGTATAAACAGCCTGTATGAACTCAGGATAGTCTGCTTGTACTACTCTTGTGCAATGCATGACCGCTGCCACAGGCATGAACAGATATAGGCAAGCGTGACTGGGAATAGTTAAGCCAAGTTGCAAACAGGACTGGAAGTTTCACACTTGGAGCCCTTGCAAAGAGTTATGGAAGTCAATGGGTAATACTGCCTTACATATTTGCATAAGTGAAAGGCGTCTAAATGAGTAAATAATTAAAAAAAAAAAAAAAAAAAAAAGAGTAAAAGAGAGATATCTCAGTGTCCCTGTTCATTGCAGGGGAGTTGGACTAGGTGACCTTTAAAGGTCCTTTCCAACTCTAAGGATTCTATGATTCTTTCTCGATCTTGGCTCTATTGGCTACTGCATGCACAAAGTCTTTGCTAGTTATTATCCTGAGCAAAGAAAGGTCTTCAGAACCACACTACAGCTCTTCAAATTGCAGAGTGCCATCCTGTGGCACTGAGCTTATCAGTAGGGCTGAGGAACAGTTTACTTATAGCAATAGTCTGGACTTTTTCTTTTTAATTGCCATTATTGCTTCATTCATCCATAAAAAAAAAAAAAAAAAGAAAAAAAAAAAGAAGAGTGACTCCTGCATAGAACCAAATCATTCATGTCTGGAGAGCACCCTTGGTGCTGTAGACAGCTAGACACCACTCTGGGTTTTTTTTACTACAGAGATTTTTTCCCATTGGGAGAGAATGTTCACAAGGTACAGTTTGAAGGTAGGATCCTGAGCAAAAATGGGTTCTGTAAACTTTATACTTTGTTTGCTATTTCACAGCTCTGCCTGCAGCACAAATTCAATGTCTGCCTAAGATACTTGCAGACAGTGGATGGTAATTCTAAATTCCACTCAACTGTTCCCTTAAAAACCTCCTGATTTTAGAACTCAATTGCAACCTTTTAGGAAAGTAACTCCAAAAACTTTTGTATATCAAATATTCACCCAAGAGACCTTGGCAGTTAAAATACTGGTGTTTTTATATAGAAGTGCACATGAATTTTGATGTGTTTTCTTGATCTCTTCAGAATTCACGAAATAAAGTTAGCTCCTGGAGCAATGTTCTGTCACTATCTTACACAGAGGGTATGGGAAAGTAAAAAAGGAAAGAAAGGAAGTGGAGAGAGAAGGAGGAGAGAAGAAAGGGAGGAGAAGGAGAGAAAGACCCCTCTCCACAAAATTAAGAGCGAAGGAGATGCCTACATGACCCTCATACATGTCAAGCTTCCTCAAGCCATGTACATTTGAAGTTCTCTCCTCCAAAAGACAGAAAGCCTCTCTAACTAACATCCCCACCTCCAAAAACCAGCCCTCAGATACCTCTCACAGCTTTCCCCTCAGAATTTCACAATCTACCTTGTCAAGGAGATCTTGCAATGGGAGGTTTGGAGTTTGCTACCGTATTCTAGAAGTACCTCCCTGGATCAGGACCCTGCCAAAAGCCAAAGGTTCCATGAGGCACTGCAGCACGTGTTGTTTCTCCAAGTTGTTATACAGACTTTTGGTCAGGTTTGCTGTATCCACAGTTACAAAATGGCAGGCTTAGGAGAAGCTATCTGGGTAACAGAGACCACCTGTTTTTTATCTTCAGTGTTCTGCTACCAGCAACTCTTATTTTTTTTCTTTTTTGCACCTGTAGTCATTTAATTTTTTTCACCAATTTGTTGCTTTTATTTCCAGAATAAGATCCTCAGGCTCCTTAGCCCTGCTGTGCTATGGAAAGGAGGGGAGCCTTCTTCCCTGTCAGTGCTTGGCAGCTGTCTGTAAGGGATTTCTCTCTTACCTTCACCCTCTGAGCGAGGTAGGTGTTCCCAGCCTCTGTGTGCAAATCCATCAAAACTATCTGCTGTATGCAATGATCCTGGCACATCACCACATCTCATTTTAAGTCTTTTTCTTCTGCTTGAAGGAACAGGTTTTGCCTCATTTAATTCAAACAAGCCCAAGATCTTCTCCCAGGTAACAGTGACAGGATGAGAGGTAATGGTTATAAGTAGAGCCAGGGGAGGTTCAGGTTGGGTATTAGGACAAATTTCTTCTCTGAAAGAGTGTCGATGCATTGGAACAGGCTGTCCAGGGAGGTGGTGGAGTCACCATCCCTGGAGGTGCTTAAGAAACGTGGAGAGGTGGTACTTATGAACACAGTTAATGGGCAATATTGCTGGTAGGTGGATGGTTGGATTAGATGATCTTAGTGGCCTTTTGCAACTTTGGTGATTCTGTCATTCCAAGATCACGCAGAGAACATATCAGCTCAGAGGTGTCCATATGGAGAGACATATATTACTATAGGAGCATATATCCTGAAGTTTGTTTTGTCAGTACAGTCATATTTAAAAATGTGTAGCTTGCATAGATTTTGCTACTTCCCCACACGGTTTGTTGTGCCCTGACAAGGCTTTAGTGGAGGGCATGGTGGGAGTGCTCTAAGGCCCTCAGCCAGAAGCAAGAGCTTAACCTGATGTCTTCATAGTTGTTCGGTTTTCTTTTGACCACCCAGTCAGCCAGACTCAGTAGATGTTTCTGATAAGCCAGCTGCCTGGGCATGCCCTTACTTTTCATTTTAAACAAGCCCTGTTAACAATCTGACCATCTGTAGTACCCTCAGTGCACTGCTGGTATAAACTGTGGGGTGAGCCCAGGAGCAGAAATCCCACCAAGAACATCCCTCAGACGGTACCATTTCCCAAAGCCTTCTCCAGGCCCCCTGGGTCACCCCTGCCACCCTCTGGGATGTGGTCACAGGACCAGGGAACCTCAGGATGAGAGTTCCTCACACTCATGCTGTGCTAGACCAGAGCCTCTCCTCCTCTTCAACTCTTGCCTGTGTCCCCAATCCCATGCTTGTATTGTGCCAATTACCAAATGTGAGGGAATGTTTACCTGGGGTTTAATATGTTACATCCTTCCAGCCTGAATCTCAGTGGGCGGGAATAGCTGCGAGTTATAGTCAGAAATGACAAGGTGTTATGATCACTCCTGTAAGAGATAGCAGGCCTGTAATGCTTTTATCTCCCTAAACCTGGCCTTGCTTGCACAAAAGTGTTCCCGAGTAAACAGTGCTCCCTTCAAAAGCTGAGGCCTTAGGTATCTTGCAGACATGCCCTGAATTTCCATCAGCCAACATGTGCGCCGTTTATCTTATGTAGATAAAGCCATGTTGAAAGCCGAAGAGGTGAACAGCAAAGCCCTTGTTAGCTGGGTTCCGCTGTCTGCCTGATGAATGCGCGGGGAAAAGGCTTTCAGTGCCCTCGGCAGTTCCTGTGCCGCCATGGGGCTGTAAATGTCACTGTACATCTCCCCAGCCAGCCCAAATATGGGCCTGACCAATCCTAGCACCAATCCTGCTACTTTTAGTAAAATTCTGAAGGAAAAACCTGTGACATGTAAAGCTTTTATAATCAGAAATAAATTATTCTATATAGCTCATTCCAAAACCACGATGCTCAGGGAGTAAAAAGGGCACGTGAGGGTTCAGGTTTTGTTTCACCCCAGAGATGCAGAGATCAGGACTGCCAAAGGGCAAATGTGAATAAAGAGGACATGCGAGCATTAACTGCGCTGCACTCGAGTCATACAGATGCACGTGTGCACGCAAAGAAAATGCATATAGTGCTTCTGTGTGGCACACGGAAATAGGAGCACAGCAGAGATTTGCTGGGAAGCAAAAGGCAGAGCAGCCACGCTGTAGCCTGATGGCCAGAGAACTGTTTTTCATTCTCAACAGTTGGACTCGATGGCACTACAGAGAACTGATTGGGCACCAGAGATTAATAAAACACGGAGATAAGTTTTATTTTGAACCAAAAGTTAAAATTTTATTTGGAATATCAATATACCAAAAAAAAAAATAAAAAATAAAAACTTCCTTTTATGTAGTGAAATAGCCATTTGAAAATGGTAAAATAAAGATATTTCTCATACTATTCTCTTGTAGCTATTGTACACATATTATTTTCCCTTGTTTTTTTTCTTTTTTTTTTTTCTTTTTTCTGAATAGAAATCTAGCTCGAGCTTTAAGGCTCCTCAAAGCCTAAAGCATGTAGTGGCTCTTTAGAGAAAGCAGATAAGTCAGTCAGAGCTGTGTTTTTCCAGCAGACAGCCCTGCCTGAAGCTGTCCAGGGCTGGACGGATGTGAGACTTCTCAGGAAGGTCACTATTTCAGGGGAATATCATTTCATACCCACTGGGAAATGCCCTCTGACCCCACTTCATGCAGCATTTTATTGAGCTTTATGATGCACTGGGAGGTCCCTGGTCTCCCTTCGGTGTAGGGCTTTTGTGCAGATCTCACCTTATTTGTGTTTAAGAAATCAAATTAATTCTACCCTGTGTGTGGTGGTTGTTCTGCTAGAAAATAAGTCTGTAACAAGGCACTGATCCTGTCCTTGCCCCTGTAAGCAAAGGGTTTCTGTGCCTGTGTACATTGACCACAATGGAGTGTTTGTAATAGCAGGATAAGGGACTCATCTTTTAGCTTGTTTTTAATAAAATAAATGGGATGGGCAACCATCCTCTGCTATATTTTACCTGCTTTATCGGGGGGATTGGACTCAATGGTCTCTAGAGGTCCCTTCCAAACCCTGCCATTCTGTGGGATTCCATGAAAATGTATTGAAATAAAAGACTAGAAACACACTGACAGTGCTGAGCTGTATTTCTTCTCTCTTAGAAGGCTCATTGAGGTGGGTCTGTGCAATAGGACTGAGGACTAACGCCAGGGCCTGGGCGGTTCGTGTCACTGCTCTCTGAACCAACCACACTGCAATAGACTGAAGCAAAGCTGGTGGACATCTCCAGGAACCTGACTAGCAATCTCATTTTCTGCAGGTATTCAGCCACGTGCTGAGCTTATGTGGCACAGTCTGCACTCTGCTGAGCTTTCTTCCTCAACCAAAGCCACTTTTGTTACTTAAAAGTGGTTCTGCACTTACGACTTATGTATCAATAGCTCTGTTTCTGGTTCTGAAGTACAGAGACAGAATGTAAATACTGGAGACATTATGGCACGTGCTTACAAAGTCTGCTGTGTCATGGCCACAGTAACTGGTTACCTTACACTGGCTGTTACCTGAAAACCAGATATTGATCCCCTAGGTGTCGTTGCTCTCAGTTAATCCATTCTCCTATGTTTTTCTTTTTAGGAGAGGAAAAATGACAGGCCCAGCAGTTGGCCGGCTGTTAAAGCACAGACCAGCAGACCGCAGGAAGCCTGCAGCCTCCTTCCATCATGGCCCATCCTGGGCCTGGCCCAGTCTCATGGCAAGCTGGCCACTGGGCATGAGTCAGTCCAGTGAGTGGCTCAGCCCTGTCCTCAAAGCTTCCTCCCTACCCAGGCACCGACTGGTCTCCACTGCCACCTCGCCTGCAGATCGTGCTCCCCTACAAAGCAGGCTTTATTTATCCCTGCTGTTCAGCTGGACCTCTTCGAGCGATTCCTTTCGCATGCTTAAACCCTTATGGTAAGACAATGCATTTATTAGTTTCCTCTGAAATTGTGGTGAAAGATGTCTTTGGGAAGCAGTCACTTATGTGTTATCAGTGACCTGAGACGCACATCATTTGTGACTGACTTACAGGAGGCTTGTCAGCGTGATGGCTTTCCTTCTCCTCCAAGGCACAACTTGAAGGAACTTTGCAATTACCCTGCTTCTTGGTGTTTTCCTACCAAATCCTGCTCACAGTTACTTACAGGTGCACAACCCTACTGTTTTTACTTCAGTACACTGGATGAATGTGTCAGACACGAAGCACAGACCTCGGCCCTGGCAGACTGACCTTATCATCAGTGTAACCTGCCTGACTTCAGCAGTGAACCCCCTGACAGCACGGTGGTCACTGCCACAGTCCCATAATGTTTGGTGCACTATGCAAGCTGGAGTCCCCCAAAGTATGTGTGAATATGGCAGAACTGCAGCTTTACTTAAAGTTATTGCCAAAAAAAAAAAAAAGGGTTCTGGTAGTGACAGAATAGCGTGCAAGTGTGGCCCCAAGGCTTAAGCCAGGGAGAATAAGTAGGATCCAATTAGCTGTGTTTGTGTTGGAACAGCTGGAATATTAGAGGTGTCATTAACTTAGGGATGACTGCCTCACTGTTTAAGTATGTTGGTTAAAAGTGATGTCTAAATATCAAGAATGCACTTTTTAGAGGGGGAAAAAAAAAAACCAAAAAACAACCAAAAAAGGAAAACAGTATATGTTGACTTTGGTCTTATCCTCAACTTCTTTAATGTTAGTTGCCACACTTGCCTCCAGTGTAAAATCTCAGAGGAGAAGCCCTATGGCCATACGACCTGTAGAAATGCCTCTGTGTTATGGTAGTTCCAACTTCTGATGGCAGATGTATCCTCATTTGTTCCTTGCATGTCTGATCTTGCTGTCCCTTCCCTATACGCATAGTCGCCTGCAAACCTATCCTCTCACTGGACTCCCACCCCTCCCGGTTTCCCTGCACATCTGGGCACATCTGTACCGCATCTGGAGGAGGCCTGTAGGCCAGCCCCTGCTCTGGAGCTGCTGACCAGGCAGCAGAGGAGGGACCTGGCCCTTGGGATGGCTGGGGAGACCTCCAGGTCTAACCTGAGTGCTCACAGGGATGCGGGCAGGTTGGGAGCAAACAGTACCTGTGAGGGCTTTCAGGGAACGGGGGTAAAATGCCAGCTCTGCTCAACTCAGTGTCGGCATTGCCAGCATTTCCACCCGGCACACACAGAATGCTTTTTTTTTTTGCTTTTTTTTTTTCCCCTCATGCAATTAAGGAACACAGTGTACAAAACATAGTGGGTTGTTTGCACACTCGTTAACAACCCACCCTGTTTTCTGCCTGTGTAAAACTTGGGCCACAGGTCTTCACCTAGCTGCAGTATCACTTCCTACTTCTTGGGCTTTTAAGTCTCTACCTGCAGTCCTCCAGCTACCAGGGGTTGCGTGCAGCTCCTTGCGTGGCACGATGGGGCTTCTACCAACACTTCCCATCTAGGGGGTAGGGAACTTGAAATTTGGGTTTTCCCCATTACTCAGTCTTCATAACCTGGTTCTTAGCCAGGGCAAAATTAAGCGTGAGGATAAAGGCTTACTCAGCATTACAGTTATCTACTCCCAAGCTGTAAAACAAAATGGTTTACACATTTAATTGGTTTTGCCTATTGTTTCCACATATACAGTAGTCCTATTAATGAATATCATAGCTTCATTACTGGATATCACATTTTGCTGTTTGTTGTGTATCATAAAATAACGTCAGCACATCAATAACTTAAATAACACAAATGTAAACATCTTTTCTGCTTGTTATAATTATGATTTCGGCCTACAGAGGCTTTTTGATTTGTAAGACCATTCACATAACATGGAATGTAACTTTATTTGTTTTTCTTTTGTATATAATGAGACACCGAAAGCCCTTGTCATCTCTTAACAGGATACTAAAGCAGCTCTGTTTCATGAATGACAGCACAATTAAAGCTAAAAATCATAATTAAAAAAAAAAACCAAACCCTTTGCACTGTACAATCTCAAATTAAAACAAGAAAGATAATGACAATCTTTTGCGTTAGCCAGGAAATGGGATTCTCTGCCGCTGGGCTTTTTTCTTGCTGACAATTCACAGAACGTGTATATGGGTGTAGTTATAGGTGTGTGTATTCTACGCAGAACAGCAGGCCCTATTTTGTTGATCTAGTTCTTCTAATTGTTAGTTAAGCTACCTAACTGATACAATTTAGAGTACTACATTAACACATTTAACATCAAGTTTACATACTTGCGTCTTTGAAATACTAGGAACTTTTACACATTTTATTTGGCTTTGTAAGGACTGGAATATCACAGATAATGCAATCTATTCGTCTTTGAGAGAATATGGCTGTTATCAACTAGCTCTCTAAGGTTCAGAGTGAAATACGTTTCTCCTTATTTCTGTAGCCGACTGCGGAGAAGAAGAGTGTCTTCTTTAGTGGTCAGTCTGATGTTACAGTACAGACTCTGCAGAGAGAGAGATACATGTTTAATGAAGAACAATTCTCTCTGGACATTAGAGCTAAGCCGTTGCAGCAAAATCACTCCGCTCAGACTAATTTCCTATACCAATCCCAAGAAAATCTTATTCTGGGCACGTTTTGCAGTAGTATCTCCATGTGACCAGAAGAGGGCTCTTGGCACATCTTCGCCCAGCTTGGCAGGTGCATGCAGAGGCACAGAGCCACCCAGCACTGCCCAGTTCTGTGCCTCTTCCCCTCGCCTCGCCTCCCGGGTTCACCCGATGCACGGCTTGGGAATCAATGGGAAGAGGGGTTGCTCGCTGCTCGCTGGCTAGAGTGGCTTCTCATTTCCCCTCATTCCATTCCGTGTTGCTGTGGGTTAATTTGAGATTGATGGATAATTCTTAAAAATTATGTTTCAGGAGTTGCCTCCTTCTCCTTCCTGAACATTCATCTGCTATTAGCCCCTGGTAATTTAGCAAATATCAGTTGATTTAACCCTCTATGTCTTATCCTGCTGCAGAAACTCCTTGCCTTTAGCTGAAAAGCGCGCTTGGAAAATGCACTTGCTGAGATATGTGTTGCAACGGCGCTTCTTTTGACTTTAGGCTCTTGTACAAGTCCTGCTCCTTCCTGCACCCCGGAGAGGTGCCTGCCTCCCAGCTCTACTCCCTTGGCACAGGACAGAGCAGAGCACTCAATCTCTTCTTGCTGCCATTCATGACCACAATGGAGTTCAACCGCTTTCCATATAGGTGTACGTGACATCCTCTTGGGTTTCATTTTGGCTAAAGGTATAAACCTTTTACAGAAAAGATTTTAATTTCACAATCCTACCATTAATGTAAATGCTTTGTTCCAGTTTAATGCTGAAAAACTATTAGAAAGAATTTAGAAACTTTTTTTCGCAATAAAATTCTTTTCCATCCCAGGGAAACACAGTTTATTTAATGTACTTTATTTTTTCCCCTCAATATTATTCCTTTCTGCTTTTCTTCTCTTTTCTTCTCACTTTTTTTCTGTCTCTCCTTTTCTCTTTCTTTTCTTTTCTGGAGCAGGCAGGTACAAGAAGGAAGGAGTCTTTCGTCAGCAGTCCTTTGAGTTAGAGTAGATTTCAGCGAGTCCTCACCATGATAGGATCATAAACTTACTGGGTTAAACCAAGCTAACTTTCCCTAAGCTGCCAAGTTTTAGCTGCACCATACATATATGTGTTTCCTTGTGCCATTTTCTTTTCTTGTAATTTTGTTTTTCTTGATGACCCTGAGCTATGGCTTCTGTCTCATTCTCACCACTAGTCAACCTTCCTTGCTTTTGTGGTTTTGCCAATATAGGCCTCAAAGAAAAAATGGCAGAAGAGCACAAAGTAGCTGAGGTACATGAGAGAGGACCAGATGATGTTCTGCATGTGGGAATGGCACTGGCCATGCTGCATCCAGGAGAAGACCAGGTAGTTGATTACACAGCCGACCAACATCTGGGTGATCTGCGACAAGGTGATGAACATGGCAAACTTGCGTGAGACTCTGAAGCCAGCAGCCCGCAAGGCATAGTAAGAGTACATAACGGCGTGCACTCCATAGTTCATGGTCATAAACCAGCCACCGCCAGCCACCATGTCCTTGTAGGAATACCAAGAATAAAGTAACACAGTAATGTGATGGTACCAGTGTAAGAAGATGAGCTTCTGTTTCCTAAGAATAATGAATATTGTATCTCCTGTAACAAAAAGAAAAAAACAGAAAAGAAAAAGAAAAGGGAGGGGAGGAAATGAGAAACACATCAAACACAGTTACTGAATTCTGCAATGCTCTCTTCCCATTGCTCTTGCTAGAGTATACACTTTTGGAGCACGAAAGAGCACCTCAGCAACTGAACTCAGAGCTTGTCAGATCTGAGCACCAGCTTGGGTCTTACATCTTGGTGCTTTTCGGAAAGCGTAAGAATCTCCTTTTTGCTGACTGGACAGCCCCTGTTTGAAAACTGCATAGGCCTTTGCTGTAAACATAATCTGTGAAAGCCTGAAAGTGAGGCAGGTGGACATACATGCATCACCGCTGACTGTCAGACTGTCCATTGTGCACTGCGACTATAAGAGAAAACCAGATAGCAGAAAATCCACAGAGGAAGCAGCACTGTGGTTTGAATGCCTACCTGCAACTGGCTCCAATTAAATGTTATTATGCAAAAAGCTATTGCGTACGTAACCTACGTTACTGAAGGTATGTAATTGCCAGAAAAAAAAAATGCTTTTAGAAAGAAATTTGGTTTATGTTGAAATGAATATTCTCTCTGCAAATTCATGTTACTGTTTTAGAAAAGCAAATTTTATTCCTTGTTCCTACCTTTTTCTTTCTTCTGCTTCTCGTGATTGCTCTGAGCATCCCAATTAGATCTAACCTACACATAATTAGATATAATGAATCTATATGTATGCTACTTATGTGCTATTGTTATAGACAGTGTTTCCAAACAGGTACCTTGAGATTTGAATCAGGGGCCTTATTTCTACATATATCTTCCTGAAAATCCAAATAAGAGTATCAGTGAGGGCTGGAACTGAAACTGCACCATCTGCACTAGGTCTCCAATAAGCCATAATACTTCTGTTTATCTCACTAGCTACAAGATGTTGACTCACATTTCAATAAGTAATCATATGACCAATTTATTGTTGATGTGTAGTTCGAGCTGACGTTCTCCAGTTTTAACCAAATGAGATTTCAGTGGTTTTGCAGTAATTTAAGCAGCAGGAAACCAAAGGATTCTGACGCAGCAAAACAATTGGTGTCTGTCCCTTCCAGTGTTTATGCTGATGAATTGCTATCCTGTAATTTGCTGAATCAAATTCTCTGCCGAAAGATAAAGACTTATTTTGCTGCACACCTGAACACAGTGAATTCTGCTGCCCTTTGAGGTTTGGCAAAGGCATCCTCCAAAGGGAAAGCTGGAGGGCTGCTGAATCATTGTCTCCTTCCTATTAAAGCAATCCTCTCTTATACTAATAAGCTGTGGGATCAGAACACACACAGATGGGATGTTAAGTTGGCTTTGGCATGCATATCATAAGTATCATTACAAATAAATCACTGGAGAGACAGCCGTTTATAAAAAGCCGCATCACACTGGATTTGGGATTTAAAAAGCCAGGGATGTTGTGGGAAACTGGCTTCTATCTAAAGATAGCTTTCAGCATTCAGGGAGGAAGCACATTACTGTTCATAATTGTATGCCCACACATATATTTAAGGATGAACGCTGCAGAATGGAAGTAGCTTCTTGCTGACAATAGCTCTAGCCCAGCCTCGCACCAATATCCACAGGGTGAGCGGCTGCCAATGATGCTACTCAGATTTGTCTGCGATCTGACTACTTCAGAAGTGATTGGCCAGGCCTAGTAATGCTGAAGGGAATACCAAGGGAATCACTCTTTGTCCTCACAAAAGTTTCATGGGGAGCAGAAGGGATGTGATGTTTGCTCAACATCTGCGTCACGATCATGAAGTATACTGGTCCTTCGGGGCTGAACCTGGACCTACAGATCTAATGCATGAACTTGCAACGCATGAGACCCCAGCTAAGAGCAATACTGGACTTGTATCTCCTGCTGCTGGAAGACAAACACAAAAATACAACGCACATGAAGCGTGCTTGACTGGCAGGCTTGGATATTAGAAGGGTGGCAGTGTGTTCCTGGCAGACTGTTGTAGACTTGAAAAAAAACATCTCTGGAACTACAACTCTAACTGATGTTTCCTGATGGAGGTTTCTAATTAGCTTTTCCTGGTTTTCATTCTACCTACAGCTCTTACTGTGTCGGGATGCCAAATACCCTTGAGCAGCCGCCACTTGCAGATGAAGACAATGTGTAACAGCAGGAGCTCTAAAGAGGAACAGGAAAACCTTTTGCCACTTACAGGATGCCTCACAACTGTAAATCCATGGCTGATGTCCATCTGTTGTTAGATAGCTAAAATCTGTGGCTGGCAGATAGGCTACATGACAGGTTGGTGATGAAGCAGACTCCAGTCCTTTAAATACACTGGAGCTTAGTTGAGGACTTGGACCTACCTGTTCTGTTACCTGAAACCAGTGTCATCATAGGCGTGCTGACAAAGGCTAGGAGAAAGCTCAGAAAGCTGAGCTGTAATTTCAGCTTTGAAGATGAGTCTAAATGAGGCACACTTTGGAGACCTCCATCTGGACAGCTTGAGGTGTATATAAATACATGAGACTGTCCGATATGACTAGAGCAACCAATCTAAGGGCTTTACACTCTGCCAAATTAATTGCAAAAAAAGCAGTTTTGAAATAATGACAAAGGCCCAGCTGTTTTTCAGAAAGACTGGCAGAGAGGCAGAGGAGAAAAGAACAGCACTGAACTTGATGGCATTTAGAGAGAGTGCTCTCTTCGTTCTGCTCTAAATAGGCATAGCAAGAAAAAGGGAGACAGGGTACTCACCTAGTTCAGGTGCTTTGCTTAGCACAAATGCATATGCCCAGAATTTGCTGACAGGTCCAATGTAAAAACTCTGGTCACACACTGACTGCTTCAGGCCTTTGGTCATCAAAATGTACAGCATGTAAGGAGCAGTTCGAACAGCACCGAATATACTTTAAAACAAAAAGAGAAAATGAAGAAAGTTGAGTAGATACTTGGCATCTACATGTGGTCACTTCAATTCATTATGAGAAAAAAAAGCCATACATGTGCTGAAAAAAATGAGCTTGAGACAGCCTTAAAGTTGGAGTAACTCTTCTGGCTTCTAGGAAGGTATTCTGAACTCATGTTTGCAAAGCGGACTGCAGTAGTATTCCCTGGTGAAAGTCTGGAAAGGTAACATCAATGGTTTTTATTTCATTACAGAAGGAGCCTTCTGTTTTCAGGAACAGTTGGAGACCCCTAATTCCACTAAAAACAACATGCAGAGTTTTGATGCTGGTGGCTAGAATATTACAAGACACGAGTTAATAAAGAGCTGCCATCGATACAACCAGGAGCAACTCCCTCTTCTGATTTCCTGAGTTTTCTCTTGTCTCTCCCTGTACGTGTTACATCCACGGGAGTTCTGAGCAGTGAAGAAAACAGGCAGAGTGCACAGATTGTGGAGGGATGTTGTGGTCAGGGCTGGTGGTTTGGTGCACGTGCTGACTTCATCTCTTAACAGGTCATTGCTAACAGAAGAACTGACTGGTTGAATTGTTGTAAACAGCATAGATTCACCCTCCTGTCATCAGTGAGGTGCAAGGTAACAGTGTTCTGTAAATGAGAAACATCATAAGATTTGAAATTATACTAATGAGTGCAATTACAGAGGAGATAGATAGGTTCAGATAACAGAAGACATCCAGCTGATGGAAAGAGATTCTGTCTCAGCAGTGAGGCACTTTGCAGAAATAATTGCCTCACAAGAACACGCTTGCCCATTATTTAACACTGTTGCTTGGTGGGCCTTCAAAAGCCATGACGAATACAGAGTGAAAAAAGCACCTTTCAGAAAACTGGAGCAAAGAAAGGCCCAAATTCTTCTGGGGTTGAGTACATCTTACTTCATATCACACGTCCCTGTGCTTCTACCCAGGTACACCTTTTCTCCCCTCTAGCTTCTCTATGGCCCTGACCTGTCTTACTTGGTCAGACTGGATGATTCAAGTAAGCCTGCTGAGCTCTTGATAAACATTTTTATATTATTTGCATAAAGTACTTAGATTTCCAAATCTACAGCATTAATGTAACCAGTCCAACTTGCCTGCTGTTAGTAGCAGCACTGCCCTTTGCCCACCCTTGCCCATTGCAAGTTATGCTCCTGCGCTTTTCCATTTTGTTGCGTGAGGTTTGACTGTGCTGTCAGAAAATTCAGACAATGGTCAACACTGCTCTGTTCTCCTTAGAAGCTACTATTATTAGCTGCTATTTGAATGGTGGTATTTGCTCATGGGTTCTACTGCCAGACAAGTCCTCCTGTTCTGCATGCAAACAAAAACCCATCATGCTGTGGTACAGGTTTACAGAAGGTATTTAGGTAAGCCCAGGTTTCCCAACAGAGCCGTCCAAAGTTTTGCATACACTCCCATGACTAGGCAAGACAGCAGTGGTAGTCCCTCACATACAGATTTTGGACTCATCCATCCCTTCACAGAGAAGGGAAAGTGCAGCACTCCAGGCATCCCCGCAGCCTGCAGTGTGATTCCTCCACGGAAGGATTTTCCCTCCCAGAAGTACCGTCTGTGCATGTTTTTCTCACATCTTTCTGGCATCGGTCCCTTCCACCTGGCAGAGAGTGCCCAAGCCTGCTGAAGGAGTTTTGAAACTGGGTGCAACTTGCTCCATGCCTTCTCTCCAGTGTTTTACATATGCTCTGTTTTCCTAGGAGCTGCATTTCTTGTTCTCAAGAAGACGGGAGATCTTCACAGCAATGTGATCAAATCACTTCCTGAGGCACTGAACTCCTCAACTTGGCCAGGGCAGGCTGCTGCTTGCCTCCTGTGTTTCAGGTGGTGGCAAAACCGGGTGGAGGAAGATTGGGCAGAAGAGCTAACAGTACACAGCCAGTTACCTACTTCTCCCATTAGCAAATACTTCAGAGCTGACATTAAAATGGCAAAAAAGGAGGAAATCTAGAGTTAAGAAATCAAGCAGCTGCAACTATGGGCCTTTGTTTGCAAAGAAATTGTACTGCTCTTCTAAAATATCATATATTACTGAAGTTTTAAAGCCAAGAAGAACTCATGAGCACATACTCAGAAAAGAGGAGCGCTGGCTCAAGCAACAGGCGGATACTGATTTAACTGCAGGTGACTCAGAATGGATGCCCATGGACTTAATCTGGACTGATAAGAGAGCAGAAGAGTATTTGCCTTGCGGGGATGGCACAGTCGCACTTTGCTGCCCTAGTGACTGCATGGATGTGACTCTTCCTGTCTTTCTGTTAAGCAACAACTGCAGAGCTCTCCTTGGAGCGGGTGCACATGGGCACACACACACTCATTCTTAATTGCAGCAGGAGTAATTTTGTGGTACAGTGGCTTCCCTAAAGAGAGGTTCATGACTACAGAAGAAGTGACAGTGGCTTAACGTGGTGTGGCAGACTGACCTGAAATTAGTATCAGTGAAGAACAAACTAGACTCTAGTATAATTCGCAAAGGAAGGCTTTATAAATAAGGAAGAGGCAAACTGAAACTAACTGATCTGGCTGATCCTAATACATGCCATGGGCAGGTAGCTATTTGTGCTAAAACACTTGCCAACAAGCACACACGGAGACAGAAAAAGATCTAGTGCATGCCTGCAAATACGCCCTGGATCCAGAGAGCTTGTTGTGCTTCTGCCACTTAATCTTGTTTGTTCTGTGAGGTAAGATCAACCAACACATTTCTATCTTGCAAAGACACGATGTGCAGCAAAGTGATGACACTGCTTGCTCAGTAAATCACTTCTGTTTCATTTTGCCCTCGCCCTGCTCTGTGCTGTAGCTTTTGTGAGGTATTGAAATGAACTGCTTATCAAAGCAGTCTGTCTAGCACGAATCATCCACAGGGATTTCAGAAATAAGGTAGCAGTGAATTACTGTACAATTACAGCCTTTTGCAACAAGACAGGCTGATCAGAAACAAACTGCACCAGCTAATGCAGCTTTCTCATCTATTCAGACTCAAAATGTCCTACATTCTCCTCCCTCCAGGCAGTGGCTGCTCTGCTAGGCTAACAAATGCCCAGCTGATATTTTGCTGGCTATAACATGAGCAAAACGCATCCATGAGTAAAATAAAATCTAAAACTTTTCCCTCATAAACTTGGTTTCAAATGAAGGCCTCAAAAGCCATCACATGCATGGGTCAGGGCAGCATTTTTGAAGGAAAACTGAGGGCCAGGAGCTCCCTGATGTGACAGAAAACAAAAACAGTCATCAATGGCCAAAGGCTGCTCACTGCTCCATGTTTCCTACACCCTGCTGTCAGAAGCATGGTTCCCAAAAGCCAGAGAGGGCAGCAGGCAGCTGAGGCCCCTGTTTGGCCCCAGCTGTCACTGTGGCAGGCCCAGCTCCTCCCGCTGCAGCTACCTCCCTGCAACTGGCACTGCTCAGAGCACATCCCAGCTCAGGAGCAACACTGCAGGACTGAGCAGGAAACATGGCTGCTGCATTAAAAAAATATATTAAAAAAGCTAAAGAAATCCAGGCTTACATTTATCCCACAGAAATGGCATTGCTGCATTTTGTAATGTCCTACTCAGACATTATTCATTCTGATAATGTTTTCCTATCTAGAAACAAGCCCACACCCCGACTTTTCAGCACACAATGCAGCAGCATATCCTTGAAAGCACCGTGAGATCCACAGAGAGGAAATCCATTGCTCCGGATTTGTTCCCCAAAAAAAACCAAACAAGCTGATCCAACACCCCGTGCCCATCAGACAGGTCTCTGCAGAGACAGTGACCAGAATGAGTGCAAAATACATTAGCTAGAGGAGTCAGAAGTGAAGCACTTTTATTTTCTAAAGCATGCCCCCGTGTGCTGTAGTCTGTGCAGATGTGGCACCAGCAGGGAGCAGCAGGGAGCCCATGGACAGCAAGACCACGCTGTGCTGTCCAGTAGTAGAGAATTACCACAGGGACTTTGTGGGGACTGCTCAACACAGGCACATGGCCAGGCTGGTCTAGTACCCAGAGGCCCACAGCCTGGCTGGGGGAAAACAAAACCCAAATTCTGTCTCCATCTGTCCGGGAGGCAAGTCACAGAATCTCTGCAAATGCGATTCCTCCAAGTGTGGTCCTGGGACACCCAAACTGAGAATAATCAGGTCCCAGGAGAGCAGACATTCCTTGCCAACTCCAGCATCCTCACGGCCTCACAGCCCTTCCTTGTCACATCGCGATGGTGAGAAGAAAGGAGGCAGCTTTTTTTCATTTTAGCATGCAAAATATTTACAGAGGAAGGACACTGAGTTAGAAAGAGATGTTCAAAGGTCAGCCCCACTGAAGAATGCGGTGCTTTCTAAACCTCCTTTGTGATAAATCAGGCTGCATTCAGCTTTCAGGCCAGTTCAGAAAGTGTTTTGCTCGTCAGATCAAGTTTCCTTTCTCCTTGGTCTCTTAACAAAATCAAATGGCCTTTCTGTGCCCTACTGCCTGAGACCTGCCATGGGCACCCCTTGGGCTGACAGCATGGGGTAGCCTGGAAACACACAAAATATAAGCAGATACTGGGAAAACATACTGAGAAAGCATCTGTATGAGAAGTAACTGTCTGGATTAAGTTTCTTGAACAGAAATGCAGCTGAAGCCACCTTCATTAGAAAAGCTCCTAGCTCCCCACTAGATGGCTACTCTTGAATTTGACATGGCCAAGAAACTCATAAACTCCTGAAATAAAAAGCAGGAAAAACTAAGACCAGTGGGGACAGGCAAAGCAGTCAGATCACAGTGTACTTGCTGCCTTCCTATGGCAGGAGTGATGATACTACTAACCAGTGGGAAAGGAGGAATAATTTTATGGAGCCGTTTGCCTCCTCCAAACCTAAAATCAACTATGGAATCACAGAATAGCTTCAGTTGTTCAGGACCTTAAAGATTCACACAGTTCTGACCCCCCTGCCATAGTTCGCCCCATGATGTCAGCCTGCCCAGAGCACCATCCAAGCTGGCCTTGAATGCCTCCAGGGATGGGGCATCTGCAGGTTCTCTGGGCAGCACTACCAGGGCTTCACCATCTTCTGAGTAAAGAATTTCTTCCTAACACCTAACCTAAATCTCCCTTCTTTTAGTTTAAAGCCATTCCCCCTTGTCCTGTTTGTGTTTACACTCTCCGGTGGCCTCAGGCCCTGCAGGAGAAGCAGAAAACAAGCTTTTGTGTTAGCAAGGAGAAGACCCTCATACAAAACTTTAGTAGTTACAACAGGAGGTTTATGGCAGCCCACCTTCAATCTGTAAAGTAAAATATAAAATTGCATTTCTTTCAGTTCTGCCAGGATCTGGCTGCAGTGAGGGTAATGACTTATAGCTGAGTTGAAATCAAAGGGAATGTCCAGGTTAAAGCAGTTACTTGGGTGGTGCAAAATGAGGAAAGGATATTACGGCTGCGGTTGAGCCTACTGGTTTTTATAGGTGCCTGGGCGCCCATTTGAAGCCTATTGTTCCCAAACCCTTTGAGGCAAACATGCCAGACAGTTTCAAGGCTGGGGAAGAATTAAAAACATAACAATAACCTTTCAAGAGTCTGCAGAGATGACATTCGTTCCCTTGCAGGGAGGGGACTGGCAAGACCTGCCGTGAAATACCAGCTTCCTGACAGAAGGAAGCATGGGCTGAGCGATAAATACATTTCCTGACTAATTGCCCTTAAACTTCATTGGATGAATGCAGGAATGTATACGGTGTAGAAACTATAAGGTTGCTTTAGGCTTATCTATCTGTGATTGCAAAATCATGGTATCCTTGCAGCAGAGTGAGCAACCATAAACTAAGAAACTGATCATTAACTACAGATGAAACATGGGAAATAACTGGCTGTCATTCAGTGGCCTACATGGAATTGATGGATCCCATCTGGATCTCAAGTGGCTCAGTCAGTGCAATAGGACATGTTCTCTAATCTCACAGAAAAGCAGCCGAGAAAAGGATCTGGCATCCAACATCCTAAATGGTCAACGTGGTGCAAGGACAGCACACATGATTTTTTTTTCTAATCTATTTTAATATATTAATAACTGACTAGAAGAGCCATTTCATATGTCTGCAGCTGGAAATTAAAAATATTTTGCTTGGTTTGTTGAACTGAGGGTTACATTTTTTCAACTAAATGCATCAGCCTCTTGGGTACTGAAGGATATACGGTGACAATGTATTCACTACATTACAAAAAACTTTGGAAAAAAATAATACTAACTAGATATTTGGCCACTCTTGATTCTAAATGTAACATTAATGAGGCATTTTACAAGCATTTAAAAGAGAAGACTTCTTAGTAGTGAGTTACTTTGAAATCCCAGAGACACACTTGTTCAAATTATGGCAGATAGTGCCCAACTGTAAAAAAACTGTTGGAGGCCCAACTGTTATTTTTATAATGGCAGAGAAGATTAACATAAATAGGCTGTTGTTTCACCATCTTTCAACATTTCTGAGGTGCTTTTGAGCAACATCAAGGTTAGATATGGAAGGAGAGAGACCTGGCCCTGCAGAGAGACTGTTCTTGGCAAACACATGCGATCCACCTTCCTGTTTTAACTCCCAGAACTGGCCCAAGTACCTCACAGAAAAACCCCATTCCCCCATTGAATCTGCTCGTATTGAAAAGGACACCTCCATTCTTTGCAGAATGGAGAGCAGACCTTCCCTGTTACTGTCCCAAAGTTTTGGTCTTATCTGCTTTCCAACAGCCAAGTGATCTACCACTGCCAGCTTGGGTTGTCCCACAGATACCAGTGCCTCAGCAATATCTAGGCCAGCAATTGCTTTAGCTCAGATGTCTATGCATAAATATCCGCCAAGGACAAAGCTGTTCTTCAGCTGGATTCCATTCAGGTTTAGACTTCCCTCAGGCATCTCTTTGTGTTGGCATCACCAAGGCTTTCAGCATTGTATTTGTGAATATTTCAGTCCTTAATGGCGTTTACTCTTGCGACAGCCTTGTAAAGTGGCTAAGCATTGATCCATTTCAAAAACTGAGAGGTAAGGCAAACTGAAATTTAAGTGTCCTGTCAAAAAAAATCTGTGCCTGAGCCAGGACAAGCAATGTTGTGCAACATCATGAACTGCATGTGGCTCAGCCCCTTGTCCATGAGATCTGTTTCACTTAAGCAGAAGGACATCTGACCTCACTCTATCAGTGAAAACAGTACTAGAGAATCCATATAAATGCCCTGGCTTGAGGCATTTTCAGAGAGAAGACCCTCATACAAAGCATCTTCTGACCTACCACAATTTTTTTTGTCACTTTTTAATACTACTCCCTAAACTTCCAAGTCACAAATTCTCTGTCTTAACCCAGGCACATCTACATCTTTAAATAGTTTGTAGACATTAAATTAAAAAAGATAAATAGTCTATAGACATATGCTTCTTAACATCACCTTTTCATCATGGGTACCTCTGATATGTTGGCAGCATACTCTCAGGACATAAAATACAGAGTAATGTGCAGAGAGACACAGTGAAAGTTCATAAAGCCCTGCTACAAACAGCTGAAAACTTACTTAGCTAGAAGACCAGATAAGAGCAATGCATGCCTGCCCCACACTTTGTTGTGTCCCTTGACATACCAGGCTAATACAAGCACGGATTTGATCTGACACAGCTGGACACGAGCCACAAACAAGAGCCTATATGAGTTTTAAGAGAATCCCTACTTCTGTTTCACTTTGTCTTGCCCTCCAGATTTGTGTAGGACCAGATCCAAGCAGCCTGTTCTATGATAGGAAAAAATATTTGAATTCTTTTTCCTCATGGATTTTTTGCTGCTGTTCTGGTTATCACAGTTGCTTTGTATGAATGCTCCTTGCTGATCCCTTTACTTGCACCAGTGAACCCCAGAAGAAAACCAGGCATTTAAAACCACCCTCCTGCAGTGGATCCTGATCTATGCCCAACTCCTTGTGACAGGTGCAGATACAAAAACCACACCAGAGGGGTGGAAAATTCTGTGTCAATGTTCTTAAAAACACACTATTTCCTTTGCTAATGACCTCATTTGATAAAACAGCAGATAATGTGACTATTTAATGCCATTCAACAGCAAGTGATTCCACGGGAAGTTCATTTCAACAGACTTCTATCCAAGTCTGGGAAGAAGAAGAGTAAAGACATAACCAAGCCAGCCCAGCCACAGGTGCAGCAACCTGCATGGACAAAAATAGGACCCTGAACTCTCACAGTAAAAATATCTCATTATTTTAAGGTCAGTCTGGGGATTTTGCAGAAGACTGCAATGCTGGGATTTGCAACTATCACAATGTTGCTGTGCACCTAAGTAGAATTCCTTTTGGCTCTATATTGTTTCTGTTTCACTGGAAAAAAATTATGCTAACTATAATTTCCCTTCATTTTAACTAAACAAAGTTTGGGCACGGGTATCAAAACATTAACAACTCTTTGCTGGTGTTGCTGAACCATGATAATAATTTATATACTCATTTTGTCTATGGCATTTTTAGTGTAAAACTGAATTTTAGTGTAAAACTGTATTATTCAAGAAGGAGATTTGTGCTATAATACTTTATCCTTTTACAAGAGTGTAGACATCCTAAAGCCTGGTAAACGGTGCACCTGTGTTCTCCAAGTCTTAGCTGGTTGCTAAAATTATTTGGGACATTAATCATTCTCCTGCAATCAGCAAGAACAAGAAAAAGTATGGAAAAAACAACTTGATTCCATGATATCCCTTTTGCCTATGAAATCCGAACACCTTTAGAAAGCACATTTTCAAAGGTTATGAAACCAGTTTTGAAGAGCACTTACGTTAATCTCATACTTTAGAAAGAACATAGAACTCATTTTCTTCAGTTCATGCATCTGAAAGGCAATAAGGTACCTATAGTCTTCATTGTAATTGTAACTATTGTAATTAAGAGCACAATTTTCACGCATGATTTGGGGTAATAAGTGTCTTTAGCTTCCTGAACTCCCTGAAAGCTTGAAATGATGCTTTTGTTCCAACTTGTAACTTCACTTCTGCAGCTGAGGGGACACACCATTCGGAAACATTCGTTTTCTTCCAGAAGGTGTATCTGCTAACTACAGGTGGACTGTCTATGTTGCAGTGCCTCCAAAACACACGGACACAAATAGTTACCTGCTCTGCAAGGGTGCAAGAACACAAAGAATTGGGCAGCCCCCTGCAGGGAAACCTTCCTTCTAAAGCCCTACTGCTCCATTGCTCCTCAGCCACTCCCCTCTCCCATCCCCTGACAAGGCAGCAGAACAGATGGAGCTCATGGCTTGCCCACTTTGAAGGTGATGGAGTCCTGTTCAGGGTGGAATCAAAGCCACAGTATTGTTAAAAAAAAAAAAAAAAAAAAAAAAAAGGAAGAAAAGGAGGAGTTGAGGAATAACATATGCTTGTCTCAGTGTGACACTCACCCTAAAACCTAGCAGTCAGCAATACCGAACGTGCATTATGATGGGGTGCTCTAGCTCTGAGTACCATGTGTGCAAGCAGAAGTTCTGTTGATCTTTGCAGTTTTTATCCCTGGTTTAGCCCAAAGAATTTTCTTTGCATAAGTTCACACATACTTTGAGGTTTGGGCTCAGTCCTATCAAAACCCCAAAGCAAAATTTAGAGAATTCCCCTTCCATCTCTACCCCTCCGACACATAAACCTTGCATTTCAGACCCATTTGCTGTATCTGACCCATATGTTTCTCCAGCAAGCTTTTCAATGCAAATCATTTGAGATTTCAGTGGGGACCAAACCTGAAGCCAGGCCAGCTCAGAGTGATTTAAAAATTGTACAAATATTTTACATGGCTCTAAGAAATAATATATCATTTGTGCAGGTTTATATACCCATAAGCATATGCATTCATGCCTGGGTGGTTATGACTTTCCCATGTGATGAATTATTGAGAAGGAATGGAGGAATTGGAGGTATGCTAAAGTGACAGCTCACTCTGTGGCTTCAAGTGAGGGCAGATACTGTGCTCCCTGCATCAATCTCTTTCTCTCCTCTGCAATAAATACTTCTGTGTGTGGCTACTCCCTTCCGCCCTTCTCTCATCATAAGATTTCCCAGTCACAATTCACCTGGTTCCTAAAACCATTTCTTTGTCCTTTTTATTGACAAAATTGGAGGAAAACAAAACAAAAAGAAACAGGCTTATTTCCTTTCCTCTCCAGGGACCTCACTGAGCATCCCAAACAGTGACATCTATGCAGGGCTCCAGATCAATGGATGCTGTCATTGAGCAATTTTAATCACGTTAACACCACAGCAGAGTAAAATCCATCTGATCCTCTCTTGCTAAAGAGCGAGCTCAACATCTCTACCAATTGCTGCAACTGCCACTTGGAAAAGCTTATTTATCTGTGGATAAAAATCAATCTGCAACAGCTACTGTCTTCCGGTCCCTCCTCACCAAACCAGAATTCTCCCTCCAGGAAACGCAGTTTGATCCCACCCCTGCCTTCTTTACAACTGGGATTAGCTATACTCAGGCAATCCTGAGAAGCAGAGTTTAAAAATAATGCAGCCCCACATTGTGGGCTAGTGGAGGAGCCTGTGCTGCTTATAAAGAGCCACAGAAAAACAAATGCCAGCATCAGATTCTTGTGAGTAGTTTTTATAGCGTTTGTGCTTGGTCATCACAAAGAACACGACAGAACAGCAGAATTTGCTTACAAAGAAACCATACGATGCTGAAAAACATTTAACTGCATTCTTGCAAAGAATGAAAAACAGTTTTCCAGCTCTACCCACACATTCCTCTATTTCATCTGACTTCCGAAGAGTCAGTTACAACCCAATCAATAGTAATTACCTGTCATCTATTCTTTGCCCCTCAATGTGCTGTTACCTGACAGTGATCCCTGGCCACCTGGCACACTGGACTTGCAGGAACACTATTTCTTGATGAAAGCTGTCATTTCTTAAGTAATAACTCACTCTTCCATCACTAAATAGAACTGGATTCTGGTTGCAGCTGAAGAGACCCAGCACCCTGCTAAAGCTGTATATACAGTGAGGCAGTTTTCCGTTGAGAACTATTTCTTAGTTCTTAGATTTTTATTTCAGCAAGTTTAGACTGTGGCTAAACTGCTAAAAAAAAAAAAAAAAAAAAAAAAAAAGGAAAAAATCAATTTTCTGCTTAAGCCCTGTGTTTGGTGCAAAATCTCGTAAGAATTAAGGAATTCATCTAAGGATTTCTAAAGCAGCCCATGAGGATTCATAAGCATAGCGCACCTCTTAAGCAATCCTTAATGAATGCTTTAGGAGCATTTGCACTTGTTCCTGTGTCATCACTGAAATTATTCTCAGCATCCAATGTTATCTCAAGAAAATTTTAGAATAACTAATATTCCAGTGATTTAAATGATAATCCGAAAAAAAAGTGACACATCTATTTCTGCAGGATAATTTAAAGATACTTACAGGATCAAATGTATCACGTTGGCAAAGTAACCACCATGTACAGCATTGAAATGTATGTATTCAGGAGTTTGAAATTATCCTGGGCAAATAAAGCCAAAATATAATATAGTAAAAGATTTAGCAGAGAATCAAGCCACCCAATGGAACCAGCAATAACTAAAGCTGTAAAACAGGCAGGTAACAACTCAAGTAAAATCTAAGTTACAGATAAAGACTAGCATTTGACTGAATAAAGAAGGCTTAAAGAAGCTAAAAGTTATAATACAGCTGTAATGAGATGCTCAGAGCCATAAATTAAATGGCAGCTACAGGTCTGGAGTCACTGATCTCCGCTTTCGGCTCAGCACTCCTACGGGCGGCCCAGCCCAGGGGGCTGCCTGCAGCTGGTGAATAGCAAATCTGCCAGGGATGGAGCAGCAATCTAGAGAAGGTGTGGAGTGACACAGGCATGAGGAAGCTCACCTGCTTAGAAGAACAGCTTAGAAAGAACATCTTACACTTGTCACATGGTGGTGGCTTTACTAAACTGTGGCTCACCACCCATGTCCTGCTTACACAGGCTCAGTTCTTTACTCCTCTGATACACTGCTCAGTCTGCTCGCCACTCAGTGTTGAGAGAAATCAGCTCCCATGGGCTGGGGCAGGGTGACTGCATGAGAAAGGTGTAATTTGGAGTTGCGGAGGGTCAACATTCTCACTGATTTTGAGTGGGGACAGCAGGGGCGAATGGGTGCTACAACTGGTTTCCAAATAACGTACTGCATTCACTCTACATTTGGTTTTCCAGACACAAAAACAAACAAATAGAAAAAAAAAAAACACAAAACACTTTTTAGAGAAAGGAAGCCCACTTTCATGCCCAGGGAGGTTGTGGAGTCTCCTTCTCTGGAGATATTCAAGACCCGCCTGGACGCCCACCTGTGCGACCTGTGTAGGGAACCTGCTTTGGCAGGGGGGTTGGACTCGATGATCTCTGGAGGTCCCTTCCAACCCCTATGATTCTGTGATTCTGTAAATTTAGTGGCTGCCAAGGGAGGTGTTCAAGAAACGTGTAGATGTTGTACCGAGGGACATGGTTTAGTGGGAAATAATTGGCGATAGGCGGATGGTTGAACAGGATGATCTTAAGAGGTTTTCTCCAACCTTGGTGACTCTGATTCTAAAGAAAGAAATTTTAACAGGAATTGTTTAGCCAATCCTATCTGCATCTGCATTAGCCAGGTCTGATGTAGCATCAAACACAGTTCTGGGAATAAAGATGTTTGTCATGAGATGCTCTTCTTATTTAGAATAAATAACATACATATTGGTCATGTCTTCCTGATAGGGCTTTATTGCTCCTACTCCATATATTTCTACCACCTCCACACTGTTATTTTAATTCCAGATAGCATTTGTTCTGCAATTTATAAATGCACCCTGCATAGCACTGTTTGCATTTCCCTCTTGGGATTACAACTATTACATCTCATCCAAGGGATTGTCTTCTTTCCAACCATTCTGAACTCCTGCTTTTCACCCAGCTTTCAACTTTGGTTCCAAAATGCTAACTAAAAGATGTTCCCAATATCTGTTAAATAAGAAAATCAGTTAAGTTTATATAGATAAGCATGGCTCAATTGAAATAAATCATTAAGTAGATATTTGGGTTCTGAACAATCTCATGTTGAGAATATTAATGCTTCTCAAATATAATTCCCTTGCTTTCACGTTTAAAAGAGAGAAGATAATTAATCCACCTCAAATGCTACTTATTAACTTTAATACTATTTGGCAAATATTGCTCTTTTCATTAATTTATGTTCTCTTTCAATGCATTTTCAGAATCTATATAAAATTTCAGAGTATTTTAAGATATTAATGCGCTGTTCAGCAACATATGAAATGAAGGTGTGTTTTAATCTCCGTGGTAAATGGCAGACCTTGAGACTGGATGGAAATTTCAGTGAGTTTTCATCAACTGTCTTACGGATAGGCATGATAACTAGAAGGTATTTCAGAGTCCCAAATCCAAGCAATTGGAATCCTGTTTTTAAAGATATGTTCAGTCCTTCCCGTTCACCTCATCTCAGGACTGAGCTGCTGATATAATGATTTATTTTGGGTTATCTCATTGGGAGCAATCTGCAGAACAAGTGCATACCTTTCTAGAAAATGCTGCTGTGCTTGTGGAAACAAATCCATTACAGCAGTCTCATAAAAAAAAAGTGAGTAACCTTCTTCCAGTGAGACACTTTGGCTGTGTCTTTCAAATACAAAATAAGTTGCTATTAGAATATTTCATTTCTGAAGTTTAGTGGAAGGCAGCTAGTGGCCATGCACACCATTTCAACCTCTTCAAGAGAAAGCGTTTCCCAGGAAGAATGATATACGGATACCCTATATTGACATCAGCCTTTGCTACAAAGCACAGCTGAAGCTGTATTAGAATCTGCATGACCTCAGATGATGATAGCAACTTCAGGAATTTGTGGTTTGGCCACACGAAGGCAAATCATGCCTCTCATGGCGCCAGCCACAATCAGATTTAGCTTCTCTCTTCCTTCCCGCATACAACTGCACCACAATGGACGCTTTAGGTTCCTCCTCTCTTCTATTGATGTGATTGTGTTCCTTAGGGAAAACAACATTTTGCTATTATTAGTTAGCATCCTGACACCGATTCTTCTGCTGGCAGCCCTTTAAGGATGGAGACTGACTGAAAACAGTGCCATGCCACTGTCTTCTGTGAAGGCAAGGTAATCAAACCCTTGTGTGAGCTCCTTGATGGCAGTGCTACCCACATACAGACTCTAAGGCCCATAAAAGGAACAACAAAAATCCAGCTGAGATGTAATGAAACCATGAATTAATGACTACGTGTCCTCCTGTGAGACTCCTGGTCTCAGCTATGCTGATTTCTAGGATGCCAACATGGCATTTTTGATATACACTAACTAAAAAATACTTTGATGTCAATGAATGACCCTAACCTCATGTTCAAAGGAGCACAAACATAGGACTGGCAATTCAAACTTGTGTTTTTGCAGGTTTTTCACTCTTGGAAATTTTCTTAAATACATGGTTGACAGTCACTTTGACATGCAGGTGAATCAACAACAGTTTCTTTGGGGTCTTACAAGTCTGAAAAACAAACAGTGGGCTCCTGTTGACAAGGAACAGCACAGAGCTGCTCCCACAGGACCTCAGCGCACAACCAACTGGCTGCAAATTAAGTGCATAAAATGGAAGAAAAAAAAGACCGAAACCATGTCACGTCACAAAACATCATCTTCGGTCCTCGAAACAGATCAACAAATCTGCTAGCAGGAAAAAGGAAAACAACCCAAGAAAAACATCCCAAACTAATTTATCAGCAAAAGACTTCAGAAGATCATGTTTTCACAGTGGTTTCAAAGCGAAAAGCAAGATTTATTGTCACTGCCTTTACAGAGGTATTCACAGAGAAGTAGTAACTTTATCCTAGAGACAAAATGTTCGAAACTGGTTGATGCTTCCAAACGGAAATAAAGCTGCTTTTCTGTCTCTCAGATCCTGCTGGCTGCCAGTGTTGACACAAAACTCACTCTTGACCGAACTCCCTGAATGCTCAGCAAGCTCAGTAGGGTATTGTAGTTGTTTTGTTTATTTATAAGTGTGGCAAGTTTCCTACAGTAGCTGCTACCACATTTAAATGATCTTGGCAAGAGCAAGGCATGCAGGATACATTGTGAAGGAGGGCCATGTCATTGCCTGGCAAGCAATTTCCCCTTTTTTTTTTNTTGAGGAATAACATATGCTTGTCTCAGTGTGACACTCACCCTAAAACCTAGCAGTCAGCAATACCGAACGTGCATTATGATGGGGTGCTCTAGCTCTGAGTACCATGTGTGCAAGCAGAAGTTCTGTTGATCTTTGCAGTTTTTATCCCTGGTTTAGCCCAAAGAATTTTCTTTGCATAAGTTCACACATACTTTGAGGTTTGGGCTCAGTCCTATCAAAACCCCAAAGCAAAATTTAGAGAATTCCCCTTCCATCTCTACCCCTCCGACACATAAACCTTGCATTTCAGACCCATTTGCTGTATCTGACCCATATGTTTCTCCAGCAAGCTTTTCAATGCAAATCATTTGAGATTTCAGTGGGGACCAAACCTGAAGCCAGGCCAGCTCAGAGTGATTTAAAAATTGTACAAATATTTTACATGGCTCTAAGAAATAATATATCATTTGTGCAGGTTTATATACCCATAAGCATATGCATTCATGCCTGGGTGGTTATGACTTTCCCATGTGATGAATTATTGAGAAGGAATGGAGGAATTGGAGGTATGCTAAAGTGACAGCTCACTCTGTGGCTTCAAGTGAGGGCAGATACTGTGCTCCCTGCATCAATCTCTTTCTCTCCTCTGCAATAAATACTTCTGTGTGTGGCTACTCCCTTCCGCCCTTCTCTCATCATAAGATTTCCCAGTCACAATTCACCTGGTTCCTAAAACCATTTCTTTGTCCTTTTTATTGACAAAATTGGAGGAAAACAAAACAAAAAGAAACAGGCTTATTTCCTTTCCTCTCCAGGGACCTCACTGAGCATCCCAAACAGTGACATCTATGCAGGGCTCCAGATCAATGGATGCTGTCATTGAGCAATTTTAATCACGTTAACACCACAGCAGAGTAAAATCCATCTGATCCTCTCTTGCTAAAGAGCGAGCTCAACATCTCTACCAATTGCTGCAACTGCCACTTGGAAAAGCTTATTTATCTGTGGATAAAAATCAATCTGCAACAGCTACTGTCTTCCGGTCCCTCCTCACCAAACCAGAATTCTCCCTCCAGGAAACGCAGTTTGATCCCACCCCTGCCTTCTTTACAACTGGGATTAGCTATACTCAGGCAATCCTGAGAAGCAGAGTTTAAAAATAATGCAGCCCCACATTGTGGGCTAGTGGAGGAGCCTGTGCTGCTTATAAAGAGCCACAGAAAAACAAATGCCAGCATCAGATTCTTGTGAGTAGTTTTTATAGCGTTTGTGCTTGGTCATCACAAAGAACACGACAGAACAGCAGAATTTGCTTACAAAGAAACCATACGATGCTGAAAAACATTTAACTGCATTCTTGCAAAGAATGAAAAACAGTTTTCCAGCTCTACCCACACATTCCTCTATTTCATCTGACTTCCGAAGAGTCAGTTACAACCCAATCAATAGTAATTACCTGTCATCTATTCTTTGCCCCTCAATGTGCTGTTACCTGACAGTGATCCCTGGCCACCTGGCACACTGGACTTGCAGGAACACTATTTCTTGATGAAAGCTGTCATTTCTTAAGTAATAACTCACTCTTCCATCACTAAATAGAACTGGATTCTGGTTGCAGCTGAAGAGACCCAGCACCCTGCTAAAGCTGTATATACAGTGAGGCAGTTTTCCGTTGAGAACTATTTCTTAGTTCTTAGATTTTTATTTCAGCAAGTTTAGACTGTGGCTAAACTGCTAAAAAAAAAAAAAAAAAAAAAAAAAAAGGAAAAAATCAATTTTCTGCTTAAGCCCTGTGTTTGGTGCAAAATCTCGTAAGAATTAAGGAATTCATCTAAGGATTTCTAAAGCAGCCCATGAGGATTCATAAGCATAGCGCACCTCTTAAGCAATCCTTAATGAATGCTTTAGGAGCATTTGCACTTGTTCCTGTGTCATCACTGAAATTATTCTCAGCATCCAATGTTATCTCAAGAAAATTTTAGAATAACTAATATTCCAGTGATTTAAATGATAATCCGAAAAAAAAGTGACACATCTATTTCTGCAGGATAATTTAAAGATACTTACAGGATCAAATGTATCACGTTGGCAAAGTAACCACCATGTACAGCATTGAAATGTATGTATTCAGGAGTTTGAAATTATCCTGGGCAAATAAAGCCAAAATATAATATAGTAAAAGATTTAGCAGAGAATCAAGCCACCCAATGGAACCAGCAATAACTAAAGCTGTAAAACAGGCAGGTAACAACTCAAGTAAAATCTAAGTTACAGATAAAGACTAGCATTTGACTGAATAAAGAAGGCTTAAAGAAGCTAAAAGTTATAATACAGCTGTAATGAGATGCTCAGAGCCATAAATTAAATGGCAGCTACAGGTCTGGAGTCACTGATCTCCGCTTTCGGCTCAGCACTCCTACGGGCGGCCCAGCCCAGGGGGCTGCCTGCAGCTGGTGAATAGCAAATCTGCCAGGGATGGAGCAGCAATCTAGAGAAGGTGTGGAGTGACACAGGCATGAGGAAGCTCACCTGCTTAGAAGAACAGCTTAGAAAGAACATCTTACACTTGTCACATGGTGGTGGCTTTACTAAACTGTGGCTCACCACCCATGTCCTGCTTACACAGGCTCAGTTCTTTACTCCTCTGATACACTGCTCAGTCTGCTCGCCACTCAGTGTTGAGAGAAATCAGCTCCCATGGGCTGGGGCAGGGTGACTGCATGAGAAAGGTGTAATTTGGAGTTGCGGAGGGTCAACATTCTCACTGATTTTGAGTGGGGACAGCAGGGGCGAATGGGTGCTACAACTGGTTTCCAAATAACGTACTGCATTCACTCTACATTTGGTTTTCCAGACACAAAAACAAACAAATAGAAAAAAAAAAAACACAAAACACTTTTTAGAGAAAGGAAGCCCACTTTCATGCCCAGGGAGGTTGTGGAGTCTCCTTCTCTGGAGATATTCAAGACCCGCCTGGACGCCCACCTGTGCGACCTGTGTAGGGAACCTGCTTTGGCAGGGGGGTTGGACTCGATGATCTCTGGAGGTCCCTTCCAACCCCTATGATTCTGTGATTCTGTAAATTTAGTGGCTGCCAAGGGAGGTGTTCAAGAAACGTGTAGATGTTGTACCGAGGGACATGGTTTAGTGGGAAATAATTGGCGATAGGCGGATGGTTGAACAGGATGATCTTAAGAGGTTTTCTCCAACCTTGGTGACTCTGATTCTAAAGAAAGAAATTTTAACAGGAATTGTTTAGCCAATCCTATCTGCATCTGCATTAGCCAGGTCTGATGTAGCATCAAACACAGTTCTGGGAATAAAGATGTTTGTCATGAGATGCTCTTCTTATTTAGAATAAATAACATACATATTGGTCATGTCTTCCTGATAGGGCTTTATTGCTCCTACTCCATATATTTCTACCACCTCCACACTGTTATTTTAATTCCAGATAGCATTTGTTCTGCAATTTATAAATGCACCCTGCATAGCACTGTTTGCATTTCCCTCTTGGGATTACAACTATTACATCTCATCCAAGGGATTGTCTTCTTTCCAACCATTCTGAACTCCTGCTTTTCACCCAGCTTTCAACTTTGGTTCCAAAATGCTAACTAAAAGATGTTCCCAATATCTGTTAAATAAGAAAATCAGTTAAGTTTATATAGATAAGCATGGCTCAATTGAAATAAATCATTAAGTAGATATTTGGGTTCTGAACAATCTCATGTTGAGAATATTAATGCTTCTCAAATATAATTCCCTTGCTTTCACGTTTAAAAGAGAGAAGATAATTAATCCACCTCAAATGCTACTTATTAACTTTAATACTATTTGGCAAATATTGCTCTTTTCATTAATTTATGTTCTCTTTCAATGCATTTTCAGAATCTATATAAAATTTCAGAGTATTTTAAGATATTAATGCGCTGTTCAGCAACATATGAAATGAAGGTGTGTTTTAATCTCCGTGGTAAATGGCAGACCTTGAGACTGGATGGAAATTTCAGTGAGTTTTCATCAACTGTCTTACGGATAGGCATGATAACTAGAAGGTATTTCAGAGTCCCAAATCCAAGCAATTGGAATCCTGTTTTTAAAGATATGTTCAGTCCTTCCCGTTCACCTCATCTCAGGACTGAGCTGCTGATATAATGATTTATTTTGGGTTATCTCATTGGGAGCAATCTGCAGAACAAGTGCATACCTTTCTAGAAAATGCTGCTGTGCTTGTGGAAACAAATCCATTACAGCAGTCTCATAAAAAAAAAGTGAGTAACCTTCTTCCAGTGAGACACTTTGGCTGTGTCTTTCAAATACAAAATAAGTTGCTATTAGAATATTTCATTTCTGAAGTTTAGTGGAAGGCAGCTAGTGGCCATGCACACCATTTCAACCTCTTCAAGAGAAAGCGTTTCCCAGGAAGAATGATATACGGATACCCTATATTGACATCAGCCTTTGCTACAAAGCACAGCTGAAGCTGTATTAGAATCTGCATGACCTCAGATGATGATAGCAACTTCAGGAATTTGTGGTTTGGCCACACGAAGGCAAATCATGCCTCTCATGGCGCCAGCCACAATCAGATTTAGCTTCTCTCTTCCTTCCCGCATACAACTGCACCACAATGGACGCTTTAGGTTCCTCCTCTCTTCTATTGATGTGATTGTGTTCCTTAGGGAAAACAACATTTTGCTATTATTAGTTAGCATCCTGACACCGATTCTTCTGCTGGCAGCCCTTTAAGGATGGAGACTGACTGAAAACAGTGCCATGCCACTGTCTTCTGTGAAGGCAAGGTAATCAAACCCTTGTGTGAGCTCCTTGATGGCAGTGCTACCCACATACAGACTCTAAGGCCCATAAAAGGAACAACAAAAATCCAGCTGAGATGTAATGAAACCATGAATTAATGACTACGTGTCCTCCTGTGAGACTCCTGGTCTCAGCTATGCTGATTTCTAGGATGCCAACATGGCATTTTTGATATACACTAACTAAAAAATACTTTGATGTCAATGAATGACCCTAACCTCATGTTCAAAGGAGCACAAACATAGGACTGGCAATTCAAACTTGTGTTTTTGCAGGTTTTTCACTCTTGGAAATTTTCTTAAATACATGGTTGACAGTCACTTTGACATGCAGGTGAATCAACAACAGTTTCTTTGGGGTCTTACAAGTCTGAAAAACAAACAGTGGGCTCCTGTTGACAAGGAACAGCACAGAGCTGCTCCCACAGGACCTCAGCGCACAACCAACTGGCTGCAAATTAAGTGCATAAAATGGAAGAAAAAAAAGACCGAAACCATGTCACGTCACAAAACATCATCTTCGGTCCTCGAAACAGATCAACAAATCTGCTAGCAGGAAAAAGGAAAACAACCCAAGAAAAACATCCCAAACTAATTTATCAGCAAAAGACTTCAGAAGATCATGTTTTCACAGTGGTTTCAAAGCGAAAAGCAAGATTTATTGTCACTGCCTTTACAGAGGTATTCACAGAGAAGTAGTAACTTTATCCTAGAGACAAAATGTTCGAAACTGGTTGATGCTTCCAAACGGAAATAAAGCTGCTTTTCTGTCTCTCAGATCCTGCTGGCTGCCAGTGTTGACACAAAACTCACTCTTGACCGAACTCCCTGAATGCTCAGCAAGCTCAGTAGGGTATTGTAGTTGTTTTGTTTATTTATAAGTGTGGCAAGTTTCCTACAGTAGCTGCTACCACATTTAAATGATCTTGGCAAGAGCAAGGCATGCAGGATACATTGTGAAGGAGGGCCATGTCATTGCCTGGCAAGCAATTTCCCCTTTTTTTTTTTTTTTTTTTTAAAGTCCAGAATACAATTTTTCCAGCCTCTGCTAAGTGTTACTATTTCTGAGGATATTTGAAGTAGGTAAAATGGTAGGAGTGCTAGCAGAGAGATAAACAAGGACTCTGAAAAAAAAAAAAGTCTCACTCTGACCTTGAAGCTGAGGACAATACTGAAGGCTCTCTAGGCAGGCTTTTCTTCCTCACTACAACTGCTCACAACAGATGTACATTACTTAGCTTTTTCGAAAGGTATTGTAAAAGACATAGTATTTCAACAGCCTATAAAGCTAACTAGGAAGACTTTTTAAAATTGAAGAGTATTTTCCTGGATCTGTAATAAGTCTACAAGTAAAACAACAGCATCTAAATCTATCCAAGTTTCTTTTCAGAGGAAGCAGAAATATCTTTCAGACCAAGTATGTGCAAATGAAATACCTCGTCATGCAAGGAGCCAGAAAAAAGTCTATTGGAAAGTAAAATTCAAGTTCCTTGCAAAGTTTATGGCTGTCAAAGTCTAGTACAGCTGGCTACAGAGTCAGTAAAGTTGGGAGTGACTCTGGAGTGTTCATTCTGGCAATGTGATGCTTCAGAAAGTTGAAAACCACATTTTAGATTTCACGCAAGCTTCCCCATCAGCTCCTACAGGCTGTGCATTAGCTATTTGATGTGATTATGATGGGAAACTCCAGCTATCAAGTAATGAACATGTTGATTTCAAAGTCTGAATGTTCTCAGTCCACCTACACAGCACTTTCACACATAGCACACACTGCTGCTATTTGTTGATTACCGCATTGCTTTGTCTTTGAGAAGTAACTAATCAGTGAAATTGCATACAAGCCCCACACTATGCGTGTCAGCCACAGAGACACCTCAAATCAACGTGATTTTAAAAATCATGCTAGTGACCCTCTTCGAAGCACAGTTATGAAGCTGTGTAACCTGCCTGCAGGTCAGGAAATAAACTACAACTGCTCTGCATACATCAGCTTCTTTCTACTGGCTATGCTCAATAACAAAGTATAATTGGAATATATACTTAGGGATCCAGCTGGCTACAGATCACTTTACAAACTGATTCACAAATGACATGTCACCCAAGAAGCAATTCAGCACTTGCTGAACTTCCGCAAGAGATGACAACTGTGTACAGGACGGTAACAACAAAATGACGTTGGACACATAGCCAGAGGCACAGCACCAAATGCCATAAAACAAAAACAGTAAGTTTTCAGTCTTAGAAATTGCTCTCAAAGTTATCCCAGAATGCTCAAAGTTTTTATCTTATTATTATTATTTTAGGAATCTTTGAATGATTAAAATGAAGCAAACATAGTTTAAAGTTCTACAGGTAGCATGTTCCAGCTGAATGAGATAAGTGAAAAATGTAATTTATTTTTCCTTGCCAGAGTTTTAGGAAATGCCAGAGTGATAGAATGATTCTGAGAAGAAAGGAAATAAACATAAGAAGGCAAAATAATCAGACTTCTCTATTCCTGCTTTGATTTACTCTTCAGAAACTCTCAGCCTAAAATAATCCCATCCTGTGAAAAATAATTCAACGTTCATGGCTGCTCAGTACGCAAACATGCTTTCTGTACTTGTGAACTAATAAAATCAGTAATTATTATACTGATATTAGAAAAAGATACAGATATCAGTGCTAGATATTTGTTTACAAATATTTTCTATACTGCACAGTGAACTATCAAAAATGTGAACCTGATTTCCCCATACTCAGTGATATAGGAGCAACACACAACTAGAGCTGTCCATCACTAAAACAGAGTCTTTTTGCTGTGGAGCCAGCCATTTGCTGTATTTGTAAGCTCTTTGCTTCTGATGGAATAACCAGAAGCCAAATTCTGATCTCAGTCACAGTGGCCCAGGTTTATTTCACTGTAATAGAGGTCAGAACCTCAATTAAATATTCTGTATATGCACCCATATAAATGTAATACCAACTAGGAAATCAGAACAAGACTAGCGTCTTAATTGGTTTATTTCCTTTTGTAGTTTGCATGGTAAATTTATTGCAATGATTCATGCTTTTTCTCCTGTCCTCACTTTCTTTTTCACCTTTGCTCTCCAAGAGCATTACTGATTTCTCTCCTCTTCAAATGCTGTATGATCTGGCAAGTCGAAGGGGACCGTTTCAATGGTGAGGATTGGATCAGGACATAACCTTGGGGAAGCAGCACTAAAGAAAGGCCACTTCCGGGCAAGCTTGTTGCCATACTAGCACTGCTGTTAAACCTTACGAAACCAAAACCCTTTTCAGAGACTACTGCCAAAAGCGGTTGATGAGAAGGAATGCCTACCTGAAGACAGCAAGGCTCAGGGACCAGAGCACTAGTGGTTTCCTTAGTTCAAATTTTGCTCGTTTATTCATTAGGTGCCGACCGCCAAATATGAAGGCAGCATACAGTGCTGAAAATAGAAAGGATTTCTTCCTGCAAAACAAAAACAAAGAAAAACCACCTGTCAAGTATCAGATAGATAGCAGAATCACAGCAGGACATAACTGCCAAGTACTTCCGTGTTGCCTTGAAAGGAAACTCTGCAGAAGACATTCCTGCAGCCCAATGAGGATTTCTGTTCCTATACAAATCTACAGGCCAGCATACAGGTCCAGGTATTACTGCAAGCAAAACTGGCCCTGGGCTAGTTCTCCCCCAGAGGACAGCCACATTTGGCTGTCTTCCTCGGTTTACGAAGACTGATCTTCTGTGAAGATCAGGATAGACACAAGAGAGCTCATGCAGTCCTCCACCTTCTACAATCACAAGGAGGTGAATGTTTCATGAGGTTTTGTGACTTGTTTGTTATTTTCATATTGTATTTCCTGGTACTTGGCAATTTTGTTTCCCACTGTTTCTTACAAAGAGACACTTAAGATCTTGAACGCTTCCAGGCAGTATGGGTCTCCCACCAGGGCCAGATGCAAGAGGTCAATAGCCCTATTAAGTTGCAATGATACTGTGTCATGCCCTGCTTACAATTGCCATTGTGGGAAGTCAGTGAATGTGCCGAAAGGTCATGCAGGGCTCTGCTGAGGAACTTCAATGATACTGGTAAAATTGCAAGCCTTATTTTTTAAAATGCCTGATAGTAGCCCAGCTCAGCAATAATCAGCAAGCATTTGAACTGTGGTACTATAATTCACTGCAAATCAACCATTGGATGTCAGAAATAGACTCAGCCTGGGTTTTTTTCCCCACACATCACTATATTACACTGAGTAAAACACCATTAACATACAGCTCTCATGGTGGCCTGACTGGGAAGCTATATTTAGGAGCAGATTTTTCTCTATAAAAGCTATAATTATATACAATAATATCAGTGGAATATGGCTTTGTACCAGGAGGTGTTGGTTCTTTCTGAATCCCCAAAGGAAAGACACACACACACTTTCAAGAAAGCCAACTGTTTTATCAGTATCCCAGGAAAGGTGACAGCAAGCAACAAGATCTCATGTCCCTCCTGACACTGAAAGGAGGAACACTGTGGTCTTCATAACTGTACTGGACTCCTTTCTTCCTCAGCAAGATACACCATAATAATTCACACTAGGTGATATTTCATTTTAGTCCTTATTACTGACGTTATTTCTTGTGAGTTCAGTCAGCTGAATGAGGTCAACAGCCAGATTACACTAATTAGAACAGATAAATTTTAGGTCACTTTTACCAGCTTCATAATGAGTTCAGTATTGTCTGCAGTGATGGCAAACAGCATTCCCATTGCACACAGCTCTGTGCTGGCAGTGCTAGACATGAGGTGTGACTGCTTGCATGATGTGATGCAGAGAGCAGCTGGAAGCTGTTTCAGACTAGGAGCGAGACAACACCTATCTCCTACAGAGGGAAGAACAATACTGAATGAGGATTAGTCTGACTTTAATGCATTTTATTTTTATTATTGATGTCTCCTGATGACTTTTGATAACTTCTACTTTTGCCAGCCAAAGGTCTTAGAATTTTCCACACTCTGCAGCATAACAGTGGATAAAGGACTGGGTAGTCCAGGTGATACAGTTATAAAGGAATCGCAGAAGTATATACTTTTATTAATCTGTTTAACAGCATTAGATTGGCATCACCCAGCCTCCTAGCAATAATTTTGTGATAGACATTCATGAGAAGTTCGTGACTACAGACTGGTTCCTGGACTGGAGATACAAAGCAACAGCATTCTCACAGCACTCAATTATATCTGACGCACTTTTAGCCAAAGAAGGCTCACACCAAATGAAGCTTTTTAAAGACAGAGTTTTGGGGTCATTCTACAGCACCTCAACTTTTCATTACTCTCTGCAGAGACACTAAGTAGAGCAGAACAACAACAACAACAACCTTGAAGCTTAGAATGAATCCCCCCCAAGTAACTGTGGCAGACTCACATCCAGTAGCTTCAGTGCTAGCATGTTCATGTGTTTGTCATCAACACTGTTCTTAGGGTAGCACAGCAGACATAAAGACAAGGCTGCCAAATCCTCCACATTTTTCTGGCATTTCTGTTTCTCACAGTTGTCTCCCACCTTCCTACATTTTCAGACTTTGGGGACTAAGTACTATCTATACTGAATACAACTCCATATCTTGCTGTAGAAAGTTGACAGCTTGTTCCCCCAGAAGGGAGGCAAAGGAATTTTCTAGAGGAGCTGTAAGATGCTCCGCTCGGTCTGGAGGTTCCTGTGAAAAGGGAAAGGCTGAAAATGCAGGTGGCATCCCTCACCTAGACACATACTAGTAGACTCATGCTGCCAACTGCACAAAGCACTTTGGTCACTGTCTCATAAAAATCCTAAAGCAGGGACAGGCGGTACTACCTTCACCTGGAACACAGCCCACAGTGTTTGACAGACTCTCTGCACAGTGTAAATCAAAGAGAGATTTTATGTTTTATAGAAGGTTTGGGTAATTATATGCTTTCCAGAGGCTCACATCCTTCATTAGATTTGCCGCCTGTAGAACAACAGAGACAGGAAAGAAGAGAATGAAAAGAAGCACAATTGAGAAGAGAGAGGCAGAAATAAGTGATTTGTAAAACACTGAAAAGAGAAGAAATGACATAGCATTCAAAAATAACAGCCCAAGGCCTCATGATGAGTCTCACATACAGCAGCACAAGCTATTCTGGCATCTGTGATGTGAAGTGAGATTACCCTAAACACTGCAGCGCCTCTGACGAGGAGTTTGAAGCCCAGATGCACTGTTGTCACTTTTTTATTCTGAAAATAGCAGCCTGAGCCATTGTTGTAGAGCTTTTCTGATGCTAATGAGTAAACTGATACAGATATATAAAATTTAATACCTTCAAAGAATTTTCTTTAATGGTTAAGGAAATCCTTACAGAAACACACAAAGGACAACCTTCGCTGATCTTTTAACTACTCCCTATAACGTAACATAGGATTAGCCCTGTAACAGCATACAGCAGGGGCACAGTAAAGTGAAGCAGGGTTATCCGCTTCTGTTTACCTTCTATAGGTTTTTAGACATGCTTTTATAAAAGATGTATTTACTTTCTGCATGCAGAGCTCATTCTTAAATTCGTTACCACTTCTGCATATGCCGTTAAAGGCAGCGCAACAAGTCAAAAAAAAAAACAACAACATCCCAATTGCCAGAGCAGAGTGCTTCTGGAAAGGAAACAGGCAGTTTTCAGGGTCCTGATGTTTTTCTTGTGGTATTCTTCATCAATGTTTTGTTTACCTTACAAAAAATACATATTTCTCTAAAAAAAAAAAAAAAAAAAAAAAAAAAAAAAGCTTGGTAAGATGAAAGACACGACACTTTTCTTACCTGTTTCTCCCAGCTTTCAACAAAAAAACCCAATTGTGTTTATTGTTGAAACTCCAACCTTGAGAGCCTAAAGCAGCTGTAACACTATAATGTGATGAAAGGTACAGTGATAATAGTGGGATAGCAAAGTCTTCAGCCACAGCAAATAAGGACAAGCACAAATGCAGCAAGCCCTTAAATGAGGTCTGGGAAGGGGTGGAGCCAGGATCCACCCCTTCTGGTCACACAGGTACACTGTGTGCATGCACCTGAGCTCCCCTAGGTTGGCCCTGCCTTCCCACCAGGTGCTCAATCACTGGATCAGGCCGTGACTTAGCATTTCTGCTACAGCAGCATAAATCACACAGCATCTCCATGACTACAGTCCACTGGCAGTGGCTAGCAGCCTTGGCAAAGAAACTTTCTCTCGGAGGCTTGTTTAAGTATCACACATTCTGCATGTACAAAAAAACGGTGTGAAAATTCTTCACAGTCTCTCAGGGTGTCTACTTCAGAAATGCTGTCAAAGCAACCCTTTCTCTCCCTCTTCTCAGATTCAGCACTGACAGAGCCAGCACAAAGAGATGCAATGTGTCAGATGTGTGCATGGAAACACAGTCTGAGAGCTGGCACTGCTGCCTTTGTTTCCCATTGACCACACCAGCCTTCATAATGGAGAAAGAGCGAAATGCAGAAGACGAAGACCAGCCCAAAATGCACATGCCAACGCAGACCAATTTACTCCTACAACTATCTTTTGACATTTATATTTAGAGCAGCCAGGACAAGCCAGACACATGGGTAAGTGACTCACCAATGACACTCTTTGACGTCACAAGCTACTGGAGTGTAAACAGGGATACATCTCAGAACAATCCTCTGATTTCCAAATCTTGCCTCTCAAGCAGTGCGCAGGCCTCCAACTCCACTGTGAGGAGCACTGCTGGATATGTGAGGACTGCTCTTCCTAGCAGCCAGGGCAGCTCCCCATGCACTCCTCTGCCAGTGGCAAGGGAAGAGGAGTTAGAGAATAAGTCCCAGACAGGGTCCACTATCCCCACAGCTGCCTTTTCACTGGGGTCTTACGTCCATCATCACATTTATGGCATTATCAATATACAGAAGCTGCATCCTCAATCCACAGGCTCAAATCCATGGAAAAGCAGCTTGGTTTAAAGGGAACTGAACTATTTTTTTGTAGCTTACCACAAAATCACAAGCATCTGTGATCCAGCTGGGTGCCTGCTTACAGGTAGTCCTCGTTCCCCATCACCAGCCTGCGTGGGCATTGCCCCTGGGGAGGTAAGGTCAGGGAGCGAGGGGCCACACCCTCCTTGTTAGCCATAAACTAAAGTGAATGCAGCTAGGGAAGAAAACAACAACAGGAAACCTTATAATTTGCTTTCCTTTTGTAGGGGAAATGTTAGAGAGGTGTAAAGGTGCTAAAATGAAGTTAAAACTCATGGACAAATGTTTTAGATGGAAGAGTCAAACTCAACTGTGAAGAATATGAAATCCCTTGGTCTTTATAATCTTATAAGCTTAATGAAACAAACTACAAACCATTAAAACATGTAAGCTACAATCCCAAATATCTGCAATGTCATGAGAGAAAAATTACTCCCGAAGTGGAAAGCACTGCAGAAAACAAAATCCCCAGAACTGTGGGTAATTGAAACCAGCTGCTGAAAGTTTATTATCCCTGAAGGCAAATCAGCCTTATCCTGGGCTCTGTCCCAGGTTTCCTCCACTTCTAAGTTGTGCTGTGAACAGGGACCCTCCTAACAGAGACAGTAGGTGACAGCGTGCTTGCAGTGATGGCAGTCTTCTGAGTGTCTTTTCCTCGCACAGCAATGGAAATCCCAGCCTGGCAGGCTGGATATCCTCACATTCTGCTGGCATCACAGGTGACAGCATTCGGCCTCTGCTAGAGCCTGTGTGCCCATCTCCAGCGTCTCCATTCTTCCTTAGGGACAGGCCAGAATCGGACCTCACTGCTGACGCTAATCATAAATAACTACTACAATGGCCCAAGATTTACAGCGTCAGAACTACAAGTTGACTCATAGGAACGTACTGGCAAAATGATGACCATCCCTGGCCCTGTTAAGAGTCTTCATGGCTGCTGATGTAATCAGAGAGACTTCCTCTCTAATGGGAATCTTGGCTAAACTCATCGATATCCCTTGGATATGTACCTACTTAATGCTAAGAATTATAATGGTTATAAGAGGTGATGGAAGCAGTGTCCCCCTAGGCCCACCTTGTAGGTAGTCTTTGGTAGGCCTTTTAGGCAGCTGCTGGAGAGATGGTAGAGAACAGAGAAGCCAATGTAGGTCAGAGCACTGTAGCTCTGATGAAAAGCTACAGTACTTTCACTCTTAATTTCATCAATGCAAATTTAAACCTCTGGCCTCTACAATAAAAACCTGGAGCTAGTAAACAAGCTCAACAGCAAGTGAACTTGGGGACTACTGACCTACATCTCTCCCGGTTAAAGCTGCTATTTGTACTGAGGTGTCACCTGGAAGCAATTAATGATGATACAAGTGGAGTTATGTTATGCAGACACAGATTGAAAATAACTAGATCTCCTATTGCCCACTCCTTTGATCTGCTTCATCTGATCAAAACAATCAATGATTAGGACATTTAATGAGTTTATATTTAAGTATTATGTCAACGTAAGACCTACAGATCCAGCAAGACCTCTTGAAGCAATTTCTGAATGCTATTTATATAGACAAGTGCTGCTTTAGTCAGTGCTTTGGGGACAGATATTTATTTATTTGACAGGACATGATGCAACACTGGAAATAACAAATCAGCCAGACTTTGCCAACACTACGTATATCCCTGCATCTGCAGGTACACCTATGCAGGTCAGCTATCTCTAGCATTGCAAATGCAGCTTGTAAGTACCCTTGGAAATAGTGACTGTTGGATCCCCAAAAATATTAGGAATAAAAATAATAATTTAAAAAGCAGTTGTTAAAAATGAAAAGAAAAAAAAAAATGAAACCTGAAAAATGCAGTGATTGCAAGCAAGTAGCATGCTGTTTTTCAGTCTGTCCTAAAAGACATTCCAGCAGACGTTGCTCCCTTTCAGCCTTCTGCAGTGCTACCTCAAAATGATGTTGCCACAACTGCTACTGGATTGTAAAACACAAACAAACAAAACACCTTTTCATCTTTCTGAGCAGGTTCCCAGCCAAAAGAGACATACAGGATTCTCCTCTGGAGCAGAGCGTAACCTTAGAAACAGGGCAGCCACGAGCCATGTACAAATAAACCCTTATATGTCAGGGGACCACCTTATGGACCGGATCACTTTGTAACTCTTTCAGTGCTGGCAAAAATTAAATTATCCTTGAGGAAACCAAACTGAAGGGATGCCTGAAAAGCACAACAAATTAGAATGACCTCCTCTACTCCTCATCTAAAAGCCGAGACTCAGAGAGATGGACCTGAGCAAGCCAGCAATGCCATTTTGTGGCTTAGGTGTGATTAAAAGGGGACACTGGTGCCAGTGACATCTCTGTAGCGGAGCTGCAGAGTAAAACGACTTGCTTTCAAAGCCTATAAATTCTCATTGCTCTGTGCAGGAGGAGGGGGACAACAGAGTTCACAAAAAAGATATTTCAGCCAAGAAGGAAATGAAGGAATCTTTTCCATCATACATCAGTGAAGAAAAACCAGGCCACCTGGAGAACAACTACCAGCTCTGACCGGTCCTGCGGTACGTTTTGATGCATGATGGCAAAGACTGCTTGAAGTATCTAATAAAATCTCTGATAGGATATCTGACCTTTGTCTACTGCTGCACGATCAAGGCAATGGAAAAGCTGCAGCAAACCTGGACCTAGTTCTTAACTGAAGGAAACCAACAGAATCCACAAAAAAAATGGTGCAATCTCGCATCTTTTCAACTGCATCTCTAAAACAAAGAGCCCTTCCAAACAGCCACTCCCTCTTTTACCAGCTGGGTAGCAGGTTGGAAAAATGTTTTCCAGCAGGAGGAAGAAGTTCAGAGCTTCCACAAGGCAGGTTTCCACGTTGCTGCTTCCTTATGACACAATGCTCTGCCTCTTGTCCAACACGTCCCCCAGCAGGGAAAGTGTTAGCTGGCTAAGTAATAATTACCAAGTGACATTTTCAAGAACTAAACTTCTTCACTAAATATGTAAGAATTTTATGCTTTTATTCCTAGCAGAGGCTTCCATCCTCAGACTAATATGTTAATACATTTCTGAGTACTTTTTATCTGCTGCAATTCCCGTGTCATCGGCCATGACCTATAGTCTCCTCCTTAAATCCAGAACCGTTCTACCTGAAATCAGTACCTTTAAAACAGAACATTACAAAGAAAAAGGAAGAGGCAAACTAGCCTGAATCCAGCTACACTTATTTGAGAAGAAAACGTACAACACCCTGAGAAACACTGCCAATGGTAAACCAGTGGAAGTAATTTTCTCCTTATGGTCACACTTCTCAGCAGCCAGCTCAGACAGTAACAGGCCGGATGACACTCCTAAAGCCTGCAGTGGACATGAAGACTGCGCAGGAACATAGTAAATGTCTATGATCCCCAGCACCCCTTCCCCAATTACTCCCACAGCCAGGCTGTTTTTCAGGCGTTTTTGCAAACATCCTGTTTGCAATCCTGAACCAGCCTGCAGCAATAGGCATAAACCAGTAGGAGTGGCACAAGGCAGTACAAAGTACACAGTATTAATGTGGCTTATCTATATCCTGTCAGCAATAAGTTGATGACAGCTCATTTGGGCTTTTCACCCCTGCCTAAACCTTTGTGCCTGAGGCAGGCGCCCATGTCTCCCATTAGAGGTGACGGGATGTGCCTGGCTCAAAAGCTGGGGTCTTTCTTTTCGCTTCCAAGCACGAGAGAATGGCTGTTCCTTGCCATTAGTTGCCGCCTCACCTAATTAGATGGGATCCTAAACTGCTTAGCAGTATTTCACTTTCCATCGCAGTACAAAGAGCCCAGGTTACTAAAGGATTAGCAAGCATAACATTAAAGTGTTGTGTACACATGGAGAGGTTCAAATCCTGGTTTCTGCCAAATCCTGGTCGCAGAGGACCTGTTGGAACATAGGAAGTGCCAAAGGAATGGAATCTGGACCAGGGTGGAAGAGGCTGCAAACGTGACACTGCACGAAGGAAAACCAGCATGACCAGGAGGGAACAGTGACTGGCACACAGCTCCAAAGGAAGGAAATAAAAATGCTTTTAAACAATTCAAATACCACCTTCAGAATTTAATGACGTTGGTGACTAAGGAGCATAAACAACAAATTACTGTAAACGAACAAGAAAGCCTGCTGGCATGTCAGTGATACCACTTCAGATGTTTTAAAATAGAAAGTAGTCTCCCACAAAAGAAGGGAAATAAATAAGTGATCCAACCTTTGCTTTTTTCCCAAAGGTCACATAACCAGAATCTGTTTTACATCTCCATAGATATTCCTTTTGCTATCACTTTTCCTAATTGAATTGTCCACCACCGATTTCCTCTGTAACTGTTGGGTTTCTCTCCAAGGCAGGCTTACTAACTGAGGGCTTATACAGTGGCAAAGAAAAGTCTGGTTTAGTAAAGAGCCAGGGTACTCCTCAATAGATTTTTATATCACATAGAGGGTGCGATGTACCCATTTATTCTCATCACCTATCCTTACCACTTTCTTCCAGATGACTTTTACAAGACACCAGTAAACCCGTGCCTCCCGCACCTGCCCACTGCTCCTGTCAAGCTCCTGTCAAGCAGCTGCAGTAACTATACGCAAACCCATTTTCATTAGCGCCTCATGCAGGGATGCTCTGATGCTCCCTTGGCAGTTGTGTGCAGGATCTGAGGGGCAATGCAACAACCTTCCCTTGCCCAAAGCAGCGCCATCCCAGCGCCTTCCAGTCTGCACCGACCGGGCGCTCCAGTTTCTGTGCAAGTGCTCTGCACACACATTAACAATAGCGTGCTTTTACAAGTTTCTCTCCCTGGGAAAGGCAAATGCTATCTCTTTGAGGCTGGTAATGATAAACGCAACTGCATGTTTGCCATGGAGCTAACACAAGCACCCAGAGAAAAATGTGTAACAATGTGCATTCAACAAGTTTTTCCACTTTCCTGATACCCTAGAGCAAATGGCAGTTCGCTAACGTTTACTGCTCTTTCTTTTTTTCCCCTCAGCTGTAGCCTCCTTTGAGATTATGAAGACTAAGAGCAGTATAAATGCAGATCAGAGAGTTTCACAATTACCCTGTTCAGACCAAGCTTTCACTACTGTCTCAAGTTCAAAACACCAAGGGGAAAGAATTTACTCCTTCTTTAAGAATCCATGCCAGCAATTCTCTTCCCTCCCCATCTCAGTGTTTTTTCATTTTATTTTTCTTTCCTGCCTCCCATATCCACAACAACTTACAAACATACACGTGTCCCTGCATCTCACCCCTTCCATGTTCAAAAGCAAACAGTAACTGGCTGCTGCCATGGTCCTGCAGCTACACCTGGACATCAGAAGCTGTTTCCAGCTAGTGACTGGGTGTGCAGAGGGGTCTGAGCAATGTGACTGAGCCTATAGAAGGCGGCATGGAAGAGAAAGGCCATGTTCCAGTGGCTGAGCTTCCCACCCACATTTCTAAAGAGTGTCAGATCCAGGCTGCAACCTGCGCTCCACCCATCCTGCCCCACCCTGGGAGCTTTTGCCCTACATAAAACAAGGGAGTTACAGGGCCACCAGCCAGGTGACAGGCCTAATGCAACTTCAGTCACAGCCCTACCAGCTTGTACTGCTTAAGTCTGCAGATATTCCTTTCTTCTAATGTGCATTTAAAGACTGTGCAAGTATACACCCAACACCCCAGAGCATCTCCTCAGTGCTTCCCTTTGCTTGGATGGCAGGAAGAATGAGTCCCATTTCTTCCCACTCACTCCCATTAAATAGTGTCGAGTGTATCCATAATAACCAAATAACACTGTTAATAATACTACAGGAACATGCTAAATGATTCTGTTAAATATTAATTAAAGAAAATGGTTTCATGAACCAAATAGGTCAGTGTGCTAGAAGTCGGTCTTATGTAGTAGAGATTTAACCAAAAGCACTAATAAGTTTGCACTCAAAGGGAGACTGTAAACTTTTCTTTTTTTAGTAGAATGATATTCAGATGATTTGGTTAAACTTGGAGCTCGCATCGTGGGCTCGGCTCACACACTTCTGAGAAGTCTCAAGAAAATGAATTGGTTCTGTCAGCCTTTCTAAACTCTGCAGATGACAAGAGGCAATGTGAGAGCTTGGGAGCTCTTGGGGACCAAGGAATTTCTACTGTAATTAATAATAAAAAGAGCCAGCAATGATGGGCCTATCTGAATCTAGTGTCTGCAATCATCCAGTAGAACAATGAAGAAAATGATCTCATGCTTCTCTTACCCACCATGGTGTACAAAGGTATTTTAAATCATTTTAGAGGTAGTATATGTCCCGTAGCCAAAAAGAAAATGTCCCAGTAGGAATCTTAATCATCCTGCAGCTAATATAACTGAAAGGTGCCAGAATACAGCCCAAGAGATGCTGGCATGACTTATCCTGCTATGCTGGAAGCGTGAACTCTCCTGGGAAACTCTCTATATCCCCAGCTCCTCAAATCCAAGGAGACCAGAATGCTGCAGTGGCGACAGCCCTGGAGAACACAGGCACCAGGGCCCATCGACCAGTGAAGCTATTATGTTTTTTCCCCAGCAAAATTTATCAAATGGTTCCTATCCAGGCACAATTTTAGAGCAAACCTGCAACTCTTCCCCCAAGCACATTAAAGCCTGGCATGAAACTGTTCAGCTCTTCAAGTCTCCTGCAAGGACAGACCACGCAGCAAACACTTGAAAACAATCTCTGCTTCTTCCCAGAGAAATATCTGGCAAAGACAGAAACTAGGCTAGGGAAACACTTGCCTCTGAGGGGTTGGGGTAAAGGAGGAATAAAAGCCACAGCAGCCACTTGCCAGAGAGGGGACACGAGTTGCTTCCTGAGCATTACCTGCAATAACTCAATGCCTGACACCTAGTTTCTAAGGTGTCTTCTCTATGGTGTGCCTGGGGGCACAAGGGAGGGCTTTGCCATCCCTTCTGAAGCTGCCAGGGCTGGACTGAGAAAAANAAAAACGAAAAGAAAAACCAGAGGAAAAATGTGGAAACAAAGCTGAAGGAAATCAAATTCAGGTTGTGGCTGTGAGTCAGGTCAGCCAGCTACAGAGTAAAGGCAGGGCCTTTTCTTCTCTTTCTTTCTCTCTTTCAATGCCAGACTTGTTCAACGAGGCTCTCCTTGACTAATTTTCTTTTGTAATTAACAAATGAAAAGGAAACATGCCTCCTTGCATTAAAAAAAAAAAAATACCATGGCTGCCTTACGCAAGACATTTCAATTTCTAGGGATGGAAAAAGGTCTTGCTGCCTCTGCTTAAGCACTGTGCTACTTTTCAGCCCTGGTTAATTTGGGAAGGAGGGGGGGGAGAGAGCAAGTGTTTTAAAAGATTAAGGATTTTTGTATTCATATTCAATGACAAACTACCAAAAAAAGCAGTGAGACAGTCTCCAGCACACAGGCTGGGACAAAGCTATCACAACAAACACAGCGGGTGGCTCAGCTCACAAGCTCTGAAAGACTATCTTGAAGCTCACCATGTGCTAACCACAAATGCTTTAAATAATAAATAAATAAATAAATAAAAAGATCTCTTGATGCCTTACATAGTCTCTCACGGTGCTTCTCTGCTAGGTGTCTGTTCAAACAGCCTGGCAGGTTGCTCTTGCTCTCACGCAAGGGGGAAGGTGAGGAGGTGTATGTATGTTCCCTGGCAGAGAGCAAACCCACAGACACCAGCCTGGACTACATTTAAGCTGGAAGACAATTCCCAGCCATTGGGACACCCGAGTTCCACAAGATTCTGCTTTCTAAGTGCAGAAGCATTTGCCAGCATCAAAGATAGGGATTGGCAAGCTTGTGAGAAAGATTAAGGGGCGGCTGAGGGGCTGCATGACCTTGCAGGTTCCGTATTGAATGATTCTGCTCCAGGATCTGGACATGCCTGCCTACCAAATCGCATCTGCAGAATGACTGTGCTGAAAGTGGCCTGGGCGCACTGAACAGGAGAGGAAAGAATCCACGGTACATTGGGTAGTAGCAGTGATTCACCTCTCATGTTACAGGCCCAAAGCACACAAATCCAGCAGCTTCACTTTGCAAATGCTTCTCCTTCACTTTCCAGCAGTTCCTTCACTGCTGAGCAAGTGGTGCCAACACAAACCCCGCAGGATGCAGGGCTAGAATTCGTTGATTAAGATAACAGAATCACAGAATCATCTAGACTGGAAAAGATCTCCAGTACCACCAAGTCCAACTATCAACCTGACCTACAAAGTCCCACCACTAAGTCACATTCCCTCAGTCCACATAACCCTTAAACATCTCCAGGGATGAAGACTCCACTGCTGCCCTGGGCAGCCCATCCCAATGCTTGTCCCCCTCTCTCAGAGGTGATCTCTCTGTGAAGAAGTTTTTCCTAATGCCCAATCTAAACCTCCCCTGACATAATTTGAGGCTGTTACCTCACATCCTATCCTCTCAGCATATAAGGGGGCACTACAAGAGGACAAACTCTTCAACAGGGTCTGTTGTGATAGGACAAGGGGAAATGGCTTCAATATAAAGAGAGGAGAATTAGCTTGGATATAACGAATAAGTTTTTTACAGTACAGGTTGTGAGGCACTGTCACAGATTGCCCAGAGAGGTGGTGGACACCCCATCCCTGGAGACACCCAAGGTCAGGCTGGAGGGGCTCTGAGCACCTGATGGAGCTGTACGCGTCCCTGTTCATTGCAGGGGAGTGGGACTAGATGGCCTTCCACTCTAACAATTCTATGATTAATTCATCACCTGAGAGAAGAGACCAACACCCTCCTTGCTGCAGCCCCCTGTCCAGCAGCTGTAGGTAGCTATGGGGCCAGATGCACACAGTGAAATTCTGACCAAGACTCACATGTCTTACCACAACATACCAACAGAGGTATACAGGCATCTTCCTGACAGCCACATCCCCAGGAGGGCTGCAGTTATCAGGCAGGAAGAGAACAGGGCCACTCATGGGCTGCCAGCAGGCTCAGTGGCTGTGTCCCTTTGCACACTTGCTGGTGGGGCTCTGCCCCCATGGCCTCTCAGAACCCTGGAACAGCAAGGTCCAGCCCTGAGACCTCTACAACTGCCTTGGACCCTGAGAGGGGATGGAGAAGCTGCCATTGGTGTGGCAGCAGCAAGGACCCCCAGGCAGCCCTGGGCCAGGTAGGAAGCCTACCACTGGCACAGGCCAAGGGCCTGCATGGATAAAGGCTGGCAGCTCAGCCAAACGCAGATAAAATTAAAACTGCATTCCTCTTGGGTTGACTCACAAAAGCAGTGTATTCTTTACAGGGACTGTGCCTCCCACTCCCGTTGGTTCACATCCCTTTGTGGGGCCAAAGCACCGGTGTTTGCCTGAGAGCAGCCTCCCTGCACTGTCCCACATGGCTTTGCTCTCACACAGTTCAACGGACCCCACTTTGGATGGAAACACAGAGCACAGTGTTGTAACACCACTCTGGGGAGAAACCTGCCTGAGCTGTGCCCGTGCTTGGATTCCTCATCATTTCATTTCTTTTGCTGAAACGCTTTGCTGCATCACTGCATTGGTTTGGCTGACAGCAGAGTGTTTCTGGTAATGAAACAGTGAAGTATTTGCTAGCCCATTGCAAGTAAATATGACATTTGTAACAAGAGCAGGGACGTGTTCGCTTGGTTTGCATCAGAGACCCTGGTTTTGCACTGTCATGGAACAAGATCAGGGTTAAGTGTTCAGGGTTTGGTCCACAGAATGTGTGCGGAGAGGAGTGAGAAAGGGAGCCTGGCTACTGCCTTATTGACATTGGCACCTATCTGGGAAGTATTGGTACCTCCAAGTTCTCACTAGCTGAGGCTGACAAGTCTTTGGTGGTCTCACCCACCAAGGGACCTCCTGGAGCTGCCCTGATGGCACATGGCTCCCTCCACAGCAGCCATCAAGAGGAGCAAGGAGGAATGAACAGCAACGCTGTCACTTCAGGTCAGGTCAGCTCGGGTCAGAGCTGAGGTGATGCGGAGAAATGTGCGTTGCCCAGCCTGCACAAGAGAAGCCAATGGGCTGCCAAGCCATTGTCAGCTTCCAGCCATAAATTCACACGAAGGTAAAATACACTCTATGCTTTTCCACACAGCCCTCTATCTCTGGCCTTTATCAAGACAAAATAGAAGTAGCATAGGCTGCTGTATCTTATTGGGTGGGGAAGCAGGGAACAACCCTTGCTTAGGGCATAAGCATCTATTTTCACAGCTGAGAAATACAGCGCAGCAACTCCAAGCCAAACTCAAATGCTGCAGGCAAAGCAGCTCTACTGCCTATCAAATAACATACTGTCTTTATTATCTGTCTTCTAATCTGCATTGAACCAGTGGGAAATAATAGAGTAAGGAGGCCAAACACAGCCAAAACACATGGTGAAATTGCAGCAACTACCAGAAACGTGCTTAGGTCTGGTCCACAGCTCCAGAGCGTTAGTTGAAAATTTCCTTCTAGTTCAGTGTACTTTGGGAAAGCTGCATGTTAGTTGGTGAATGTTGTTTTCAGCATTTGCTACCATAACTCTGACAGCCAAACTTGACAGCTTTAACAATCTTACTTTATTTCTTACTCCCTTCAGTCCCTCTCCCAATACCCGTCCTTAAACAACCTTTCTAAGGGGACAGATAAACATGCAGTGATCTCCTCTTCTGTGTGACCCCTTCATAGGCAGCCATCAGGAAAATGGGTCTGTTCCCTTCCCCGAGGTTCCTTGTGATAATTCTGATCTGTTCAACACTGTTCTTTGCTGACTTGATAGGCAAGGCTGCCCCTCCCTGAGTAGGTGTGTTGATTTTATACTGCCTACTAAGTGAAAAAGAAACATTTGAAAAAGCTATCTCTCATCTAAAAACCCCACGTGGCCCCTTTCTGCAAGGGCCAACTAAACAAAGGTATCTGAAGAAGGGAACTATGCATCTGACCACACTAGAGTTTTGGTCAACCAAAGGAGTTAGTTTAAGTCCTCTGCAAACTATCTATGGACGCTTATGACAGCCATTTGCAGGGAAGGAGATGGAGTTATCACTGCAGCCTGGCCTTCCTCCCCTCTGGAAATCATGCTGTGCAGCTCCCACTGCCCACATGCAGGTGCACCCCTGGTCTCAGCTTGAGAGGGCTGAGAGGATCCAAGGCTGCTAAGAAACGTTGCAAGCGGAGCAAGAACAAGGTGCTCTCTACCAAAGGAAAAAAAAATGATGTCTCTTTCTATTCATTTTCTGCCCGCCCACTATAGCTAGAGTTGTTACGGTTCATTTCACAGGCAACAGCACAAAACCATGTTTGCGCTGATATCAGGTTGCTGGTGCTGTGAGTGTGCACTGGGCAACTCCTTCGTTACAGTTACTCTAGCATAGGTTTCTCTTGCAACAGGACTCTAAAGCAGGCATGTCCAACCCATGGCCCGCATATGGCCTGGCCCAGCCCGTCCTGGTCCTGCAGCTGCCCCTGCCCCACCATCATGGCAGCACCTCTGCCCCACAAGGTTGCCTGGCCTGGCTCCAGGCACGCATCCCATTGCTCACCACCAATCAAACCTCGGTGTGCTATTAACCCTATCTGGGCTGAAACTAGGGCATGGGGAAGATGCAGTGCAGTGCTGGCTCAAGTGATGGCAAAAAAAGTTTATACACTGTGATACATCGGCTAAACACAGTGCTCTGAACAGCAAAAAGCACACAGTTGTGCTTTCCATTGTGATGAAGGAATCCAAGAAAATGTTTCAAGATTGCTGAAAAAAAAATTTTTTTTTGTATAGTTGAGACTTCAATTTCAGTTGACATAAATACATGATCTGCCAATTTTCAAATGGAAGGTATAGAGTTGCAATCAGCCACTCAACTCAAATATCTGATCATGTTTACCAGACTTGTATATAAGACCAGTCTTACCAGAGAAAAATACCCCTGGCTTCATAATCACACTTATTCATGTTGCTGTCTGAAAAACAGATATGTTGCCCAGTGTGCCATCATCACGCACTCATGAGAGACATTGCTTACTTATTTCAGGATTACACACTGCTGGGCACTCGGTGTTTTTCCACAGATCAAGCACTGCATGAAACTATCCACGCAATGCTTAATACAAAAGTTACAAAGTTAGTAGTTTTCCAATCTGTTCTCCTCACGATGGCTGTTAGTAATTTTCATACTATTATTAGGACTTTGGGTTTTCTTGCCAATGTCCCCAAAATATCCCTATTAATTTTCCCTTCAAGGACTACTGGCCCTGGGAAGTCCCTGGTTAAGGAAACAAATTATTTATTCTTCTGATAACTAATACAATGGTAGCCCAGTTTGTTCGGAATTAGCCTTCAACAACGCTATCCCTTTTGGCAGTACATACATTTGTAAACAACTGTTTTCAAGGAGGAAGCACAGGAAGAGTAAAATTTCAAAAATCTATGACTAACATCATCCTCACCAAGAATTTCAGTCACTTCCATCAAACCAGCCTGATGCATTAGTTTCACGAAAACAAGGTCAAATATCCCACTCATTTTACATTTTGTTGCTCTCTTTTTTAATGTTTTAATTTAAATATATATATATATATACACACACACTTATATAAATTAACTATATTATGTTTTTTATATGCAGCTCAAGACTATTCCTTTTCACTCAGTGCAGTCCAGGCAAGCCAAAAGGTTGGACATCCACACTCTAAAGGATGTCTGAAGAACTTACTAGGAGCAAGAGGGACCAAGCTTCATCTTACTTTCCAACAACAGCTCATTGGATTCACCATGTGCATTACATACGCACTTACCATGTCATCAACTTCATTGTAGGTCCCTTGAAGAATCTCAGTTTAATTGCAGAGTTAAGAAACAAATACATAATACTTTCAACCTCTGTCTTGTCTTCTTAAACTTTGGAGACATTGTCTCCTGCAACACGTCTGTAACACAGATGTGTTTGCTAGAACCTGTTAACAACATGAAAACAGTAGGGGACAATCTAATTTTTTCCCTAACCGTATCTGAGCAAAATGCCACAGCATTATAAAACACAGGAAGACATTTAAATACAGATAGATTTACAGTCATAACTAGCAGTTTCTCTTCTATATACTCACATGCACATATTGTACATTTATATAGAGTACTTCTCCTAGCCAATAGTTGATAAAAGCAACTGACTTCATGCCATAATTACTTTATATACTGTCTCGTCTGCCTTAAATACCCGTGTAAATTTGTTACTGCTCACACTCTTTAACGCTCTTTTTTCAGTCTGCAGAAACACAGGAAAGATGGCGCAATTTTAGTGACAGGAGACCACGGTGCAGAAGTAGAGCTGGCCACATTCACATCTTTGCTTTTGAGGCCCTTCTGTGAGTGAACGTTGTCCAATGGTAAGAATTAGCAGAAAATATCTTACAGCTTCTCTTCCCTTCTCTCCATAGTCTTTCACCTCCTCATCTCAGGAAACAGATGAACATGTTTGACTCAGTCTATAAAACAAATAGTTTTGCATAGGATACACTCAGATGATCTTTTTTTTAGGAGTAAATCCAGCCTGTGACTGTAAGCAACAGCTAAGTGGCTTAGAAACCCTTGAGAATTATTTAGTGGAGGCTAAAAGTGATACCACTTATTCCTGGGCCTCACATGAAGCTGCTTCCCCAATGACCTGCATGCACACATGGAGGGACAGGCCATCTTACCAGCCACACTGAACACTTCTTGGTCCAAAACTGACCACACAACGCAGATGCATTGCTTTCCATCTCAAAGGCAGCAGGCACCTCCAAGTGCACGCCTCCAGTGGCATCAGTGGGGTGCATTCAGATTCAGGAAGACATTGGAAAGTAGGGAGACCTTGCATTGCATGATGACAGCAAAGTCAAACAGCTGTCCTGGTAGTGAGTTACACTGGGAACAGTCCTGAACTGATATGTTATACTGGGTATGGGAGTGATGCGGGGGACACATTCTCACACTCAGCAAACAGGAGTCATTGCAGCGTTGGGCTGTGGGATTAGTGCTTCGGAAACTTGAATTGCTCCATCATAAGTTTCTTGTGCTCCTGAGCAAAGAAATCTAACTACACCCTCAGACATAATCAGATGCCAAAAGCCCATGGAAATCACTTGAATAAATACCTTTCGGGCTCTGCTCAGATCTCCTCAGTATATGCAAGTCTCATTTCTATATATCCAAACTAATCTCGAAGCTGAGTTGAGTTTGATTTTATCCAGGTCAATGACAACCCTCCTGCCCCACAACCTTTTTTATCTTGCTGACTTTTCAGTGTCTGAGGTAAGAAATAAGGTACGGAGTATTACCCAGGACCTTCTTCCCCTACTCAAGCACACTTCTAATTATTCATTTCATTAATTGATTGCATTAGGGAACTGCAGCATCAAGCATATCACATTTAGGACACATCTGCATTCTCCCTTTTAATACCTCTTCATGATTTGCAATGCATTTCTCTCATTTAGAGGCAGAATAACATTTCCTAATGCGGACTGAATTTATTCAGAAGCACAGAAGTCAGTTGCCTTTACTACTGACAGATGCACTTCAATGTAATTAGTTTCATGACTATTAATGAAATAACTCATTTGAACTTTTGCCACTAAAATGTTAATGAGTAAGACCAGATAGTGGTTTTGTAATGGGATATAGATCCTTTTACCTCCACAGTTTGTTAGTTCAGATCTGGCCCATGTCCACCATGACCAAAGGTCACTTACTACCTGAAGACTACTTGATAATCTGTAAGAGATGAGTTGGTTGCATTAAGCCTGTGCTTAGAGATGAACAGCCTAACAATTTGCTTTCAGCAGAAAAGCAAAATGGAGAAAGGTCACTGCAGCATGCTACTTTTATATAGCTGTGGTCAGAAAAATTCAGTCCTTAGGACTGTTTACCCAGAACCTTTCACCAGCAATGAATTCAATGAAAGCAGAAAAGAAATAATTTGAGCTGAAAAAGCTTGTGGATTTTTTGTGCAAGACACAATTAGCCTCTCTGACTCACAGCCGCAGATTGTTGGCTTTTACCTCCTAGTGTGCTTCTAAAGAAAACTGGAAAATAAATAAATAGTAAAACCCACAAAAGATCAGCCAGTCACTCATTAGTTCAGACAAAATATTTCAGGGGCAAACAGCGTTATTTCTGGTACACTATTCGCTGTTACGAGAGCAAAACCAAAAGTTTACACAGGATGTCCAATAATGACCAACAGATACTGCACCCACAGGTTTCAAAAAACGATGCTTTTCTGTTTGGGTAGTGATATAATTCAGCCCATAGATAAGCACATCTCCAAATGAACAAATTGACCCTGATGGCAGAATGGTGCAAGCCTTAAGAATTGCCGCTACAGACGTGCAACAAAATCATTTGTTCGAGGACACACAGAATCGGGCCTTTAGGTAGGGTAGGCACAACAGAACAACTCAAGCAGAATTACCAGCACTGCACTCAAGCTGGCACCCCTTCTCTTATGTGTGTACAGGAGCTCAATCCGGGTTACGCACCTCACTAACAGGATGATACCACCAGTACCATATTCCCTTCCATTGTCAGTTCACTGTTGTGTCTGTATTGACTCGAAACATGGCCATATAATGAAGCAATTTGGAAATATTGTCATTTTGCTAATTGTAAACTAAAAGCAGTACCTTAGCTTTCTTTTCCCTTAGTTTCCCCCCTTCTGTCTTTAGGCTCCTAAGAACGTACTTCTACCTGGACTAGAATATCTCCTGAAAGAGATCACTGGTGAGAGACCACACAAATACTTACCGCTCACCTTGGCTACAGAAAATGAAATGAAAACTGCCTCAAGCCTGTGTGGATTGGACACTATGACAGAAGCGCTCTTTCAAATGGCTATGGGCTACAGTCTTTGAACGCCCATGTGTGCAGATGGAGTATAAATGAAATGGTTGTAGAGAGCTGTTCCAAGAGATTTTTAACATAATGATCAAGACTTAGGTTTCAGTTTTGCACTTCTTTTTTCCTTTTTTTTTTTTTTTTTTTTTTTGAAAGTCATAGAATCATAGAAGTGCCAAGGTTGGGAAAGACCTCCAACACCATCCAGTCCAACCATCCACCCACCACCACATTTCCCCACTAAACCATGTCCCTTAGAACCCCATCTACACGTTTCTTAAACACCTCCAGGAACGGTACACCTCATATTAAGACAGCACATTCTTTTCTTGGGAAGTAACAATCAGCCGCTGAACTATTAACCAGGCAGCCGTCATATATTTACATACGCATACGTATATGTATGTGATTACGCTTTCCTTAGCAATATACAACACATCAAAGTCCAAGAAGAACTTATTGAGCAGCATTGTTTTAGACTTCAGGGGCAGGGACTGTACATGCCTGAAGTTTTCAGATGCCAGCATCCCTGCAGCGAGTCTGCTGCCAGGTACCTTTTGCAAACCAGATTTTTATAAGGCGTTTATTAGTAGGAACCCACTAGGGAGGCATCATAACCACTAGTCATCTTCAAAACCTCAGACAGCAGTAGGGTTAGTGTCTCACTCCACATTCCTTTCAAAGGCAGACATTCACATTACATCTGCAACCTTAACTCCAACTCCTTCTCCACTCATAAGCAGTCTTTTTCTTCCATTTCCAGCTTTGCTACAAGTGAGTCCAACAGAGCATGAGTCTTTCAAAGAAGACCCAAAGAAACAACTTATTCATTCATTACGAATCCTCCAAACCCCACATCAGCGCAAAGAACTGTGGATTTCCCTGTTATACTCCTGATCCACTGACTAGAGGGGAGCTTGGCACTGGCCCAATGCTTTCATCAGACCACAGCAGCCGCATCCTCACATGTTACCCTGCCACCAAGTGCTGTATCACATCAGCTGGCTGGTACTTTTAGCTAGGAAGCCACATTGCCAGCCAGTGCTGTCATTTTAAGCACAAACACATTCACATGGCTTGTTTATCAACTCTAATACTTAATCCAAACAGATTGCATGCATATTGATATTAGCAGGCAAGGGTGACAGAAGGATTACCTCAATGGAGCAAAACTCTATTTGCATTCATGCAGACAGTTGAGAGGAAAAAGTGCTCTTTTAATAGCAAAGCGTAGCGTTCCAGCAGTGATTCCCTAGAAATGGGGCATTTTGTTCTGTATTCACATTTTCCTGTAACTACAAGCTATGGCACTATCTTCCTATTGACAGATCTTGTTGCTGATGCAGAGATAGTTTCTTTATTTTTAGTATTTGGGCTTCTTCTAAAGTGGGATCTTCTGCACTTCACAGTGACGTTCCTGAAATAACTTTGAAGAAGAAATAATGAGCCTCCCATTACTTTACAGGTTCTCTAATACAACGTAAGCAGCTTTACAAGGCTTAGCTAGTCTCTGCTGACCTAACTGCACATTTCACTCCTACAATAAGCTAAAATAAACAGCCTGCTTGCAAAACAATTGGCCAATCAACAGCGATTTGGTGATTTTCTTATTCCAAAATAAATCCCAGTCTTTCAAAAATAAATCCCAGTCTTTCAAAAAGTCAAAATCAGACTTATCAAACAACAGTGGATTAGATTACTATAAACCTCTCATGTTGAAAATGACACTTCATATTAAGAAGCAAACCAGTATTGTGCTAAGATTGTTGTGTGTTCTTTTGTTTTGTTTCTGTTTGGTTTTTTAATTTCCAACATTTTGAGGTGTTTTTTTTTCCCTTGGCCTCTGATTCGCTATATCAAGAGCAGTCTGCGTGTTCAAATCGCCCTTGGCTGCAGTGTCTGACCACTCCCCGATCAGCCCGCTGGTGCTTTTACAGGATATATCTGCCGCTGAGTCCCCGTGTCCCTGCAGAGAGCAGGAGGTCACTGGCTGCTGCTCAGAGCACCCGCAGAGCTGGCCCTGAGCTCAGCCTGGCCCTGGCAATGGCTGGCACACGAGAGGCTCCAGTCGCCGACCTGCCATAAACTTCTCTGGGTCTGCTCCAGGAGAGTCAATAACTGGCTTTTTATTAACAGATGTATTTAGTAGATAGAAGCTTGTGGAATGTACTGTCTGGACCATCAATGTCTATTGCACTGTGCAAAAGGGAAAGAGACAAGGATTTTACGCCTCCACACTGAGTATGTACTGATATTGGGAAGTAGCAAGCGGAGAGGGCGTATAATTGGAAAAGAAAAACAATTTTCTCAAACTCAGCTCACCGCTCCTGTGATGGCAGATGCCTTTAAATCGTTACCATCAATGTTCTGAACTAGTGCTTTGTTGGGAAAATAAATAAATAAAAACAAAACGAAAGCTAGGCAACACTCAATTCAGCTCAATCTATCAGGCAGAAAATTGCATATTGATAAAACTTACTTCACAAGGGTTTAATGCTCTTCTTTTCAAGGCTCTAGTTCTACTTCAGCTAAGCATTTGGTTTGTGAAACCCCAGCGGCAGTTCTGTAGAGCATTATAAACATATTATCATTTAGCTTTATGAAAAAAATGGTTTGCTATCCACAACCCAAGCACAATGCCTGTGGTATTTTTCAGTTTTTCCATTTTTGGATCTTCATTTCCTGGCTGATTCATTGAGGCAAAGGTATAGGTGAATGAGCACAATGATCCAACGGGAAATGCAAGGCAAAGGTACCTGCAGGCATCGCTACATGCACTGTATGTAACAAACCTATGTAGGTAAGAGATTAAGCAAACACTTGAGCTGATCTCATGAACCAGTGACTAAGAGCAAAGGTAGAGACACAGCTCATTCCAAGCAGCTATTTATGTGATGACGAGCCTTGTCCCCCCGAGTGCCACCATCAGCACTGATAGCACATGAAAAACTGTGCACGGAGGTGGATTAAGAGATATTTTTTACCTAGTTCCACAAAAAAAAGAAAGTATCCAGAAACTCACTATGACAGGAACTGATAGGAAGCGCAGCTGAAAAGGGCAAAACCTTCCAAAGTGCCAAAATGTTTTCCACTGCTGTGTGCCGTTCCACATGTTTACTAAACCATGTGATATTCTGACCACCTTAATATAAACACAGTCAGGACCACCATGCACTCCTTCATGCACAAACAGGGACCACAAATGTAGGCTGTACCTGCCCATTTTCTCTACTAGGCACTTCCCCAAAGATTAAAAACATGAAGAAAAGCTGGGCTTTCTTCCTTCTAGGCTATAAAAATCAAAGACCAAAGTGCTCAGAGGCTAAGTGACACAAGACAAATAAAAAAACAGCTGACTACCCAGAATATTTGACTGGTGGACATCCTCAGCCCTTGGGAAGAAATAATAAAAAAAGATGGAAACCTTCTGATGGCTACAACAAAAGGCATTGCATAAGGCCTTAACTATGGTCCCAGTGGAAAGAAAACCAAAGGTTTGGGCAACCTGTAACCTAGAACACATGCCCCACATCTTCCATGTATCCTTCTGAGGATAAGATACCTGACAAGACAAACCAAAGGAAATGCTGTGCAAACAACTCACTATGCAATTCTGAGGTGAAATTTTAATTGCACAGAAATAAAGGCCTTTGGCTTTATCATTACAAAAGCAGTTTTACCTTTCTCCTCTTGCATGCTTGAATTTCTCTCGATTGTGCAAGTGAACACACCACTTGATTGTGCAAGTTCTGGCAAGGTGACATTTATTCAGCAAATATATATAAGAGACCGAATTTCTAAAGTTACGTGCATAAATGAAGTCATATGCTTTCCTGTAATTATTCCAGGATGCCACTTAAATACCATCCCTCCAATGCAACTATGTATAAAAGACAAGCCCTCCAGTGTGCACACAGATTTGAAAGGCACCCTCTTCTACAGCTGGATATATTACATATCCGATTTCATATTTCAAATTGGATGTTCATAAAAACCTCTTTGATGAAAATGCATGGGCAGGAGCAAAGTGGCACTTCACATAGGAACGTCTAAGCCCTACCACTGTATCTTCACAGAATCACAGAGATCGAGTCCAACCCCCCCTGCTGAAGCACATACCCTATAATAGGTCACACAAGTAGACATCCAGACAGGTCTTGAATATCTTCATGGAAGGAGACTCCACAACCTCTCTGGACAACCTTTTCCAGTGCTCTGTCACCCTTATTGTAAAGAAGTTCTTCTGCATGTTAATACGGAACTTCCTATGTTCAAGTTCTAGGCCACTACTCCTTGTCCCATTGCTACACACCACCAAGAAGAGCCTCCCACCTCCCTTGAGATATTTATAAGCATTAATCAGATCCCCTCTCAGTCTTCTTTTCCCCAAGCTGAACAGACTCAGGTCACTCAGCCTTTCCCCATATGGGACATGCTCCAGGCCCTTTATCATCTTTGTGGCATGCACGTACCTCAGTAATATCAAGAACCATCTTGCAGATGAGTGAATGCATCACTAGTCAAAGAAAAAGGAAAAAAAACCAACATGGATATTAAGTTATAATATGGTATTTTTCATCCTTTCCCTTTCTGTGGCTTACAAAGCATTCCCCTACTGTATTATTTAATTTCTTTCGCCATGTAAATTGTCATTCAGAAGTCATTAAGCAAAAAAAACATTAAGACGACATAAATAAATTGTCATTCATTTATTTCTCCATCCATACATTGCAGCTATGTATGTTGGATAATCCAGACTGTTCATCCAGGAGGTATTATGAAAACCCATAGTTTTAGTTGCCAGTATACCAAGAGACTTAGAGGACCGTTGCCTGCATCTTGCTCTAAGTCAACACTACACACTTCTGGAAAGCTCCTAGTCCTTTGGGGCAATTCTGGAAGTTTTCTGGCTTGTGTGTATGCAGTCACAAATTCTCCTCTCAGATGCCTCAGATCTAATGCATCTCTGAGGCCAGATTAAAGTACGATACAATTCTGAGATCTTCACCAGCAACAAAATTTACCATTGGCATCTCTAGAATTGTTTCTCAGTACTTAAGCCTGCCTCTCCTTTTCAGTAAATAGAAAGGACATACACAGCAGTTGCCAAAAGAAAGTTGAGACTGATACTTGGCTGCTGCTCTGCTTTGGTTACTGCCATTAATTATGCACAAATTCCTTCAATTTTCAAGGCTTTATGGATGTCTTGATTCCCTAGTTTCACTCTGCTGCCCCTTATTAACATTTCAAAGACGTGCCTGCCTCAGGTGGTCTTTTCTTCTGTTTTGAGCTATGCTGTTACTACTCCAACACCTCCAGTCTCTGTGGATCCTGCTCCAGGGATGTCTGCAAGGAGGACAGAGCCAAGCCCACAGCATCCCACAGGTGCAATCTTTCTGAAACTGTTCTTGCGTAATGTAGGTCTGAATTCAGCCCTTGGTATTTTTAGATAGCAAAATGAGCTGAAACACCTTTCATTACAGAAGGTGCACTTCCTGAATCAGTTCCAATCAGGTGTGCATGGGGGCAGCACGTTAAGCCAATCAACACTGCTCATACAACCAAGGATACAATTAAGGGGAAAATCCCCAAACAGCTCAGCCTACAGATTTGCACAGGAAATGCAATGGACGTACAGCAACACGTTTCTTCTCTAATTATTTCCTGTTTACACAAAACCCAGCATTGAAGGGATCCAATCACAGTAATCACTACAGTAGCTAAGCACTGCACAGGTTAATTAAATTTTGCAAAGAGGTTCACCATGCCTCAAAGGCTGCCCTCTTTCAAATTCCTGTCCTTGGCTGAAGGAAGAGGTTCCAATATGCAATCCCCTTCACTACTCACCATTAAGTTCACTTAAGTTTAGCAGTATTTACACTTGAGAAGACTTATGAAGAGAGAGCTAAAAAGATGACTCAGAATACTGCAAATTCCTCCTAGTCTTGCAGAAAATGGCAGTCTCAAGTCCCTCACCACTGAGCTAATTTTCCAAACTTTTGAGATGCTGACCAGAGGGGTTGGTGTTTTCCCACCACCGCCTCCTCAGACTCATCCTCCAGACTTCCCACTTATTTCCCAGCTACTTATATTGCCTAAACAACATTGGCTTGAAGTAACTCTAATAAACAAATATGCAATAGTTCTAGCAACAACTAAAATGTACAGAACTAGCTGATCCATTCATTTTTATAAAACAACTTCCTAATTTGTCTCTTATGAAAAAGGCAACTGGCTCTAAATACATCACAAACCTCTGTTTTTTCTCTCTCCATGCAGGCAGTGAAGTGCTGCAAAGAACACATTGATCCCTCTGTAGTTCTGCAGGTGTAGAACTAGGGGAAAGGATGACCAGCGCCCATATAATGTACAGCAAGAGTTGTCCACCATTCTACTGAGAGCAAAGAACAGTGTTATCTTAATTCTGTACTGGGCAATCTAATCTGTGCCTGATCACTTGTTTATCGCTTTTGTAAACTTGGAGGTATGATTTTATCACCTGCTAAAAGGTTTCCTTTTAAATCCAGAGCTATGTCTGCTTCTACACCTGACTCTCATGCAAAATCCCATGCAAGACTTCCAGATTTCCACACACCATGTGCAGAAGTTTCTAAGCTCTCAGGGACCTGGCTATCCGATTTTACCTTCTGTCTGTAGGAAAACCTTTGCCTTGAGAATGACTGTTGCATCTATATTTGCTCTGTTATGCTATGCATAGTTAAGGCAGATATTATGGTTCCATCTATGGAGAGCAAAAAGAAGCAGCAGCACTAAATAAAGACAGAAAGCCTTGGTGTCTCAAGTAAAATGATGATTTCATAACTGAAGAGTTAATTGCATCAGAGATTAGCTGTTAGTAGAGACAGCATGACCATACACATGGAATAACCTAAAGAAAACTGTGATATTGGAGAGCACTTTTCCACAAGGTGAGAACATTTCACATATCATTAAAAGCTGAAATGGTCTTGTGCTTTTTGCTGCTGGAAGTCTGTACTTCATGCTTTACTTCCTACCTACCTGGCTTAGAACCTGGTCCTAATTCATCAGTCCTCTCTCCACAAAGCACTAGAAACATTACAGAAGTGTTTATCAGCTTTGTTTAAAAATGAAGCATCAAAAGACTTTCTAAGATGAACAAATCAAAACCTGAAAAAGGCAAAGAGCAAGCAATGAATGCCACAGAAATGCAACAGTGACAATGGGAATCAAATGCTTCAGGTTCAGCCAGATGAGTTTCGTCATGTACATCTTAGCTGCCAAATTTAAGCAGTGAAAATACTGTAGTCCAATGTGAACTAATAAACCACCAGAAGGAATTTGGAGGCATACTGAATTATTCTTGACTAGCAGAGAAATAAAATGGTGTTAATACCTGCAGAAGAATAGGTCTAGTGCAATTTCTGTAAAAACTCCACAGATCTGATGGTAAGTATCCCAAGTGGTGCTAAAGTATTTGTCACGTCCAGGGAAGAGTCAATGGAGAAAATCTGTCAGATGCAAGTAACTGCAAAATGACTGCAATACATCAGCACCTCTTTGAACTCAAGCAAAGATTTAAACAAAGACTGAAAGATATTTACTCATAAATCAGTTAAATATATAAATCTCAGGATTTGTACACATTACCTCAAGTTATTAGACAACAAAAGCTGATTCAAGGAAGGTTAGCAGGCATTTAATGTGGAACTAGAGACAGAAAAGCCTGACAAAACGTATAGAAAAATCATAGGAGGATTACACCCGTAAGAGAATCAAATTTAGATATGCATTTGAATCCCTTTTGTAAAATTAGCATGCTATTATATGGCTCGAGGTACAGAAGAAAACTTGTCCTACGGCATTAGGGGAAGCTTTGCCTCAGCCAAGTGTGGCAGGGTTGGGTTTGCTAGCTCAAACACTGTATCAGAAACACGGCAGCCACAGCTGCAGATATAAAAGCTCCTTTTGTACATGTTTCTGATACCAGTCATAAAAGGTATTCCTTGTAAGAGATGAACTGTCAACTGGAAGATGCTCTCTGATAGCTTAGCTACAGCGATACAGCAGCAATTCTCAATAAGCCAGGAAATCATGAATAATTTTAACTTTAAAGCTGATACGCTGACTCTATTTTTTAAAGAAAGCAGGTGTATATGTAATGTGCATTTACTTTAAAACCTGACTCACAAGATCAAAATGTCCATATCCCGGAGTACCACTAAATCCAAGCTAGATTCATTTTTAATCACTGCAAATCAGGATAGAAACTGTCAGCTACTAGAGGGCAGATTAAACTTGAATATAGTTCAGAAACTCTGGAACTTACAATTGAATTGCTGGAGAAGCACTCTTATGCCAAAAGAAGTTCAAATGAAACAGAAAAAAGCAGCAGCTGATACAGCACAAGAATGAGTAACCGGCAGGATGTTTCTCCCTGGGAACCTGAAGTGGGCTGGAAACACCCAGAGCTGAATTTCATCTCAGTGAACAAGACTGGATGGTCTGTTGGACAGCTTCTTACACCTCCTTGGCTAGCACACTGTTTTATGCCTCATTTGAATCAGTCCAAACCTGTTCCCCTCTCTCTACACCTCTGCTGGCCAGATGCAGGCACTCTTTCCAATGTCAGCTGCTGACGGTTCAACAACTATGTCAGTCTATCTTGTGAATATGGTTTTAAATTTTAGACCAAATACAGTGCTGAAGTCTACATTGGTTAGCAGAAAGAAATTCATCTAAGGATATGGGAAAAACAAGTCCTCTTTCAATAGGCTACCAAGTCTGAAGCTTTAAAAGGCATCAACATACCATGTAGGCCAGTAAATAGTAGTGGATTAAACATGAACGCTAAAGGTCTATAAACGTCATTAAAATTAACTCGTTAGCCTTAATAACAACTAATTGCATTAAGATGTCTCAACATGCTTGTAAAATAAACAGCTGGAAAATCTGGCCTAAGAGAGAAGTAATATATGGATGTTTCCCTGTCTCTGCCCACAGCCTCAGGCATCTTCAGGAGGTACCAATCACTTCCTTGTATCTTAAATGAAAAGCTGGATGGCCTCACTTGGGCAAGAGAATGGATATGGAGTCCTGGTTCTCATTTTCACTCCTGAGATCTGCACTGAAGCAGCCATTCATCCCCCAAACTCATTGTGTGGCTGAACAAGGGAACATCAAAACATCACTGGAAGCACTGCTGCTGCCTGGGGTGGAGGAGAGATCCTCTGCTGCAGCGCTGCTGCTCACCCTGTCCTGGGACATAGCACCATGCTGAAGACAAAGCCCACTCATAGGACCCACTCAGAGTATGCAATACCACCAACTGATAAATATGAGGTGCCTTTTCTAAAGCTCTCATATTATTATCTGTTCCAGGGCTGGTTTCTGTTTGGTTGGGTAAAACAAATATAAATTTACCATTTACAAATAGGTGATGCCAGATTTTCTTTGCCAATAAATATAACATGAAAACAGAGGAAGCTGAAGTAGAGAAGGACTAATTCAATGGAGGACATGCTTTGGTCATCGTTTAGTCCTCGCTGAATGGGTCCACAGTGTCAGGCACTGCTTCTGAGAATCAGTAAGAGTAAGTGCAAAGAGTACGCACACCCTCCTTGTACTGTTTGCAAACATATTTGGTACAGTGCATATTCAGAATCAATGACAAAAATGTAAATCAAAACCGAGCAAAGTTGGTCCCAGGTCCTCAGTATTGTCACTGAAATGCCTGGAGGGCTTTCAGTGCTCAGTTTGAGAAGCCAACAGTCATTGCTGCTACAGAGAAACATTTAACAGAAGAAAACAGCAGAGAAGCTATGCATTTTATGCCCTCCGGCACTTGCAGAAATCCCAAATCAAAAATGCCAAGACTTTCAAGTCTTGAATTTCTGTTTGCAAATCCCAGATGTCCCTGGTGTGACTAAACCTGCAATATCCACACCCGCAGTAAGAAGTACCATAAATACAGGTTAGCATAATAAAAAAGAACTGGTATGTAGAGGTCATCACTTCAACACAGACAGGATTTCAAAGGCGTCTTCAGTGCTGAATTACGCTCAGTGATGCTGGGGAATGCTGGCTGCCCACTCCTGCTGTGACACAAACTGATGAGCAGGAAAAGGCAAATGGGAAAAGCATGCTTCATTTACAGCAGTGCTGCTGCGAGGTTATCCTGTGTGGTACAAGCTCCTGGGAATGGGTATGTAACCCTCTTTGATCAATGAAGGAAGAAGCTGTCTGCTAATTAGCTTCCCGGTAATTGACCATGCAATGTCACTCCTTGCATGAGGATTGCTGGCAAAACTGTACATCATCTGACCGAAAAAAAAAAAGAGAAAAGAGAATTATGTGAGGGCAACTTCACGAGATAGGCTTCAAATCAGCCTTAGGCAAGCAGGCCCTAAAATCTACAGGTGGATAAGAAAAATCTTCTGATCAGAAGAGACTGGGGAGACAAACAGACACAATCAGCTGGGATACCCACAGATAAGATTCAGAGCCTTGACTGTAAAGTGAAAAGAATTGTCTTTGCATAACAACCTGGATCCTCAAAGATTTTAGGGAGTGTTGCTTAAGACTGGTACTGATGGTATTTGGGCAGATAAGCAGGAAATGAGCTGTACTTCCAGATGCACCTAAGCACTGTGCATCAAGAGTAGTCATCCTTTCAAGTGGCAAGAGATCCAGTCACCCAGTTGCTCCAGGTGGAAGATCAAAGTGGGAAAACGAGCAGGGCTGAAAAGGAGCAGATCACCAAGGGAGAGGATCTGGGTGAACCTCATCTGGGAGCATCCTGCCAGTCTTTGATTCCCTACGCAGAGATGGCAGAAGCAGACCAGCGGGGTTCCAGCAGCCCTAAAGCTCCTCCACGCTCCTAAAGCCATGCCCACAGCCAGCTCCTGCACTGCACAGCTTGGAAGCGCTTTCACATGGGGACAGCGTTGCACCAAGGAACAGAGGCACAGCAGTCTCTCCCATGGAGGCCCTTCATCCCCTATATTTGATTGCTGTTGCTCACTTGTATGTGAGCAATGTTAACATTTGTCCTGAAATGTAGATATCTCCCACCACAATCGCAGGCAAAGACATGCACTCTGATCGTAGAGCGTCCAAGGCACAGCCCTGGGAACAGAGATAAAAATCAACACAACAGGAAACACAAGGAAAAAAGGCAGCAAGAGCATGAGTCAGCAGATGTGGGCAGCCCTACTGGAAGCACTGCAGGCAAAGTCAGATGGGAAGACGTATCAACCCAGTGACACGCCATCCCTGTACAAAGGGCCCCACTTGCAAGGAGGGCAATGCATTTTCACGCAGCTTTGGGGAAGGTTTTGCTGCAGACTTCTTCCATTTCTCCCCTTGTGTAGGAAAAAGAAATCTATACCGTGTTTAGAGACGGAAGGGTGATGGTAGAGATCTAGTCACTTGTCACCGCAAAGACCGCCTGGTCTCAGAATTAGCCCATTGGCATTGTAGGCCAGAAAATGCTCCACTGAACCTGTTTACAAATTAGCCTGTGTTTTGGCTCATCCTCCCACAAGCTCTGCAAACCAAGTCACTGACCTTCTGCCTTTGGCCAGGGAATCACACATGGCTGCACCGCACTTGCTGGCTGTGGCTACAGAAAGTGGTGAGTAGTACCAGGCAGCAAGGGACAGGGCCGGGAAGTCTTGCGAAACTCACTGGGTTTCAAGCCACCAGCAAACTTATTGCCAGTTGCCCATTTTTCTGATATGGCACACACAAGCCATCACTAGCCAGCGTCTCTGGGAAACAGGCCCTTGACCCACCACATAACCCCATTTACCATATATGTACTTCCCTCACGTGTTGTCCCTCCTCTCCATGGCAGTCCTGCAGAAAGCCCATGGAATGGCAGCTGAGTTCGACTTAGCAGCACTCACACTGCCATCTGAACGAAGCTATGTCTAACATCACCGTCACCATATGTAATCCCACAGACTGAAATGAATCCCAAACATCAGTTTTCACAGTGAGGGTCTTTGAAAGCCCACAGATCTCCAAAAGGGTGCCTTACCACTCTTAGGGCAAGACATACAAGGAGCCACTGATACCCTTGGGTTTGCTCAGCGCAGAGCAGAGGATGCTGAGGGGAGGCCTCATGGTGGCTGCAGCTCCTCACAGGGAGCTCTGCTCTCTGGGGACAGTGACAGGGCCCCAGGGAATGGCACAGAGCTGTGTCAGGAGAGGGTCAGGTGGGGGTTAGGGGAAGGTTCTTCACCAGAGGGCAGCAGGCATGAAACAGGTTCCTCGGGGCAGCGGGCATGGCCCTGAGCTGCCAGAGTTCAAGGATCCTTTGGACAATGCTATCAGACATAGAGTTTGGACTTTGAGTGGGCCAGCGTGGAGCCAGGGGTTAGAGTCATTCACAACTTACAGCTTTTGTGCCCACTCAGGCAGCCAGAAGAAGACTGCTCAGAGTGTGTGAGCCACAAGCCACATGCCTGCTTCCATGGGCACTAAGTACCAATGGACACGTCATCTCCATCTCCTATGGGCTTGCTTTTGGGAAAGTCACACAGACAGCCTCCAGGAAAGCCAGCTGGAGCAGTCAGACAGTTTACTGCCTTCATCAGGCCTTTCTGAGGCTCCACAGGAGGTCATAGCCCCAGGCGAAGCCATGTCAGGTGGCCTTGGCCATCCGATTGCAGCTGTGGTTGCGTGCTCCAGATCCAGCAAACACTGGCAGGCCAACCTACTTTGACATCACCCCCGCAAGCAAGGAGCAACAGGGAGGCTGCTGTGTTACCCCACAAGCTGGCTGACATTCAAGGGGCAGGGCCAAGGAAAACACGTTGGTACGAAGCTTACACCTGATGTGCTTCAGCCTACTGTATGCATCAAGGAAGGCTGTGAAAATTGCTGGAAATCAAGATCTTGCTTTCTTTTAATGTCATATAGGACTTTGGAGCTGAGAAGAGACCTCAGGTGAAAGTCAGTGAAGTACAAGTGTCTCTATTTTAACAACACATGAGCTTCTTGAAATTCCACCACAACTCATTCTTGAAAATTCAAGCAAGGAAAATTGACTAAAGACGTCTGAAGCCTAATTCATGTTCCCTTTAAGCAGATGCAACATGATCTAGTTTAACGGAACTGGATTTACTCTTCGCCAGCAATAAATTTGGATTGTAACTAATAAGGTCATCAGGAGACATCCTGCCAAGACAAAAGCCTGCAGAAAATTGTAAAAGGAAAGCATAGCAAAATACTTGTGGTCTGTCAAGAGGCTCCCTCGATCACATATACCATTTAAACTGATGTAGTTCAAAACTGCTCACCTTACTCATAAAAGTTCAGAGATCCAAGGACCACCCTCAGGATCTTACATACCTTGCAGGTCTACCTTGGAGACATTGGCCTTCCACCAGGGAATTTGCTTCATGACGTCAAAGCTGAAGTCATGGAGACTGCTAAGGCAAGAAGAGAATTTGGAAAACCTGAGGTTGAAATCTGTGCTCCCAGCTTTAATGTTGATACACAATAGATGTTTTCTTAATCTAGCCCATTTTTCTTTTCAATCAGGGCATACTACTAGAAAAAAATGGAGGGAAGAGCGCTGCTCGCTCACCAGTGTTAGCTTTTATAATTATTATTTCTGCCTGGATTGCCCATTTTATCAGCCTGGTTGTGTCTACATGTAGGAAAAATGCACATCTCCTTTCTCTTCATATTTTTCTTGCATCTTTTCCAATTATTCCACTTACAGTAATGACCATTTCAAAATATGCGCGTCACCACAAACATTTTACATACCAGATGCTACATTACACTTATCTAACACATACAAGTTTAGAAACTTTCTCTCTCATATTGAAGTCAGCAGTAAATTTACTATAGATTTTGTCCAGGATTTTCCCAGCTAGTTGCTGCAATGTGCTTTTTAGAAGAGAGGAACCTTTCATAATGAGATATGACACAGGCTGAGCAAAGCTACAAACCGGCAGCCTTCTTTTGTTATTGCTCTATTCCAGAAATCAAGGACCATGCAACTACATCAGAAGGCAACATACATGGGCAGTGCCGTGAACAAGGGCATCTCGTGTGGTATCAGACCCACAGAAATGTAGTGGTGTGAAGGCAGTATGATTGGCATGAATCACCAATCCGAGTAAGATTTAAAAATAATGGATTTAACTCCAAAGTATTTACAGAGTTCTGAAACAACAAATAATGACATAAAAAACCAAACTGTGTACTCTGTGTACACAGAGCCATTGCAAAACAGAAGGTCACTACCGGACTGTTCTGGTGTGAGCAGTACCAAAAATAGTACTTTCTTCATCAGGCGTAAGATCAAAAAACAATATTTAAGCACACAGGAGCAACTAAGTGAGGTGAAAAGTTGAACAAGGTCAGTCAGTATCTTGTTTCAGATAGCAGCCAACAGCAGAGTCCTACGCAAAAACGTAACGGGGCAGTGCCCTCACAAAATAATGAAAACATTCTCCATCTCAAAACACTTTTGTCTCTTGAATAACTTGTTTCATTTTCACTTGGTCCACAATCAGTGTTGTGTACCCAGTCAGTGTTCACTTAATGCAACTCTGTGATTTCAGCTTCTACCTACGAAACACAATGAAATCACCAGCTGTCAACCAAGGATGATGACGAAACCACAAGCAACCAAGGAATCTAAACCTAAGCTGTCCAAAAAGTTCTTAGTTATGAACAAACACTTCTCTTAATTGTGATCTGCAAAGACATGAAAAAGGAGTTGGAAAACCAGTCTCTCCTGGGAGTGCAAGAAAGGAAGAAAACCCAAGGCTTTCAGCTGCCTGGGTATGTTGTATGTCTGAAACCACAACACTACCATTACTGTTTACAGAAGTCCTGCATTCAGCAGATGCACAGGACAACTGGGAAAATTCCCTATTAAAGCTAAAATAAAAGCCAGACTTTGTAAAGATCTCTTAATAAAACCACTATCTGAACAGGACAGTGCAACAACTTCGGCATCCTGCTTTTGTTTATACTTAGGGGAATTTACTACCACCTTAAGTACCTCTTAACAGCTCTAACTGTAAAAGAAAAGAGAAAACCAGACAACTTCATTAATCAGAGGATCAGACTCCTCACTAATACCATATCGGTGTTCTTACTGAGATGAACTTGGCCCACTGTTTCTTCCTCTTAAAATGTTAATTGGCAATCCCTTGGATTGCTCCTTCTAGGTGTGTTTATATGACTGATTGCTCAAGACGTACAAGGTAGATATTCATCCTTAATAATACCCTGGACTGACCATAAATTTCATGTCCAGAGGTAAGTGAATTCATCAGATGCCAGAATCAATGCATTCAAATTGAGGAGCTCATGATTGTGGATGACGATCAACTTATTTTTCACTCAATTTCCAAACTTCATATGCTGCAACTAATTACCAGTAAGCTTTAAAATTTCTACTTAAAAGTTAACATCAGAAGATGTCTGACGCTTTATTGGACTATTTGAAGGACAGTTCCTTCCATAAATTTGCAATTACGAATGGTCCGGACTTTTGCAGTTTAATCCCATGATAACAACAATAAACTGCCTTCTCTCCAATATTAGAGCAGCTTCTTACTCTCCGGTACCACAGTCAAGGAGACAGACTTTGCCCCACTTCCTCACCAAGAATGAAGTTTTCTTCAATGCTACACAAATGTAAAGTTGCATGGTATTAGCATAAAAGCTATGTTTTCTGAATTCTTTTAACACAACTACTCATACAGGTCTTACCATCTCAGAATAACCTCTGTGACATGGTTAAAACATACAAACAAACAAACAGTAATACCTCAGAAAGAAATTGCTTCATATTTTCCTGCTAAGAAACTGAGACACAAGGAGCAATTTTCAGAGATGACATAAGCCCCCAACTTTCATTGAAACCATGGGACTTGAGCACATTCTGAAGTACTACTCCTGGATGATGGATGTGAGTTTGTATTATGGGCTACGTGGGTTTGGGCTATGGCTATGTTCAATTTGAAGCCAGGTTCCCCCACACTCAGGGAGGGATGTACTGATCATCACTCACCTGCATGCTGCACATTGTACAAACTACTGCACACCCTCTGCAAAGCCCCAGGATCTCTGGCACAAGGTAAAACTCCTCTTCTTCACCACTCCAAATAACCACTCTCCCTACACAGGGTCAAAGATTGCTTGGCAGATACAAGATCTTGTATGATACAAGACTTCATGGCATGTCTCCTCTGCAACATCCTGGCCACTTACCCTGGCAGATCAGGTCATGCTACTTTTGGAGCATTTCCACCTGCTCCTGAGTCCATAAGCAACACAAGTAAGCCTGGTGGCAAACAAAGGTAAGACTGTTGCCCCCACAAGAGTGGATAAGGCTTGCAGCTGAAGATGTGTAATGGAGCACAGTACAAAGGACACAAGGAAAGTTGCCATCATGTGCAATTGCTACTTTGGATGGGAAAGCAATACACACTGCCACTTTGGCTATGCCTCTTAGGACAAGAAGTAATAAGTTGCACCAGGGGAGGTTTCAGATTAGACATTAGGAAATTTTTTTTTTCCTCAGGAGTGATCAGGCACTGGCACAGGCTGCCCAGGGAGGTGGTGTAGTCACCATACCTGGAGGCATTCAAGATACATGTAGATGCGGCACTGAGGGATGTGGTTAGTGGGCATGGTAGGGATGGGTTGGGGTCAGACTAGATGATCTTAGAGGTCTTTTCCAATCTTAATGAAGTGACAGAGCTTCTTCCTTGAATTAGCCCAGGTGCAAGCACAGCCATGTTGCTACCCACAACGCTGCTGGCCAGGATGCCACTAACCTAAGCGTCCCTGCAGAGCATCTCATCAGACTGCACTTGCATCCTACAGAAAGCCCAGGGAATGCTACGCTGTGACACACATATATAGGCAGGGCTCACAAAACCAGCAGTGCTGGGGGCTTCACTCAGGGATGGAGCATCACTCTGCAAGGCACTCTGTCAGCACAAAGTAAAGGCAAATTTTTTCTGCTTCAGCTCAGGACAAGATTCAAGTGGGCTGACAAAACAGCTTACAAAATAAATAAATAAATAAAATAGTATTGTATAGCAATACTCAGGTAACATAGTTGTACTAATAGCTCACGTCAATACAGTCTGAGTCAGTAAAAAGTTTATTTTACATTTCAGCCAATGCCAACGTACATTTAAAAATAATATTTTAACCTCTGACCATTTCCATTAGGAAAAAAAGCATCTAAACTCTCTCTTGATTAAGCTTTCAAAAGAGTGTTTTCTGTCATCTTACTTCATGCATTCCCAGTAGACCCTGTACTACAAAATCACTCTCAAAGCTACAGAAAGCTTCATAAGCACTCATAAAGTTTACCCTTGAAGCAAAAAGGGAAATCCCAGCTCTATATATTCTCCTGCATATCAACAAACTCTGAAGCAGAGCAGAGTCTCTGCTCACCCATCAGCCTGTCCCCATCACCTGCACCCCCAAGGCACTTGGGGAACTGGTCCAGTGCTAATGCTGTTAGGAAAACAGCAACATTACAGTCTTTCCCTTACAAGATGTCACCCCTTTTAATCTCTACATTTATCACTACGAGTCCTCACATGAAAGTCAGCTGAGAAGGGCTTGGGCTAGGCTTTTGAGCAAGGGGCAGAGACTGCATAAAGAGTCAAAAGAAGAAATAAGTACAAACATCCCTCTATCCCCGGTGCCACTACAGGCAGCTGTGGAGAAGGCATCAATTCCAAACACAAAGCAAAAATCTGAGGGTTCGATAACTGGCCAGACCTTTCTCTGCTGAGGCCAACATTAACAGGACCAGGCTTTACTCCTTAGGGAGCAATAGATGCTCTAGTCACAAAGGCTGACAGCATTTTCAATGGTCTGGGAGGCCAGTTACATTAAGTAGAGTAGCAAACGGAGTGATCAGAAGTCCTAACCACACTAGCTGCATTCTGCACTCATGATATGAACCTAGCTGAAGATGTTAGCTGTTTTTTCAAAAGTGCCAAAGCAATTCAGCATTCTATAGCTCTTCCTAAGTGAAATCTCTCCTCAGTATTCAAATTTGCATTCGAAAATAATGGCACTAAATGAGTTCATGTCGGCCATTCTTACTAGGTGGCTAGTCCCACGAACACACAGCGTTTCACATACAAAGCAGAAGAAATGTCTTCACTCTCAGAGGCTTAAAAATTCATGAAGCTGCACGACAAGAGATGTGCTCAAACTCCGGGAAAAGGGTGAGGGAAAGGCCAGTGACTGTGTTTCAGAGGCAGGCTGAATCTAGAAGTCACCAACACATTTATCCTCAGGATGGTATTTCTGTGCCACCATCTTTTCCGTTCTGTTGTTTTCCTCAAGCACACACAGAGACAGATCATCTGAACTCTGAAATGACAAGTGCTGCTGCTCCTCACTGGCTCTGTCCTTGCACTTTCAGAGAGGCAGAGTTCTGTGATGCTGCAGTACATCAGCCTTTTGCTCAGGAAAGGATGGAGGAAATGCAAAGGAGTTAGCTATTCGCTAATTTCTGTGGCAGCAACATCACTCTGTACCTTCAGTCTTTCAGCTTTCTGGCCAGTTTGCACCAGAGAACAGCAGAAAGGCCTTCTGAGCACTGGAATAAATGTAAAGGTAACCTACATTCTCTGAGTTTGGTCAAATAAAACAGCCTCCATGGTGAAGAGCAGCTCCAGTACTGCACTTTGCATCCTTGCTGTGGCACTCAGGAGAAGGACAGGGTGACCTCAGCATCCCTCTTCATGTTCCCTGGCATTTTGCAAGCACTCGGTTTAAAAAAAAAAAAAAAAAAAAGAAGTAGGTTACATCAATCTTAGGCTGCCATACACATATGCCTGGAGTGATAGGCACAGACTCTCATTCTCGATTTTTGCATGAGGTAAGAGTACTTAAGTGGATTAGAGAAGCTTGTTCTGCATTTAGGAAACAAACCTGTCCAAAACGATGGTGCCTGCATGAATTATTAAAAGGGAAGCACATCTTGAAACCCCTTGAAATTGGCTCACCTTCTGCCTTGCCACATCTATTTTCAATTTGGACTGGAAAGAGAATTACAGCGGGGCGTGAATTTCTCCCAGAATTAGGGGCACTCTCAGTCCCCTACCACATAAGAATTTCAGATAACAAAAGGTTAAAACCAAGTTTTTGAATACAAAAGCATTTGCACTAACCTAGGGCTCACAGAGTTAATTTCACAGTCACGTCTGAGTTGCCAGACTTTCCACAGGGCTTCGCTCTGTCCTACAGCTTCATTAACAAAAATGGCCACTTACTACAGCACAGCCCCACAGCATCCTCAGGGAGCAACTAGCTCTGCTTTCATCCTCCTGCTGCCACCTGTGAGCTCCCTGCTGGCTGTCAAGGGTTAAAGGAAACAGAGAGACATGGAGAGGGATGGGGGGGAGTAGAAACCTGCAGTGCAGAGCTCCCAGGGCACCAATGGCTCAGGATGGGATCCGAGGGCTCTGCCGCCGCTGGTGGAGCAGCATAGGAAAAGTTTCTGTGATTTTCGGCAAGCCCTTGCGTGACGTCACCCCAGGCAGATAATCTCAGCACAGTCAGCACAGGCCTCCTGCCTCCCCATTGGCGAGCCCCTCGTCAGCAGACATCTGAAGATAATTATTATTGGCCAGACAATTATAACAGGAACAACTGTCACTCGGTGCCGATGCCACAACCTGGCGCTCTGCGGCGCGGCAGCACCCGGCTGCCAGCACTCCCGCCACCCATCTCTGCCACTTCAGCTCCAGCCGCTTTCTGCCGCTGCAGTGCCTGCAGCCAGGATGGCAGCGCTGCTGGCTCCTTTGCTGCACGCCTGTCTGAGCCCACAGTCCCCTGCAAAATCCACAGTTTATTGATTCCAAGAAATGAAGGGCTAGAGCAGCACCCACTCTCACGGAGCAGCTTGATTAAAAATAATAATATTCCGCAGATTAATTGCTTCATCTCTCTTCAAGGAAGTTTGGGAGGAGGTGGTAGGACAGCTTGATCCGAGATTTCATTTTAAGCAATTGTTTTAAGAAACTCCTGGCTTAATTCTTATCATGTCAAAATCACAACTCTCACAACACAAGAGCGATTAGATCAGTGGGGTGTTGCATCTTACATGAAAATCCAGCTGTCTGATGGCAGATGGTGGTAAACAACAGCTTTCCCACAACACGAGGGCAAGTTGCCTCACAGGAGCCATTGGACCTAGCAGCTCTTTAGCCACTCCCAAACCTGCTGTTACTGGCGTGGGTTAGGAAGCCAGCTCTTTGCCTCTGACACTGGTGGCTTCGCACCCACCCTGCCGCCATGCAGTAGGACGGTGGGACGGCACATCAGGAAGGCATGAAGTCCATGAGCTTGGAGGTACTGGGAACGGACCATTCATTTTCCCTCTGCATCCCAACAGCAGCTTCTGTACAGCATAGCTAATCTAGGCCCACGCTCCAAAAAGCCTTCTCACTGTGAGATGAGGGTCTCCATAAACTGAAAGAGGAAGACCTGGTATGAGGTAAGGAGGCCCTCACTCACTGCTGTCAGAGCTCTCAGCTGTCAGGAAGGCTCCATCCACATCAGCCTCGCAGGGAACACTTCCAGAGGCAGACATGGGAGTCAGGAGAACAACCCCAGTGTACTGAAGGCAAGCACGGGTATTTGCAGTGGGTGATGTGCCAAGTTCCCTGCACAATTCCTTTGCCCTGAGGAGCAGTTTGGAGCGGGAGGATGGAGGCAAAAGAGGCTCAGCCCTGGCGAAAGAAAAGCAGCCATGTTGTCCCTTGCACCATCACACATATAGACTAACCACACTGGTACTCAGGGGCATGCCACTACCCCAGGACTTTGCGTTCAAGCTTTTCCAGCTTGGCTGGAAAAGTTTTAATTATAAGGGCTTGTTAATATTTAAACAGCCCAGAACCCAGAGGGTATGTAAAGGGATTCATATGCTGCCTATATCTGGTCTGTCTTCATATGCAATCAAGTCAGACTTCACAGATGTTCCACCAAACCCTGAAGAAACACTCAACACTTAGAGCCACTTTTTGCCTCTTACATGCTATAGATCTTACTTATTATTTTTTGGCCTTGTAAGGCATCGAGAACTACTTCTGAGATGAAAGTAAAATAACAAATGCCACACCTCTGGGACTTGGTTACCTAGCTATAACGACTAGTAAGAGCATAAATTCTTGCCACAGACTTCCAGGAAGCCAGATCCCTTAGTTCATCCTTCCGTTAAGGAGAAAACACCAGTGTTTATCCCTACTTAATAACTTCATCTCATAGTCATGATGTGTGCATCCAAGTTCTGCCTACTAAGCTGGGAAGGCAAGCACTGCCATCAGTGTCAGTGCAGACAAGCATACAGAGTAAACGGATGGGAAGTGGGGAAACTTCCTTGTACAGCCCTTAGCTGCTGCGTTTTATTTGTTAGTCTTCTGCCAACATCTCACGTGCTGGAAAAGGACCTGTTTCATTAAGTGAGTAAACTTCCATCAGACAAAGATGCATAAGCTAACTTGAAATTTGGAAGAAACTTCACCAGTATTTTCAAGAGAAGCTTGCTAGGAGAGAGATCGCAGCAGGCACGGCTCCATTTTGTTCCCTGAAATGTTCCTAGGCCAGACTGCTCTTCTCCCTTACTTCCATATGAATCAAATTTATGAATGCATCAGCTCTTTTACAGAGGGTGAAATTGTACTGAGACTCCATGCACATGGAGCACCCCATCTCTCAGGCTGCACAGCAGAGCACAGAGTTGATGGCCTCCTCTGTTAGGCCTGGGCAGCAGGGCCTCATGCTGATGAGTCCCAGCTAGCTAACTGCAGCAAGCACACAGCCAGGGAGACTTCAGTAATGCTGCTTAGCATTTACACAGTGCTTGACATCCCCCAGGCCCTCAGCAAACAGCATCTCAGCCATCAAAGCACCCCACGAGGGTAATTCAGCATTACTACCTTGCGTCTCCGCTGGCTGGGGAAACTGAGGCCCAGAAGAGGTTATGTAATTGTCTCAAGGTCACATAGTGAAGAGCAGGAGAACCATGAGGACGACGCAGGAGTCTTGGTTCCCAGTCATGTTCTTTAATCTGAACTGCATCTCCTGTGGCTCATCCAGCTAATGCACATCTCAGACATCACCCCCTCCAACCTCTTCTACTAGTCTGTCCTATTCTGACGGCAGTTTTCTTCCAGAACGTGGACAAAATGGGAAGCATCCAACACTCTCAGACCAAGAGCACCTATATGCTCTCGTTTCTCCAGAGACGTGAGTGGCATGGGGTAGCAACACAAGTTACCCACATGAGCCATGATACAGAGTGCCCACGCGAGTAGTGAGCGATACAGAGTACCCACACAGCTCATCTGCAGGACGACAGCGATAGGCAAACCCCCAGCTGGTCATTTTGCTTATCCTCCCCTTAAGAAAAGCCCAGTTGAGACACGGGAGGATGCCGCAAGCCCCTGCCCGAGCCTACCAGGTACCCGGCACCTTTCCGCCTCCACGGGCAGGGGCAGCGCTGCCCGCCGTCCCCCCACAGCTCCCCGGGCTGAGGGTACCGAGGGGCCGCGCAGGACGAGCCCGGGCCCCGGGCGAGGGAGGGCGGCAGTGCGGCGAGGCGCGGGCGAGGCGCGCCCGGCGAGGCCCAGGCGGGCTGCACGGCCCCGGGACGCGGAGGGCGACATGGGCGAGCGGCCGTGACGGGGAGGGGGATCCCGGCCCCCGACCCCAGCGCTCCCCGCGCAGCCCGCAAAGTTGATAGCGGCGCGGCTGGAAATGAAGTTTGATGGGGATCCGGGGCGGGGGGAGCGGGGCCGGGGAGCGGCGGGGCCGGGCAGGTAGCGGCAGAGCCCTGTGCCCACGCACGGCGCCGCGGGGCCGCGCAGCCGGCTAGGCTCAGCGCCGGCACTCACCAGTTCTCCTGCATCCACTGGATGGCCTCATGCTCGTTGAACTGCTTCTCGAATTCGTATTCCTGCAAAGTCAACACGGACATGTTCATTGGCCCGGTGGCTGCGGAGCCGCTCCCCGCGCCTAAATGCCTCCTGCCGCCTCGGGAGCCGGAGATCTCCCGCCTCCGGCCTGGCCGCCCCGCCTCAGCGGTACCCCAGGTTTAGCATAGCTCCGCTCCCCTGCGCGCCTCTCCTCCCGGGCCCGCCGGTCTCCTCCTCTTCTGCAGCCGCCGCGCCGCGCAGCGCCCGGGGGCGGCGCGGTCTTAGTGCCCGCCCGCCGCCGCCGCCGCCCGGGACACCCGCCCACCGGCCAGCCGGGGTAAGGGGAGCCCCGACCGTGCTGGCAGCCCCCAGGTAAAGAAACACGGGGTGAGGCTTAGGCAGCAGTGTGCACCCCAAAAAGCCTCATGGCCCCCCGGCCTTTCTGCATCTCCGCTCAGCGTGCACCTGCTGAAGCTGCGGGCGCCGCAGTGCGCGGTCTCCGTGTCTCACAGCCCGGCCCGGCCCGGCCCGCTGCGGGAGCGCTGGCCAGCAGGAGGGTAGCCCCGCTTAGGGGCCGGTGCGCCCGTGGGGCCGCTGGAGCATAGACCTTCACCCACACCTAGGGCAGAGACCTGATGCAGGGCCATCACCTTCTTGGAGTGTATTAATGTATCCTTCATTTCATCTTTCCTGGCACATCTGCCCCGTGCTGTTGTCACCAGCTGAGTTCCTCTGGCTCCAGCGGGGCCAGCACCCTGGCCATGCTTTTCCCAACAACTCAGGCTGAAAGCAGGGCATAGCCCCTGCTGACTTTGCGGTCTGAAGGCAGCGGGGTTCCCACTTTCATGGATACCAGCCATAAGCAGAGCAGAGCCAGCACAGGTCAGCATGCTCTGGCCCTTGCGGATTTCAGTTCTCCTTGACATGGAAGTGTTTAACATTGTCCAAGCACAGAAAAAAAAAACACAACTTGGAGCCCTCCTGTTGTGGGATACCGACAGCTAACCTGTTTGGTGTTCCTATCTGCATTTTGACCACCATGCTCTTCAGCATCATGTGTTTCAGCTGCTCACACTGAAATTGCAAGGCAGCGCTGAATTATTGTTTACTCTCATTGTACCAGAGGCCCTCAGCAGATCCAGGTCCAGGAGTCCTTCCTCAAAGAGACTGCTGTCTGCATAGGCACAATGCAGTAGCTTAGGAACACTCCTCTCCCTGCTTTCCACACAGAGAAGGGCAGCTCAGAGATTTTCAGAACTGCTTTCTGCAGCCACCAGACTGCAGGTGGGGCAGGGTTCGGGCTCTGCGGCCTTCCTTCACTTTCTTGCTCCAGATGACTGCCCCTGAAGCTACTCAGGGTCTGAGCAATGAGAATGCTCCCCACCATCATTCCAGGAGCAATGCTGCTCCACAGCAGCTCTCTGCCTGCATGACCTGCTCCTGTGCCAGCCTGGCTTCCTGTAGGTTAGCCCCAGCTGTGCTACTCCAGCTGAAATGTCACCTGGCAGTGTCCTCGTGGCAGCGTGTGGCTGGGCTTGCTCCAAGGGTGGGCTCTACTCATGTGTCTGAATAGTATCTTTAGTACAGGGATGTGGAAAAATCCATTCACAATTCAAAAAACACTGTTGTACATTAGCTTGCTTTTGCCGAGCATGACTCTTGATCAAGTAAATCTGGACCCAAGCTTTGAGAGTTCTGTACCTATATTTAGGTGAAGCAATTTGCAGCCAGTCCTTCTTCCTCTGCTGTCCTGGTCCCATGTAGGCTACCTGAGTATTCCTCCCACCACATGGCTTTCTGGAAGGTAACACCTCCTCTTGCAGCACTTAGAAAAACCTGCATGGACACTGAAAGAGTATATAACACCTCCACAGCCTTGCTTCTAGGTGCTTATATAAGTTGCATTTGAGAACAGTAAACAAAAATACATAGCCTCTTTTAGGGGGAAACAACTGTTGCATAACCATTTTGAAAGTCATTTGTTTAATTCTTACACAAAAGCAGTGAATGTTATAAATAACCTTTCATGAAGAGGGGTGGGGTGAGAATGATAAGGTTTCAAAATAATGTCTCCAAAAGACAGGGAGCACAACCTTAGCAAATCTTTCTGCCTGCATTCACACGCATACCTTTATATTTTTCCTATGGGCTCCTTCTCTCATTCAGTAAGTGGCTAGTTATCAAGCATTAATGTTTATTCCCCTTATTCAGGATGCCTCCAAAGGCTGTACAGAATGCGTGGCAGCTAAACACTGCATTTTATACCAGATAGACAGCAATTTACATTTTACCCAATAACCTTTGGTTGAAAAATGTGGGCAGGTTCATTCAGGGTTTACAAAGAACTGTCTAATCAGGTTGAGCACCTGACCATCATCATTCCCGCTACTGAGCAAATACTTTTTCCTCCCTTGTCACAGTGTTAAATTACTACAAAAACCATTAGGCTTCATTGCCGTGAGGAGTGATTTTGAATAGTTTGGCGTCCCGATGTATAGCTGGATGTTGACTAAACTCTTAGCAGCTGCTGGGAAATGAGACGCTATATTGCTGACAAGTCAACATAAGGTATGGTAAGTGGCAACGAGAGATGACATCGTGATTTAAACATAGCATCAATTACTAAAACAAATAAAAACTTGAAGGAGGACTGTGTGCTGAAAGCTTTTTTTCCATCTGTATTAATTGATGTATTTAAGGTTTTAATTTCTCTCTATAATTTTGCCTAGCTTGAAAGCAAAACAACACACAAATAATGGAAGCCAGAAAAAAATTAGGGTTCCTATATACTCCATAATCTGGAAACAATTCAGTGGTGCCCCTGGATGGTGCTAATGGCAGAATGAAGTAGGTAGGCATCTCTGGAACTGCTAGCTGGTCCTGACCCGTCCTTCCAAAGAGAATGTTTTCATCAGGTACCAGGGAATAAACAACAAGATGGCCAAGGACCATTTACTGTCAGCCCAAGCCTGTCTATCAGTGAAGGCCCACAACTGGGTCGGTCAGTGCCACTGCGCTGCACTGGGGCTCAGCCACAGCCTGAGTGGCTGCTGCAGTGGGGCTGAGCAAATCCCACTAACAAACTGCTGAGCCTGGGCAGCCAGCTGGTAATAAATCTTTAGTCAGCACTAATCAGAATTAAAATGTTGTAAAGGAATTTAAAGCTGAATTACTGTGTCATCTTCCAGATCTGTAAAACAAGCCATGTCTCAACATAATCCTATTCCGTTGCACTACAGTAGCCAAAGACTTCAAGTTGATCACATGCTTAAAAACCAACAGGATGCTTTGAAACCACCTATCTCTAAGATCACTTGCATTATTCTTAGTGCAGCTCACACCAGATAAAAGAGAAATGACAATGGGCAGAAGTGAAATGCAGTGTAAGAGTGCAGCTCCCATGGTCAGCTCAGACAGAAACCTGCCCCTCCTTGTCACTGGGGCTATGGCTTAGATGGATTAGATAACAGCTCAGTGTGCTTACAAGCGGGGTGATGAGAGCATTGCCTTCACATTGTTCATTTCCTCACTCCCTACCCTCAATATTTTCTACACAGCCATAAGCAGCAGAAGCATTTCTCAATTCACGCTTAAGCTCGAGGCCGTGGTTCTGTGGCAAGAAGTGGAAAATCTTTTATGGTTCTGAAGTACACAAAGTCTCGTGCACCAAATGCAATCCAACAGCAAAACCTTCCACATTATAGCCATTTACATATAAAAATTTGTATTTCCCATTTTTCTATACTCTGGTAGCACAGAGTGTGCCCCAGATGGTATCCATTCATAGGCAAAAGGCAGGATTTTTCTTCCTACATACATTTTTTGGAAGTACATCTGCAGATCTGTAGAGAGTTTCATCCCTACAAGCCAGGGAAAGAACACCACTGAAGGCTTATTTTCTTAACTAGACTCTAGGGTTTGATCCCATCAGTAAAACAGAGGGAAAATGAACTCATTTTCCCTGCTGAGAGGACAACAAAATGATCTATTTTTTAAGGGAAGGAGGCAAAAGAGAGAAATGAAAGGCAAAAAGCTCAAACACAGGCACATGAGCTGGATACCTACACTGGCCACTCAAGCCTGCATATTGAAATCACACCGCAGGCCTATGGCAGAAGTTGGAAGATGAGACAGGCTTTGTGGTACTTGGTGCTGGATGTTAATACATATATTTGCTTGACATTCCTACATACTATTTAAGTGGATTAGGCTAAGAACAGTAAGTGTGGTCGAAATAATGGGGTCTGTGCAACCACGTTGCTCCTATACTGCAGTATGAAAGAATCACAGGAGCAGAAGGCGCTGCTTCAAGTGATCAGTGATGTTATTTCAGGTGTGCATTTGTGGGTGGGTATGTGTGTATTTTGGGTGATGCATGTGGAGAGATAAGGCAGTAAAGAGCATGTATACATCAGTCTTGTCTCTCCATACTTTTTCGCACTTCTTGAAAACCTGTTTCTGTGTACTTCAGGATCCTTGAAAGAGAGCAAAAGCCTGATTGTTGCTTTGATGAGGTGGCTGCATATGAAAATACTGGGCATCCTGAGAATCTTGTTGTTGGATTTTTGTCTTTGTGGTTTCAGCCTCTAGGACAGAGCTTATCTGCCAGCAGTGGTTAGGAAAGTGTAATTAGGCAGGCTTAAGCTTTTCACCTGCTTTTGCTCTGTGCAGGTTTATCTGCTTTCAGAGCCAGTAAAACTGATATCACTGTCTCTCCTGAACAAACGAGCTCGCTACTCTCTCTTGCCTAAAAACCTTAATATGTAACAGTGGTATTGCCAAACTGCACGCAGCTCCATCCCAGCTATCACAGCTTGTAGTATCTACAGATCTTCAGTTTGCTGTGGGTTTTTGAGGGGCCAGCTTGCAATAGCCCTGGAAAGCCCGGCTGAACTCAGCAGGGACGAGCTGTGTTGCAGTGCTTGCTATCCTGAGGCAACAGAAGCAACAATAGCATTTTGAAGCCATGCTCAGCTCACTCACTGGCCATTAGAAGATGAGAGCCATTACTTGAAATCCCACTTCAGGAAAGCAATAACAGGATTAATTCCTGTTAATTACTATTTATCTATTATGATTAATATCACTATTACTTATCACTGTTATTAAATAAAATATACACGTGCTACACAAATCCCACGCAGGGGCTGTTATAATGAAGGATAGGACTCAATCATCAGTCATGCTGCATAATCTCTCTGATGGTGCCAATGAGACCATACGGGTATGCATACATGCATGCAGTGGCTCACCAATTTAAAAATGGTGGAAAAGAAGGTCTTGCTTGGCTATATAAGAATGTCCTGTTTAACTTTATAAGTATTGATTATATTCCATATTAGGGATTTAGGAAAAAAAATAAAGGGAGGGAGGGAGGCAGGTAGGGAGGGAGGAAGGAAGGAAGGAAGAAAAAAGATGTCTAGCTTCAAAACTAAAAGTGGGAAGTGATTGCTGGAATTTTCTCTTGTTCTGCTGTTTCATTGGCTAGACTAATCCTGCAGTCAGTGATGAAGGGGGTACAAAAGCTGAGTATGTCTTTATAGTCACCTCCTCTGAAATCTTTAGCTTTACATAGCAAAGTCATTTGCTCTGTGCCATCTGGAATCTGCAAAAATAGTCTATAGAAGAACTTTACTTTGCAATTTAGAGTTATGTGCTCTTTAGAGTACAGGAAAGAAAAGTCATGCAATAAAGTGGTTGTACAGAAAAGTAGTTGCAGAGAGAATGTCTTTTTAAAAGGCTGCCTTTCATTTTTGAATATATCTTTTAACATCTTCTGGACTATGCAGGTGTTTTTTGGCCTCAGAAATCCTTCCTGATGGTGTTAAAATAAAAAGCTCTGTGTTAGCATTAGATTGAAAGAAGACATGAAGAAATAAGAGGATGACAAGATGACAATAAAACTGCCAGGGTTTTTGTAGGAAGTCAGTAGGGTCACTTGTACCCAGTTGTACATTTAGTATGTTGTTACTGTATCAGAGGGAAGACTGTGGTAGGCACTGTCATTGCCCTAGCCTCATACTACTGATCTCCCAGGCAGTTTTATCAGTGTAGACAGGGCTGTGTTGTGTCAGAGCTGATGACTCTGGCATTACTCACTTTGAGTTCAAGGCATTTGCAAGGATGTGAGTGTTTCATAGTGCCTTCTGAGATGTCCTCCACTGTCCCATCTGGCCTCCAGCAGCTGTTCCCCTTGTCCTGTGTCCTATCTGCCAGTCCCAGGAATGTGCTGGGTGCCCTAGCACACTTACCATTGGAAGCAGACATATACATGTGGATACATGAGCAATGCCCTTGTGGCAAAGTTATTCTCATTCCACCAAAGAGACTATAGAAATGACTCCACTGGAGGCTGCTGATCATGTGGAGGATAAATGCTGTTTGGGAAGCATTCCCAAATTACAGGTCATTCTGGTCTTTGCTTCAATGGATTGCCACGCTGGCAGGGGAAGACTGCCTGAGTGGAAGGGCTGAGCCAACTCGATGTTGACTCCCACAGAAGGGGAGTTTCCGCTGCCTGCTCTCCTGTTGGTCCCCACCTCTGACACTGCCCTTACCCCTTTGTGAGATGATTCAGCCCATTAAAGGGGATAAGTCACCTACAGAAATAAAGTAAATAGCTTGTGTAGTGATTTGCATCAGCCAGGTGCTGACCAAGAATGTTGCTGTAGCACAAACTTAGAGCAGAAACAACTTCCCACTGCTAAGAGCAGAGTGCTAACACAGGTTAGCCATGGGCCGGCTCTTCTAGCCAAAAGAAGGAATTATAAAGTTGGCTTGGCTGACTTGAGCTAGCTGTGGGAGAGATCCCCGCTTCAAGTGATCCTGATTTGGAAATTAGGGTTTTCAGAGTTCTGTAAAGAAGTTTGAGCAATAAATTGTCACATGGACATAAGGTGAGATGTGAACACAGCTGTTTAATTATTAATTAACATAAAAAAGATGATAATGAATGCAAATGCTGATTCTTTTTCAACATTTTTAAAGGTGCAGATTCCGGGAAAAATCTTTCCAGAAATAAGAACTACCTTCCTACAGAAATATACCACTGTCTTTAATCCTATACTCATTTCCCCAGCCATTTCCTTCACCCCTTTCCAGGACAATCCAAAGATGTCAGAAGAGTTTTCTAGCATGATCAGAATTACCAAATTATCACTCTGATAATCATCATGACTTTAATATGCAGAGGTCAGACACCGATCAAAGGAAGTGTTCTGATTTCTGCCCAGGGCTTTTCCCTAGCTCCCATTGGAAAGGATGGTGAATTCATACATTTCTTATCTGAGTGCATCACTTGTTTAAAACAATACCCTATAGAAAAGAACAACGACTGTTTTATCACTTGGTTCTTACGATCATAAATTTTGTCACCAGAAGATCAAGTTCTGAGTTCCAAAAGTAAAATGACTAATTACTGAAATCAACAGAATATTTGTTGGACTTCAGTCAGACTTCAGGCAAATACAAACACAATTTATGTTTATACTACAAAACTGAGAACCTGAAGTTTTTCGTTCGTTCACCCTAAGCGAGTTAATGCTAAAATTTCCAAAACACTTCACTGCTTTCCTTCAATGTTTCTGAAAACAAACAGCTCTCCCTTTGCAACAGATACAGTGAGACTAAACTCATTACTGAATTTCATAAGTTTGGAAAGCCTTGAAAGGAAAGTGTTATGTTATATACAAAGCATAATTATTACGTTGCTTACCTGCTACATACGTTGTCCACAAAATTAAATTGTGTCATACTCATACTCTTAATAGCATAAATGCTTCTCTGTGATGCTGGTCATCAGTTAAGAAAGATCTGGATGCCAACATGCTGTCTCTAGGTATCAATTACTACCATGTTGTAAAATGCCAGTGTTGCACTTGTTGTGATGATCTACTGAGACGCACAGAGACAAATCAAATGGCTGTTAATTATGCCGCAGAGGCAGAGCCCTGACTGGGGAGAATGCAGAGCTAAAGTGTGCATTGGGAGGCACTGCGGGAAGGATGGCTCCCTAAGCAGTCTCCTGATTTGTACCTCCCCAAAGGCTATATATCACTTTCCCTGCACAAGCTGGCTCAGAAAGAGGGATCCCCTTCCTCTACTTGGAGTTTCGTGCAGATGGATGGAGAAGGGCCAAGGCAGGCCGTGTGCCCTGCTGGATGAAAGGTATCAAGAGAGATCCCCATGGAAAATGCCCTACAAAAACTGGTCTGCAAGTTGAAGTTGATGGTTTCTCTGTTTTTTTTTCTGCAGGAAAAAAAAAAATTTTGAGGCAGCTTGGTCACCAGGCTGCCCCAGAATTGTTGGAAGTTGTTTATAAATAAAGAACAAGGACCACGTGCTCTTGTGGCAAAATGCTGTGCCTCCCTTGAAAGTGGCAGGGACTTGCATGGCCATCAGGGAGGGGATCGTTTTAGGATCCAGCCATGGGACACCTGCTCCCACATCACCCTGCTGCTTGCTGCATGCTGGGAGCAGCCCACTTGTGCTGGCTGGCTGTGCCCTCTACTGGAGCCTGCCGTGTCGGTGCTTCAGGGTGAGCCAGGCCCAGAACTGGTCCTGGACCAGCAGGCTGGGCAGTGCTGAGGTCCCAGATGGTCACACAGCTCTGCTCCCCACCCTGAGTCTGACCCTGCCAAGACAGCTCGGCCTGGCCTGAGCTGGGAAACAGCCAGGCAGTAGGATGTGAGCAGACAAAAGTACTTTGTGAGGCCAGGTTGCCCATGGCAGACAGGTTTAGACTCCAGCTTCCCCCTCACTGCAAACATGCCAAGTTATGTTTTCATTAGAGGGTTTTGAAAAAGACCTCCCAAGAGCCAAAACCAGTAATAACGTGTGTGTTACTGGCTTATTCTCTCTGCATTGCTATTATCGATGTTCATAACGTGCATGGTGGCAACAGTTTCTGTTCTCACAAGAAGTGTGGATCACTTTGAATTTACCTTAAAACAGTTTAACATTTTCAAGAGGATATTTCTGATTAGGGAAAATCCGTTCCATGCACACTCAGAATTAATACGATCCATGCACAGAGAGGAGGGGCATTTTGATCCAATTGCAGATTGATACTGAAACATCCTCCCGTATTTGTTGCACTAGTAGCACTCTAGCACAAGTGAAAGCTTCCAGACTGACTTGCCACAGACAAGGCTGTGCTATCTCTACCAAGCTGCCTAGGCAAACAGATCTTGTAGCTTATCAGACCTTCTGCAGGTCATAATTTCTAAGATTTACTCAGACAAATATGAAACACAGAAATACATTTTCCTTATTTGTACCCTTGTCCTCAGATGGTAACAATTTCTAGGATTTTTTTCTCTCTAGACATTTCAGTTTCATTTCACACCTGTTCCATTCACAGAATCACAGAATCACAGAATCACTAAGGTTGGAAAGGACCTATAAGATCATCTAGTCCAACCATCCACCTATCACCAATGGTTCTCGCTAAACCATATCCCTCATCACAGCATCCAAACGTTCCTTGAACACCTCCAGGGTCGGTGACTCCACCACCTCTCTGGGCAGCCCATTCCAGTGCCTGACCACTCTTTCAGAGAAGTAGTATTTCCTAATATCCAGCCTGANACACAGAATATATATCTGTGTAGTAAACTTCAGCTTAAGATCTATGTTGTTTAACTTAATCCTATTTTATCCAGAGAACCACGCTGTACTGTGGGCTTTTTTTAAAGCCCAACATTGCTGTCATTGTAACTGTTATTGTTGCAGTATTTCTGGGCTGCCAATGGTTAGCACATGTGTACGTGGCTAAGAAGCAGTCACCACTGGTCACTCCAGGGACACAGGTCCTTGCTCACAGTTACCCTGTTCATGGCCACTATTAAAGAGCTGCCAGCTATCTCACTTTTAACATGAGCTATGGTAATTTTATAGCATTCTTATTACTTATAATACTGTGTAAGATGCAGAAAAATCCTTACCATTTAAGTACAACATATCATCATTGCTATCCAAGAGGATACAGTATCCAGCAATCTATTACAAATGTGAAAGTACCCACTGAAGCTGTTTAATAAATAGTAATAATTAATAATTATAAACCCATTAATTTTCCCCCTCCATTTGTCTTATTATATCCCATTTAAAATGTTTTACCCAGAATTAATGTCAGAATGAGAAATAGCACTTGAAAGCATCTGGGGCATGCCATCTTCTGTTTGTAAGTACTGGAACAGCTCCAGAGATTCCCCTTTGTCTAAAGAGTTATTTAAAATCCATCTTTGAAATACCAAGCTCCCCAACCAGCTCATTTAAAACTCCTGGGTCTTGTGAGAGCCAGACAGTTTATTTCTCACACATTAATAGAAATCTTTAACAAAGATTTTCTCTAAAATGTCTCTAAGATGTCTGGGGACACAGTAGCACTCTAATGGAAGCACCTGTGATGCTGTACACTTCGTGGAGGTGCCCTCAAGATTGTTCAGGCTGCTACCTGCCCCTGGCAGTAGTGCTATCCCCATGGTATCTGTAATACTGGTACTAGCCTCCTCAGAGCAACCAAAACAGCAGTTTTGCTCATTCTACTGGCAAGCCCTGCTCAAACAAATGTGCTCCAGAGGGGTACTCCAAGCATCTTCCAAAATCCACTTTAGTTCAGATCTTTCACGAAGCACAGAGAGGGATCTGAGAAGATGGGCAGCTCCTCAGGACTGCTTGCTTTGGTGAGGCAGAACTTGGTTCTAAGACAGGTTGCTTCGTGGAGCAAGATAAATTCCCCTCAACCTGGCTTTTAAATGTGGTGAAGGCTTTCAGCTGTTCTCCATAAGGCACCTGCCCCAAAACTGGGGCCAAGGCAAGGAGTCTGCTCCCTCTGCTCTCTTTCTTGAACAGTGGTTTCAGACAGAGAATAAAATGCCCAGATCCCATTTCACATACAACCTGTTCTGTGGCTTTATCTGAAGCTTCTGTGTCAAGAGAACGTTCAGCAGGCAGGGGAAGCAGAGAAAAAGTTGAGAAGCTAAAAGTTGATTTGCCCTATAGAAAAGAGTGGGTGAGAATAAATTATACACAAAATATATAAAAATAATCTATCAAAAGAATAAGTAGAAAAGTCATGCTAATCCTATTTAGACCTGATAATTTTCAATATATGCTTATTTATAGGACCATAATCCCAGAGCAGTAAATAGTGCTTTTTTTTCATGTTCCCACGAAGTTAACAGGATAGAAAGAGAGGTGGAAAGGAAAGGAAAGGAAAGGAAAGGAAAGGAAAGGAAAGGAANGTGGTAGAGACTGAACTGCTTTTATATAACCAACCACAGTGGGACTGCCATCCAGAGTTAGGAGATAATCATAATACTAAGAAGAATAAACAAGACTGTCCTGGAAAAAAAACACTGACCTCCCACAAACCCGAGTTCTCATGCAATAAATACAGTTATCTCCTCTAGAACTGAATTTGGCCTATTTCAAAAGATACTGAAACAGGAAAATAACCTAATTTCTTGGGGTAAGAGCATCCCAGTGGGAAAGTTTGCAGTTATTACCTTTAAAAAATTAGGCTATGAATTTTTCTTTGACATTTTCTAATGAAAGTTCATAATCAGTAAGTGTAGCTGTTTTCTGATAAGATTAAAACCAACCTGGGGAGAGAAGAACAGAGAAAAGTTTTTTTTTTCACTACACAGTGCTGAATTAACTGAACCTGAAATGCTCTGCAAATGTACGCCTCTGCCAGTGAAATTTAGAAAGAAGCAAAGTGAGAGCTCTCAGGCAGGTTTCCTGCCTGTCCCATTTCCAGTTGCTTGGCAGCTCTCTTCCCTGGGGAAAAGGTGCCAAGGAAAGTGGTCTGCCTGGCCAACAGATCCCTGGCAGGCAGAAGTTTTGGGGACTTCCAGGGCTAAAGGCTAAAGGCTACAGCTAGAGCTTGCTGCACAGCCTACGTTAGTCAAGGGTAAGGAGGTTTTCATTGCTGACAGAAAGGACTCAGAATGTTTTAGTTTCCCTTGGGAACTAGGGTGAAAACAGTGAAATCTCCATTGCATTTATCTGTATGGATTTCTAGTTTCGGATAAATCTCTAATTACATCGATAGGGTTTTATTAGTGATACCCAGGAAGGCAATCAGAAATATTTTCCAGTGTTAAAAGCTTGGCTTTTAGCATGAAAGGCTCCCCAGCTTGTCAGCACACTCCTATGGCAGCGCATTGCATTTCAAAGTGTAGTTCTTGTATTGAACTGATTTTCCCACCATTAAAGGTTAATCAATCACAGGAAAATAGAATTTCACCTCCACAACAATGGTGACAAATCATTTATTTTCCCTTGTTATTTTCTTTCAATGGCAAAGCTGCTAGCACTCCCTGGACAATAAACTACAAAGATTTATTAACCTAATACTAATAAAATCTAATAGTTACAGGAAAATTGCTCAGAGAGTAGCAAGAACATGCAAATATTACTGTTAATGGAATACTCTAGCTGCTACAGAATTTGAGGGAGAAAAAAAGAGGTATGATTGCTTTTTACTGCCTCTGGGCAAATGCTAATTGCATCCCGTAGTTCCAAGCACATTTCCTTAGCTAGTCTAGAGGGTATGTACGCAATGCTAGTGAGCTATAATAGTAATTCTGTACAACAAGTATGCCACAGCTTTTTATCTCAAGGACACTTGCAACTTGCAGATGACCATCTGATGGCTATGTCAGCTCTCTGCTACTGGTCTGACACCAGTATGGATGCATCTGTCTGCTTCAGCAGCAGCACACAATCTAGAAGCAATATCCAGGTTGAGCAGCTACGAGTTTTGCTGTGCTAAAGCTGAATCTGTGAATAACAGAATCCATAACTGTTTGTGGCAGATTTGAAAACTGATGAAGTGGTGACTGATGAGTAGCATTTTGGTGTTGCAGACCCATGACAAGTTTGTGGCCTCATCAGCATGCTGGGCAAAGCAGCTGCTGTAATCACAAATGATGGCTTGGGGTGCATGGGCTCCCAGGGCCTCTGGGAAGACCTGAGATTCACAGGCTGGCCTAGTTCCCCTTTGACAGGAAGGAGGAGGCCATGCAACAGTGCTCACCTTGGCTGTGGTGGGAAACATCAGTCTTACAGCCTCAAGTGGTGAGGAAACCCTTGAGAATCACAGCTAGCCACAGTCAGTGTGTACCATGTTCAAACAGGCAAGGAAGAGCCAGGGCTGTGTCCTGTGCTGCTGGGGCCACATCTGTACCAAATCAGCATGGGGAGGCTGTCTGCAGCCTCCTACAAACACAATGGAAAAAATGCCTCCCATGCAAGTACCTTCAGCCTTGTATCACCTGTTCTCTTGCTTTTCCTTCTTTTATTTTTTTCTTCCATTCTTTTCTATGCATCATATAATATTTTTCAACTATTACACATTGTGAATAGTTTGAAAATATCTACATAGTTTCTTTTTCAAACAAAACACCTGCTGCATTTCCTGGCATATATTGGACAGGCATTAGGTGGCAGTATGGACTGGAGACGTCAGTATGGGGCATCAGGAAAGATACTCATATTTCTAATTTCAGTGGTAACCTGGGAAGATTCACTACATTTGCTGCTTCTGTCCAAAAAATGGAGGTGTAAGTAATGATCTACTGACATCCCATGAAGATTAATTAGCTAATCTGTTGACAGAGCCCTGTGCTTGAAAAATGTACTCTGTGAGCAGAGAAATAGTCAAGTAGCAAATTCTTCTTTCACATCAGTTTTAATGTCACACTTTTTGTCCTTGGTTCCTGCAGTGACACATTTGATCCATAACTCAGACCATGGATTCTCAACTATTCTATTTTTAGATTTCAGAGACTCAGACAGGAATTTATAGCTAAATCTAACTTTCCAAACTGCAGTCTGACAGGACTGATCAGAGCTAAGTACACAGTGCTTAGTGAGGAGCTGACAAAGTGCTTTCATAAAGTCATCACAAGTTAAAAGATGGAAAAGACCTAGTAGGCCATCTAACCCATCTCCCTGCCTCTGGAAGACTTTCTTTTATCGCAGTTTACTACTGCTTTATCAAGGGTGGTGCAAACGTTGTCTGGTTTTCTAGGGGAATCCCCTGGCTGGCAGCCAAAAAACAGATTTCCAGACCACTTTAGGGCACATTTTCCCCCAGTTTCAGTTCAGAACTTCCATGAATGTACCTCAGTCAAATCCTCATTGCTTTTCATATGATGAGCTCAAAGAGGAGTTTGGATAAAGCCAGGGAAGTATCAGAATACCCCAGCTAAATTCTGATCCGAATGTACTTTCACCTACATCTAGGTGCTGGTGAGGCCCATTTCAGTTTACCTTGTATTATTGCTATTCCCACTCACAGAGGAGTATCTGCACACCCAGGAAGGCAGAACAGAAAAGAAGATGCTGTGCCTGGGAATAGGCAGTAGGCTTTCTAAGCAGCAGAGCCCAGTCTCTCTGCTTGTTTCTACATCTGAAATCCAGAGCTAGTGCCAGCTGTAACTCCACTGTATCACACTGCAGGCTCATTTCACTTGCTCTGTGCTCCCATTTTTGCACATTTATCTTTCAGCCTAGGTGCTCTATATGATTCTCCTTTCCTTTGGATTATTTCCATCTATCCCTCTGTCTCAGTGAGGTAATTCACATATTTTCAATGCAAATCTCACACTGTTATTCTATGCCCATGTTGTACCCTCTACAGACTTATTGTCTCTTCTATTTCCTCCAGGGCAGTTACTTATACATTCACATCATCCGCAGTTTCCCTTGTTCTCTCATTAATGAGGGCACCTGCATTAAAACAAGCTCAACACAAATCCCTTCCTCAACCATTTTCCTATAGGATTCATTTCTTCCTCACGTATTTTTGAAAAACCTCACTCCTCTCTGAACTCTTTGGGTAGCAGGAAGTTATTGAGCCTCTCTGCTGCTCTCGTTGCTCCAAGTCCTACCCATGCTGTCTGCCTCATCAACCTTTCCCACTTCCTTTTTCATTTTATTCTCAGACAGCGGAACGTTCTTGTAACTTACAAAACAGTGTGCTGGAAGGATGCCGATTTTCTATACACGCGTGAGAAGTGTAGAACAATTTTCTCAACATTCAAAGCAGTGTAAAGAATTGATTTAAGTAATACTCTGATCCCATGCCTGTCTTTATTGGTGTATGAATGATCATGCACCTTAACTCACATATTGTTTGGGATACCATCAGCAGTTTTCACAGAGGTCAGCAAGGATGACTCTTGAGCAGCACTCTCCCATATTAGTTTCCATTCAAGTGCAGCTAGAAGAAAAACAAAATAAAATTAAAAAAATCTTTGTTTTACAAATTGCTATACCATAAACTTTAATGAGAGCCTGGCCTCACTGTTAAATTCAATGTCTTATTTCTAGTCTCGTTTTCTGGCTTCAAGACTGCAGAGAACCATTTCACCAAAGCTTAGTACGCTCTGGTAAACTGCAAGTAACTTACTCTCTAACTTCCATTTGATAAGGCAGATGTTAGCTCCTACATCCCATATTTTTTGCCCATACTAAATATTTTCCAGCTTCCTGGCTTTTCTCATAACTTCTCTCTGAACCTGTTACAGATTGCCATTGTCCTTCTCGAACTGTGGATGGGAGAACTGGACACAGTTTTCCATTAACTCTGTCTCCAGCAGCAGACAAAAAGAATAACATCCTCACACCTTTGCTATCAGAGCTGCATTATGTCCAAGAGCCGCACTACAGACTGCCTGTCCAGGAGAACCTGCCACTGCTTCCAATCCATTACGGTGATGCTGCTGCCTGGGGAGCAGGAAGATTCCTTCCTTCATGTTTTTTGCTTTTCTTTTTTTTTTTTTTCTAAATTGTACACAGAATATATATCTGTGTAGTAAACTTCAGCTTAAGATCTATGTTGTTTAACTTAATCCTATTTTATCCAGAGAACCACGCTGTACTGTGGGCTTTTTTTAAAGCCCAACATTGCTGTCATTGTAACTGTTATTGTTGCAGTATTTCTGGGCTGCCAATGGTTAGCACATGTGTACGTGGCTAAGAAGCAGTCACCACTGGTCACTCCAGGGACACAGGTCCTTGCTCACAGTTACCCTGTTCATGGCCACTATTAAAGAGCTGCCAGCTATCTCACTTTTAACATGAGCTATGGTAATTTTATAGCATTCTTATTACTTATAATACTGTGTAAGATGCAGAAAAATCCTTACCATTTAAGTACAACATATCATCATTGCTATCCAAGAGGATACAGTATCCAGCAATCTATTACAAATGTGAAAGTACCCACTGAAGCTGTTTAATAAATAGTAATAATTAATAATTATAAACCCATTAATTTTCCCCCTCCATTTGTCTTATTATATCCCATTTAAAATGTTTTACCCAGAATTAATGTCAGAATGAGAAATAGCACTTGAAAGCATCTGGGGCATGCCATCTTCTGTTTGTAAGTACTGGAACAGCTCCAGAGATTCCCCTTTGTCTAAAGAGTTATTTAAAATCCATCTTTGAAATACCAAGCTCCCCAACCAGCTCATTTAAAACTCCTGGGTCTTGTGAGAGCCAGACAGTTTATTTCTCACACATTAATAGAAATCTTTAACAAAGATTTTCTCTAAAATGTCTCTAAGATGTCTGGGGACACAGTAGCACTCTAATGGAAGCACCTGTGATGCTGTACACTTCGTGGAGGTGCCCTCAAGATTGTTCAGGCTGCTACCTGCCCCTGGCAGTAGTGCTATCCCCATGGTATCTGTAATACTGGTACTAGCCTCCTCAGAGCAACCAAAACAGCAGTTTTGCTCATTCTACTGGCAAGCCCTGCTCAAACAAATGTGCTCCAGAGGGGTACTCCAAGCATCTTCCAAAATCCACTTTAGTTCAGATCTTTCACGAAGCACAGAGAGGGATCTGAGAAGATGGGCAGCTCCTCAGGACTGCTTGCTTTGGTGAGGCAGAACTTGGTTCTAAGACAGGTTGCTTCGTGGAGCAAGATAAATTCCCCTCAACCTGGCTTTTAAATGTGGTGAAGGCTTTCAGCTGTTCTCCATAAGGCACCTGCCCCAAAACTGGGGCCAAGGCAAGGAGTCTGCTCCCTCTGCTCTCTTTCTTGAACAGTGGTTTCAGACAGAGAATAAAATGCCCAGATCCCATTTCACATACAACCTGTTCTGTGGCTTTATCTGAAGCTTCTGTGTCAAGAGAACGTTCAGCAGGCAGGGGAAGCAGAGAAAAAGTTGAGAAGCTAAAAGTTGATTTGCCCTATAGAAAAGAGTGGGTGAGAATAAATTATACACAAAATATATAAAAATAATCTATCAAAAGAATAAGTAGAAAAGTCATGCTAATCCTATTTAGACCTGATAATTTTCAATATATGCTTATTTATAGGACCATAATCCCAGAGCAGTAAATAGTGCTTTTTTTTCATGTTCCCACGAAGTTAACAGGATAGAAAGAGAGGTCGAAAGGAAAGGAAAGGAAAGGAAAGGAAAGGAAAGGAAAGGAAAGGAAAGGAAAGGAAAGGAAAGGAAAGGAAAGGAAAGGAAAGGAAAGGAAAGGAAAGGAAAGGAAAGGAAAGGAAAGGAAAGGAAAGGAAAGGAAAGGAAAGGAAAGGAAAGGAAAGGAAAGGAAAGGAAAGGAAAGGAAAGGAAAGGAAAGGAAAGGAAAGGAAAGGAAAGGAAAGGAAAGGAAAGGAAAGGAAAGGAAAGGAAAGGAAAGGAAAGGAAAGGAAAGGAAAGGAAAGGAAAGGAAAGGAAAGGAAAGGAAAGGAAAGGAAAGGAAAGGAAAGGAAAGGAAAGGAAAGGAAAGGAAAGGAAAGGAAAGGAAAGGAAAGGAAAGGAAAGGAAAGGAAAGGAAAGGAAAGGAAAGGAAAGGAAAGGAAAGGAAAGGAAAGGAAAGGAAAGGAAAGGAAAGGAAAGGAAAGGAAAGGAAAGGAAAGGAAAGGAAAGGAAAGGAAAGGAAAGGAAAGGAAAGGAAAGGAAAGGAAAGGAAAGGAAAGGAAAGGAAAGGAAAGGAAAGGAAAGGAAAGGAAAGGAAAGGAAAGGAAAGGAAAGGAAAGGAAAGGAAAGGAAAGGAAAGGAAAGGAAAGGAAAGGAAAGGAAAGGAAAGGAAAGGAAAGGAAAGGAAAGGAAAGGAAAGGAAAGGAAAGGAAAGGAAAGGAAAGGAAAGGAAAGGAAAGGAAAGGAAAGGAAAGGAAAGGAAAGGAAAGGAAAGGAAAGGAAAGGAAAGGAAAGGAAAGGAAAGGAAAGGAAAGGAAAGGAAAGGAAAGGAAAGGAAAGGAAAGGAAAGGAAAGGAAAGGAAAGGAAAGGAAAGGAAAGGAAAGGAAAGGAAAGGAAAGGAAAGGAAAGGAAAGGAAAGGAAAGGAAAGGAAAGGAAAGGAAAGGAAAGGAAAGGAAAGGAAAGGAAAGGAAAGGAAAGGAAAGGAAAGGAAAGGAAAGGAAAGGAAAGGAAAGGAAAGGAAAGGAAAGGAAAGGAAAGGAAAGGAAAGGAAAGGAAAGGAAAGGAAAGGAAAGGAAAGGAAAGGAAAGGAAAGGAAAGGAAAGGAAAGGAAAGGAAAGGAAAGGAAAGGAAAGGAAAGGAAAGGAAAGGAAAGGAAAGGAAAGGAAAGGAAAGGAAAGGAAAGGAAAGGAAAGGAAAGGAAAGGAAAGGAAAGGAAAGGAAAGGAAAGGAAAGGAAAGGAAAGGAAAGGAAAGGAAAGGAAAGGAAAGGAAAGGAAAGGAAAGGAAAGGAAAGGAAAGGAAAGGAAAGGAAAGGAAAGGAAAGGAAAGGAAAGGAAAGGAAAGGAAAGGAAAGGAAAGGAAAGGAAAGGAAAGGAAAGGAAAGGAAAGGAAAGGAAAGGAAAGGAAAGGAAAGGAAAGGAAAGGAAAGGAAAGGAAAGGAAAGGAAAGGAAAGGAAAGGAAAGGAAAGGAAAGGAAAGGAAAGGAAAGGAAAGGAAAGGAAAGGAAAGGAAAGGAAAGGAAAGGAAAGGAAAGGAAAGGAAAGGAAAGGAAAGGAAAGGAAAGGAAAGGAAAGGAAAGGAAAGGAAAGGAAAGGAAAGGAAAGGAAAGGAAAGGAAAGGAAAGGAAAGGAAAGGAAAGGAAAGGAAAGGAAAGGAAAGGAAAGGAAAGGAAAGGAAAGGAAAGGAAAGGAAAGGAAAGGAAAGGAAAGGAAAGGAAAGGAAAGGAAAGGAAAGGAAAGGAAAGGAAAGGAAAGGAAAGGAAAGGAAAGGAAAGGAAAGGAAAGGAAAGGAAAGGAAAGGAAAGGAAAGGAAAGGAAAGGAAAGGAAAGGAAAGGAAAGGAAAGGAAAGGAAAGGAAAGGAAAGGAAAGGAAAGGAAAGGAAAGGAAAGGAAAGGAAAGGAAAGGAAAGGAAAGGAAAGGAAAGGAAAGGAAAGGAAAGGAAAGGAAAGGAAAGGAAAGGAAAGGAAAGGAAAGGAAAGGAAAGGAAAGGAAAGGAAAGGAAAGGAAAGGAAAGGAAAGGAAAGGAAAGGAAAGGAAAGGAAAGGAAAGGAAAGGAAAGGAAAGGAAAGGAAAGGAAAGGAAAGGAAAGGAAAGGAAAGGAAAGGAAAGGAAAGGAAAGGAAAGGAAAGGAAAGGAAAGGAAAGGAAAGGAAAGGAAAGGAAAGGAAAGGAAAGGAAAGGAAAGGAAAGGAAAGGAAAGGAAAGGAAAGGAAAGGAAAGGAAAGGAAAGGAAAGGAAAGGAAAGGAAAGGAAAGGAAAGGAAAGGAAAGGAAAGGAAAGGAAAGGAAAGGAAAGGAAAGGAAAGGAAAGGAAAGGAAAGGAAAGGAAAGGAAAGGAAAGGAAAGGAAAGGAAAGGAAAGGAAAGGAAAGGAAAGGAAAGGAAAGGAAAGGAAAGGAAAGGAAAGGAAAGGNGCCACAAGACACACCTCCCACACCTGCTACTGCGGTAATGTATGAGCAGTGTGGGCTGTGTTCACACTCTGACCTCCCTCCCCGGTGTCAGAGGAGGGTAACACCCCGTTCTCACCTGGTGTGATATGAAGCTAGCTTCTGCCCTCCCAAGAGCTGCTTTTAGTTTCCCAAGCAACAGTCAAGGTCAGGCGCAAAAGATGAGAGCCAGCTCCGCCCCTGCTGCCTCAGCAGCCCGCCCACAAGCTGCCAGCCCCCCGCGCCGGCACAGTGCTTTTGCTGCCTTCAAAACAGCCCTAAAAAGAGCTTTTTCGTCGCCTTTTTCGCCGCCTTTTTCGCTTTAGATCCCTTACCCAGCGCAGTCTTACCTGCTCTGAAGCTGGTCTCCTCAGCAATGACCGTTTCACACGGTAGGAAGCTGTTTAAACTATACCGCGATTAGGCCAGCTCCGCCCCTGCTGCCTCAGCAGCCCGCCCACAAGCTGCCAGCCCCCCGCGCCGGCACAGTGCTTTTGCTGCCTTCAGTTTCATTTCACACCTGTTCCATTCAGATTTGTTGATCTGACACCTGTCCCCTCTCCATTTGCTTCAAATCAGCAAACCTCAAAATTGGAACAGTTAGGAAATACGGACAACAAACAGAATTATACTATATAGAACGAATTATTACCCCAAAACATTAAAAAAAAAAAACAACATAAATACCAATCAGAGCAGAAAGAAATCAGATCTTTCTACACATCTGAGCACACATGCCCCAGAACCTTTCAGCTATGCCTGGCATTTTGTATTTCTCCACCATGAATTTTTGCGTGCACATTGGCCTCCTTGGTGTAACTCCAGTGACATTAACACCCAGCTTTCACAAGGGCTACATTTAACCTCAAAGGCCTACTGCATATTTTGGGATCGACAATACTACAAACAAATCCCCTTCATTCCCAGTTTCAGGCAAAGTTGTTAAACTGGCTGTGAGACTGCACTTTTGACTTGTATTACTTGGGTGAACCTTTGGAAATTTCCTGTCAAACACTGTACCCGACTGCATATAGAATGAAGCCTCTTGACTTTGTCTTTCAGTTCTCATTCTTGTGTAGTGGTGGCCAGGGTGATGATCCAAAATGAAATTAAAGTATTCTCATCTCTCCATGGAGAAACCTATGCAGTTACTGAAGATCCACGAAGAGAGGAGAGAACGGAAACCAAAGGAAAAGTGCAATTGTTCTTGGAAGACTATTCAAGCAGCTATATTCATTTAGATTTGTCAGCATTGTTTTTGTGTATAGAAACACCTGATGGAAGAAATCCAATTCATTTACACGCATGTAAACAAACATGCATCTTAGTTTACCATATACTTTTCTAAAGTGAACAACATTTACCTTTAATATAATGTACATCCTATGTGTTTTGTTAAATACAACGTAGCATGCAATCAAATAGTATTTTGCGTATTGTGTCCTGTTTGTAGCACCGAGATGAAGGAGCATCAGAGATTAATTCAGTGATGTATTTATGTATAAATATGTATCATGATATACCATAGACATGCCTGTCATTTTTGGCAGCTGAAACTGAGGACAGCTTTGCTTACTGAGTTTCAAAAGGCATTCACCTGCATTTTCAGCCTGGAAGGTCACCACTTGTTTTTCTAGCAGGACAAACCCTCTTTACAAAGCACCGTGCAGTAGTAGCTCAAGCTGCAGGGAAGAGTGAGTCAAAGTACATTATGATTACGGAAATGTAAGTTTCTGACTTTCCTAGCATATATTTAGCCTCTGTCTTCCTGCTGGCCATTGTAATCACCACCTTGCTCAAGAATCTGTTACTTCGCTCTTTGCATTTTCAGAGCCTGGCTGACAAATAGTGACCTCAGTCAGATGTTAGGGAACTGAAGCCATCATATGTTGGTTGATAACTCATTTATTCAGGTACTCCACAAATCAAAGTGGAATACAGACCTTAACTGCAGAAGATACTTTAAGGTCAACCCCTGCTTCATAGAGTCTGAGCACACTGTTTCCCCTTACATAGGGTATTCCAATAACTCTGCTACCAGGTGATCCTAATTAGGCAGGGCTGGGTGAAATGTTGTTAGTATATGCAGCTAAATGTGGTAGAGCATTCTGTCTAAAAGAGTCTGAGCCACATGAGTCCAGCTGAACCCAGTTATGAGGCTGGATTCCATCCCACCTGCCCTGGGCTTCCTGTGCTGCTGCCAGCGCTGCTCTCTGCCTTTCCCAGCACCTATGCACATCTGCTGTCCCCACCAATACCTTTATACTTTAACCTGCATTGTCAATCCAATGGGAAGCACTGAACAGCTTTTGCTGTAGGCAGCCTTTCTGGCTTACCTGCTCCCTCTTATGAAAATGAGCCCTTTTATTCATTCTCTCCATGTCAGAGTGCTGGGAATAAGTACTGACAGAGACAATGCTGAAATGTTTCAGCTCCTCTATACACACCTAATTATACCCATGTGCAGGTACAGCTGTAATTTGTGAGGGGTGCACTCGAGCACATCAGTGATCATCCAGGCCTCTTCCCTGACAAGCTGAGTAATGCAGTGATCTCACACAGACAACTTCCTTGGCTCTGCCTGCAGAACAGCAGCCTGGATTTCAGCCAGCAGGGTTTTGCTGCTGGAGGCACTGGGCCTACGGGTAAAACCATGTTGTTTTCCATTGAATGTAGGAGCTTAGCAATGAATGACTTTAATGGGCACCTGAATTCCATTACACATCAAGGTAAGCAAACATGTCCTCCATTTTCTTCATGGATGGACCCTGTTGGAATTGGTCAGTATTTCCTTAGTGGGATCTGGTCATTGTCCTAAGTCCTCCAGAAGTACTTTGTACTGATTATGGTGAGTGGCTTTGCAGGGGACAGTCCACATGTCTCTGTAATGCCCATTTTGTTTGTAATTTTATTAAGGCATTCTGGGAAATTTTCCAATCCATTTCTGTATCTATTCTCTTGGCATTCCTAAGTAACATAGTTGCAACAACGCCACTAAAGGAAGATCAACCATTTGATCTCGGTTTCTTTCATCATAGATACATATTTTTTTCTAGCCTCCCCCTGAGCACAAAACAGCAGCAATGACAAGCCTTGGTGGGAATTACAATACAAAATACCTCCTGTTCCACCTTCTGCTTGGTGGGGAGTGGAAGGGTCTCACACCAATGTTGCTATTTCCATACAAATCACATTATTCCATACTGTTTTTAGCAACAGCAACAAACCAAGGAAACCAAAGTGTATGGTAACTGTTGAGCCATAGCTGCAACTACTGATTGATCACCTGGGGAAAGGACCGGGTCAGCCCTGGGAGCACAGGAGAAGGCAATTGAGCTGTGTGATCAGAAAGGGTGGAGCCTGGTTACACCTCTCTTAGACCCCGTTTAAGGGCTGACCCCCACTGGGGGAAGGACCTCTGGTTGGAAATCTCTCCTTTGTGGAGACCTTTCTGTGAGCCTAGTTCTTCAAAGACTAATGAGTACCTTTCCTTTTCCTGTGAAATATCATCCTATTCATTCTGGTCCCTTTGCTATTACGTTCCTGTATCGCCCTTCGACCATGTTAATCTTCCTGATTATAACGCAAAGTAACCCTATTGTACAAATACGTTATCAACACAACTTGAAATAAAACGTTAAAATCCAGTATGTAACCATCATATTAACTGTGACTGATACTTGACAGGTGATCTAAACTGCCTCGAAGGTACAGGACATTCTTCTGAGAGAGGTGTTTGTATTTGTTAATGTAGTCAACTCTCAGCGTTTTAGCATCTCCTACATCTACCTGACTGTGCAAGCAAGAAATCAGGCCTGTTCTCCTAGGTGGAGGCAAGACTTTGTTTCAGCCTGTTTTGGGTGTAGCAGTAAACAACTGAATGAAAATAATTGGCAAAGGAGGATGTCAGCCAAGAAATCATAGAGGACAACAGCACTGTTAAGGTTGTAAGAAGTCCATGCTTCTGTCTCAGCATCATTGAATTTCGCACAGCCATCATTTACGCCTTTAATTATTACACATACAGAGCAAGCTGGCATGATGCTCTGTGTTGCTCCAGGAGCACAGGTAGCTGCCATCACGCAGACATAATTTATGCATTTACATGTTTGCAAAAACCTTCCAGTGGTTCTGACAGTAAACAGGCACTTGGATTCCTTAATGAAGTGGCAGCCAAAGACTATTTATGTTTTTTCTTCTGGTATCTTGTCTGCTTTAATTGGCTCATTGGGAACACGCTTGGAAAGCAGCTGCAGAAGAGCAGCACAACATCACTGTATGGGAGGCTCTCTGAATCGTGGGTGGATGAAAGAAACATCTGCCTTTTAAACTCAGGTGATGGTGGGGCAAATTTGGAGATAACTGGTAAGGAGAGGACAGCAGTGCCTGTGTTCTCTTATTTCCTTTTTTTTTTATTTTTTTATTTTTTATTTTTTTTATTTTTTTTTAAGTGAAAGTAAAGCTCAAATTAAAAGATTTAAAACCACTCTTCCCCAGCTCTGTGGTGTGTTGACTACCCCCAGCATGACATCTTTCCAGCAAAGCCTGGGGACAGCCCAACATGGGATGCAGGTAATATAGATATGGCTCCTGGCTCCATCAGTGACCTTGCTCTATGCAACATCCTCAATAAGAACTTCCATTCCCTTCCTCTACCTTTTCTCTGCCCTTTGCTTTTGNGAAAGGAAAGGAAAGGAAAGGAAAGGAAAGGAAAGGAAAGGAAAGGAAAGGAAAGGAAAGGAAAGGAAAGGAAAGGAAAGGAAAGGAAAGGGAAGGGGAAGGGGAAGGGGAAGGGGAAGGGATGCTGAAGGAAGAAATTGATCATGTAATTAAAATAGATTTGTTTTGTTTTAAAACAATCTTGCACAATGGAGATTCAAGAGATTGCTTTCACAAAATATACAGTACACTAAAGATGAGTAAACAATTGCTCCAACTTGTTATGTTGAAGCCATCAATCAGTGCACAAGTAGCTTTTGTCAACTGTAAAATCAGGCAGCGGCAGCTGAGTCTTGTTAGCAGGAGCAACTGCAGCCACTGCAACCAAGAACAAGCTTCTGTGTGCCTGTGAGAACATGAGCTGCACAGACTCTTCCATTCTTCCTTCCACACCAGTTCCCAAGGAGTGCTCCGCACAGCAGTCTCTCTGGGGTTTCACCCTGGTTCACTGCCCATGATGCAGTAGTTGAAAATTGGCTCAGAGAGGGAGGAGAAATGAGGGGAAATTGTGGCTAGATCAGAAACCAGAGGTGATATTTCCTGTCTGGCCATATAACTGAATAAGGAATGTCCTCCTGTAGTGGATATCTGAGAGCTTGGCCTTGCTTCTGGGTGACAATGCTGCTTTTGTGCCAAAACACAGCTCAAGGTTGAGCTGAAAAAAACCCACAAATATCAATTAAGCTTTTGACCTGTTGCTTAGTTAAAAACAAAGCTTAATTAAAGATAGTATTTTTTATTCACCCTAAACCTGGCTGCACTTCACGAGGCAATGTTCAGAGATGGGCCAGAATAAAGCAGATTTGACGCCTGACTTCAGCCTTTGCCAAAACTCTTGTTCAGGAGCCTTGCTTTTATTCATGTAATAGTTATGATTTGGGTTTGAATTCTCAACCTGTGCAGCAAGGAACATTGTAAAAAATCTCCTGTGGAGATACATCACAAACAAGCCTTTCCTTTGCTGTGATGGTGGTATCCTGAGTGCGAGATGCTCAGATTTCCTACTCTCTTCCAGGTTCTGCAGGGAACCACCTGCATAGCCCTTTGCCCCCACACTCTTTGGGGGACATATTCAGTGAGGTCAGCACCCACAACTGCCTTGGGAGAGCCTGACTTGTAGCTTTCTGCTTGCAGGCAAATGCCAATGTTCAGTGGCATAAAATCTGATGCTTCAACCTACGTCTGCAGATGGGAAGCTGAAACTCTTCCCCAAAGGGATCGGGGAATAATGTAGGTGAGATGAATTTTATTCCTGCCTCTACCATTTGGGAGGCAACAACAGAACAGTGCAGGCATCCCTCAGCTAGAAATTCTCTAGGTGAGCTCCTGTTGAGGCAGTCGTGCTGCTGCAGCAGCATGAATCTTGGCTTGAAGTCCCTGCTCTCTGACTCATTCAGCTTCTGCAGCCTGCTTTACTGCACGCTGTGGATAGGTGCTCTGCCCTGTCACTAAGACCAACCTGAGCTGGCTGAAGATACTGCTACCTGCTAGGAGGGGACTCAATGGTCTCTGGAGGTCCCTTCCAACCCCTACGATTCTGTGATTCTGTGATTCTGTAATGCAGAGCCCCTGTGGGTAACAGTTTGTGTTTATTCTGCCTCTGTACAGCGGGGACACTGAGAATGGCTGCTTACCTTTGTAGTGCTTTGAGGATAATCACATAAGTAATTTTCTACTCATCAATTACATTATGCCTTAGGAAGTCAGCTGGTACATAGAGAATCTGATTATGCAGGTCTGGAAGCAGCGCTTACCGACAAATCGGACAGAAAACTCTTGACCTTATCTCCTTGCTCCTGTGAGGGCCGTCTGGTGGTCAGCTGTGCACTGGCTGTGTGAGGGGCAACAAGCACACACTAGAGAAGCAGCCTGGAAGGGCACAGCTCTGCCAGCCCCTGCATGAAGGCTTCCGAAAGAACAGCAGCAACCTGCTCTTCAGGCAGCACTTGAGTGGACGCTGGCATTGTTCCCAAACTGGTAGCATCTGTGCTGTGCCCCTGCACGCGTACATGGGAACCTCTGCTGGCCATTTGCCAAAATGATCTGTTCCATTGCTTTACAGATCTGTACATCAGAGGGGGCCAAAATGCCGCCTGCAGTCACTGTGAGCAGGGCTGTGAGCAGAAAAGGAAGCGACAGGATCTGCTCCTAGGCTGGCCTTGGCATACTTAGTGCTTGGTGAAGAGAGGGATCTTTCCAAATTAAAAGAGGAAACCTCTTTTTTTTTTAAAAAGGGATACTGTTGAAATATCCCATGTGTTTGGGTTCCAAACAATTCCAGTTTCCATGCAATTTTTTTTTTCCTATTGCAAATAGCCATTCACGTGCAGCATAACAATCTGCAAACAGCACTAAGATATCAGATTTATGACAAGGGTATTCCTCTCCTGAGTAACTTGCACAGATACTAGGCTGCAACTTCCAGTCTGGAAAAAAGAGACACTGCACTAGGAGAATTCGGATTGGAACATTCTGACTACTTTTGGACTACTGCATATTTCAATATAGAACTGCTTTGCAGTTGTAAATGGGATGCTTAGTTAAGAATTAATTCCTGAATTAGACTGCTCTTTCTCATATAACTGTACGGCAATCTACTGCTCCTTCTGATAAGACCTTTTCCCATTCTTCAGGCTGGGCTGTTGCACTCAAAACAGACATTACAACTCCTTTTGCTGGTAACAGCGTGGCTCACAGAAATGTTAATGAGTGACTGCTTTTGCTTTTTGCGTGCTAGTAAGACTCCAGCTGGTCTCTTCATTTCCTGGTTTATGGCAACTGAAAGCAGCTACCATCTGCTTGCATGGTGTTTATCTCTGAAGACTTGGTATCACCAGTCAGTCATACATTCCTATGTCTGTACAGGCTACTTTCAGCAAGAAGCTTAAATGGTCTAAGAGGATGCAGATCCCTGAATTACAGTTTACGGACGAGTAACAATTTTTCCTTGGCTGCTACTGTATGGGAAAAACATGGTGCCAGTCACACAGAATAATGCTGACAGTGGCCCATCCTATTTCTGTCTGAGTAGGTAGGAGAGAGCAATGTGGACAGGACAGAAGCTTGCAAAAACTCCAAGCTGAATTTGTCTTTGGAGCTGTTTAGGCACAGAGAGAATGATACTTGGTATCTACCAAGGACTCTTTTCATCTGCTGTTGAGACACTATTGTACAAGTGCACATCATTAACTATTTAGAAATTTCTATACCCAGAACTTTACTCCTCTATTTATAGCACCTTCTTAAACAAAAACCTGCATTTTGCTGTTGTTGGCCCAGCTCCACTCCCATTTTTAGAAAAAAACACCAAATGAATATCGCAGGATTGATACTCTGCTCCAAATTGTACTTGAAAATAAGAGTTTTTCACACTCAAAGCCCACAGCTGATTTTAACAAAATCAGAACTGGGTCCAGAAATGAATTAGCTGCTCTTGCAGGACAGTGCTTGTAGCACAAGAGTGCTAGTGCTGATCACACCCGGGTGCTTCCAAATAAATGATGGCTGGCACTAAAAATTGCTGCTAATTGCAGAGAGGCATTTTGGAGCTGATCCCAATATTTGTTCATGTGAACAAGAACAGGATAGTAACTGAAGAAAAAATATACAAAAAGATCAAGTAATGAAAGGGAGATTACATTGCTGGAATTGTTGCCCACTTCTCCCCCCAAATTGCACGGTGAAATGAAAATAATCCCAGTATACAGTGGGATACTGTATACAGATGACGGATTCTATATTAGATCATTGTATACTGGACATATTTAAATGACATTTTACTGTAATGCCACCTACAATGTTTTAGGTAGAATGAAATTAACGAACAGCTAAATGTTTTTAGTCAAAATGAAAACAGTTATACTTTGTTTCTTTTCCTGGAGTGAACATGCTTTGCAGGATGAAAAAGTAACCTGCTTTAGGTCAGTTGGATATTTCCATCTTGCTTCAAGTACCAAAGAGCGATTTTGCTGCCATAACTCCTATTCCATTGTCCTGACAGAATCAGGTCCTGACTCTTATTATACAGTCCTGGTGGGAAAGGTAGATTTCACCCATGCGTCAACTAAGGAATAACTTAGTAATACGTTGGAAATGATAGTATCTCCTACTTCCATTACAGAACTTGGCACCAAGTCTCGTCTGACTCGGCAAGATTTTTCCATTTAAAAGGTGCTTATCAATCTTTTTCTTGAAAAAAATAAAAGAATAAAAGAACAACAGAGATGCTTATCTTAACATTTTATCCAGAACCAATAAGAAGGTGCATTCATTGTTTCCAGAGCATGAAGATGTTTGTGGCTAAGCAACTTCAAGGACCTGTTACAAAAGAAAAAGAGAAAAAGAAAAAAGAAAAAGAAGGAAAAAAAGAAAAAAGGAAAAAAGGAAAAAAAAAGAAAGAAAGAAAAAAAGAAAACCAAGAAGCCTAAAAATATGATAGAAATTTTAACCAGAGTTAATTCCTTTCACAATTCCTTTGGTGCGAGTGAAGGGATCCTGGGAGGTCTGTGGCCACAAATTGCTGCAAGCCCCTCACATTCTCCCCTTTGTATGATTGCTTGTTTCAAAAGCTTATCTGGGAAAAACCATTTCTGCAATGGCAAAAATTAATGAGATTAAAAATAAAATCAAATTATTTTTGTGTTCAAAACTCTTTGACCAGCAGTCTGGGAAAGTCACTGGAAAAGCACAAACTTCCTCCCACACATTCCCATAAATATGCCTCAATACTTGACAACTGTGTAACTAAGTGGTGGATTAGTGACCTTGAATATCTCAGCATTAAATCAGTGCCTAGCAGTACTACCAAACTGGTTTTATACAATCAGATAATAGGTGGCAAATTCTATTTACTATCAGGCAACTAAGTGCAAAACGTATGAAGAGTTACATCTGGTCTTCTGTTTCCTTGAACAGGTTTATAGGACTGCTAAATGCACTGGTGATTCTAGCACTTATACTGCATCAAATCTAGGAGACCTATTAAAAAAGCAACGAGAAGGAGTGTGGTAAAAAATTGGCTTTGTTTCTTTCCAATTTGCTTGTGTCTCTGCTGACACAAAACTGCTGCCCTCTCTTGTGACCAGAGTTGTGCTTCCGCCTGGGTGGAAGCACAACCTAAACTGAAAGATTGTTTTCTGATTAAAACTGCAAGGCTGTGTTTTGAATATTTAAATTGTGGGGACTCCATTGCTTCCCAGCAGCATCTCATGACTACTAAGTAACCTGCTCATGGCTCTTTCAGATGGCTGACTCTTCTCATGGGATACTCTCCCATTCAGAAACTGAATAGAACAGTAGTGCTGAAATTGGCACAGATGTGTAGCAAAGATCTGGTGCTGCCACTGGAGCAGACCAAAGCCTACAAATTGAATTCAGTGCACCAGAAAGTCGATGTTAGGGGTTCCGCCGTCACGTTGGATGTTTCAAAATCATATAAACTGCTATGTTTCTTCTGCTGTACTTGTCTTCTCTTGCTGCCTCTCTGCTATCTCAACAGAAGTAAGAATATGGCATTTATGACCAGAACTGCCTACCTGCAGCTCTGCACTCCAACACGAAGAGAAAAGATGGAATGACCTAAAATAAACCATTTTCTGCAGTAAAGCATCTTAATCAAAAAGAGCCTAGTAATATGCTGTCTCTAGACTTGTTTTCACCTGTATTTCTTGAGATTTTATTCACCATCCTGTCTATAAACTTTGCCAGAATATCTGGACTCCCTTTTTTTTGGCAGCAGATAAGGCAGAGAGGCCTTCAGATTAGATATAGTTTAGAGATAAGAGGTGATAATGCATCTAAATGAAAGTGCTATATATCTGAAATTTGCTGACTTGTCCTGACTCCCTCCAGAACTCCAGATGCCTGCAGTTAGCAGCATCACAGTGAGGGCTTTAGCAGTCTCACGGTGCGGGACAGCAGATGGACATGGTAAGGGACAGCCACTGCCCCAAAGCAGGCAGGGCAGGGGATGGGAAGGCGAAGGACCTCGCTGGCCTGGGGGGAGCAGAAGCCATGTTTGCTTTCACAGAGCCCGTAAAGAACTCCGGTGTGTGTTTGATTCCTTGAATCTTTGATGCTAACACTTGAGATGTAGACGCAAGTCTGCTAAAAAAAGAATGCTTTGACAGTACTGAAATTCAAACTATACTCTGAACATTAATTTTTACTATTACTTTGTAAATAAGGTTATCAAAGACGTTGATAAAGAAGAAAGCTCTGACAACGTCAAAGCTGATCACGTACTGCAGCAGCAGCTCTACTCTTGGCTGTTTTTTGAAAGTTTGAAAGTTTGGTATCCAAAAATAATGTTGCAGGAGATGAAAAAATAGGTGTTTCCTGGAATGACCTATTTTCACTGTAAGCTTCAATAAAAAAGTAATACAAAACTGCATGATCCTGGTGGAACTTTGGAGAAAGTAAGATTGCAGCCAGGGAAAGGAAAACTGCTCAGCCCAGATACCCTCTGCTCGGCCTGCGGGGCAAGGGTTGAGCACTGGCTGCTTTTCTGCTTTGTAGAATCATAGAATAGTTTGAGTTGGAAAGGACCCTTAAAGGCTATCTAGTCCAACTCCCCTGCAATGAGCAGGGACACCTACAGCTCCTATAGGTTGCTCAGATCCTGGTCTAGCCTGACCTTGAATGTCTCCATGGATGGGGCATCCACCACCTCTCTTGGCAACCTGCTCCAGTGCTTTTTCCCTCCTGTCTTTAAGTGTTGCTGATTATGCCAACGAGAGGCAGCTTTCCACAGCTCAAATGTGGTTGTCTGAAGTGCTGAATTGATCAGGGTCTCCTTCTCCCTGCCTCCATCTTGCTGCTGCCTAACTCATTTCTCTCTCTTCTCTCTTCATTCTCCTTGAGTCTTCTGCTCCCATGTCACTTCTCTGTACCTTGCTGAGTCCTCCTGATAACAGAGTGACTATTTAGATGATAGCTGTAAATTGCAAGGATGCTCCAGAATATTATGCATCTTTACCAGATGTGTTCATAATTTAATGTTGTGTTTTACAGTTAGCAATTTTTTCTTGATTTTATTTAAAGTTGAATTCCAATTAGTTGTAAAAATAATAGTCTTCTTACTCAGCTTGGGTTCTCAGGCTAAAATATATTTTCAGGTAGTGTTGTTCCATTTTCAGAAATCCAAACTCTTTCTGTGTTAGTCCAGAAGAATCCACTTGGTGCGCAATTTAAGTTCCTTTTGCAAGTATGCACTACACTATCACTATCATATTTTAAGAGGAAGGGAACTATTCTTTGTGGACAAAAGCACAGTCAATATCTCTGAGGTACCTTAATGAGATCTAGTCCCAGCTGAATAAATTAAGACTCAAGAGTGAGTGGAATGGATATACATATATATTTTTAGTTCTCAAATGAAGATGCGTTTTGAAAATTAGAAACTTTGAAAAATGGATTTTAAATGACCAAATGTTAAAATAATCTTTCTCTACCTACAATCAAGTTTAAAAAAGAAATCAACAATCTAGGCCTTTCACATCCAGTGGTGCCAAAAAAAAAGGGGGCAAAACTCAAGGACATATTGTAAGAAAGAGTCAACAACTGAATAAGCACAGTAACTATTGCAGAAGTCAGAAACGTAGTCACACTTCTGGTTACTAATAAAACAAACCTTAAGGGTTAATAGCTTCAGTTATTAATTTATAACAGAGGGAAATGGTTCCTGTGGATTCAGCTACAGATTCAAAACCACCAGGAAGGTATTTTTTCTGAGAGTTCAGTGAGCCCTTTCTGGGCATGGGTAGGAGCTGGTTCAGCAATGAGGCACTCAAGGATGGGCATTTCTTGTTCTGAACAGTGACAGCACAGGATCAGTGCTCCTAGGAGCTCCCTGAAGCTCTAGCTGTGCTTAGAGCTGGTTGCCATTGGGACAGTGTGGCTTGCCTCTGTTAAGAGGCATTGTTAGAGCTTATCGCACTGCACTGAACACTTACACAACTTTTGCCAATAGGGATTTGCACTGTGCAGCCTCACCTCCTGTTTCAAGTAAATACAGACAGAGAAATTTTGCTGCACTTCTTTTAAAAGGAAAATGGTTTGCAATAGGCTCCCATGTGGCACAGTTTGCTCTCAGCTTACCTTTTTTACGGTTTTTTTGTTTTGTTTTTTTTTGTCTGATCCAGATAAATGTCTGGAGCCAGAGGAGTGATCACACTATGCTGATACTACAGAAAATGAAGAATATGTAGTACACACAGCTTTTAGCTGCAACATATTTAGCAAATTCTGACTCCCAGGTTTGCTTTGAGCAAATGAGAGGTAGACTCCCACAAAACCAAAGAGAAGTTCATGGAAAAAAAAAGGAACTACGTACAAAATGCAGCTGATCACTGTGTATTAGCCATTTCCACCAACACAGTTATCTACAGCAAGGGAAACACATGAGGCTAAATGAAGCAGTTTGAAATCCTGCCCCAATCCGGCACATACGAAATGTGTCACTTGTGTTGCCACATGTCAGTCACATGTCAGCCTATTAATGAAAGTTTCCTGCTTGATTTATAAACTAAGAGAAGGATGAAAAGTTCTGAAAAGCTTGCAAGAGAACTCAGCATGCTGTTCTTTTCTGCTTCTCAAATCGTAGTAAATCAAACCAAGTGCAGAACTTCACAAAGAAAAGGAAAATATATGAGTAGTGCCTTCAAAATAGACATTTGCAATCAGGGTAGTTTACATGGATCCAGAGGATTTATCTTCACTCTCCTTCAATAAATTGACTGTTAACATCAGAATACAGATATTCTTCATCTGTTAGAGTCTATTCAGAGACTTCAGGTTTAGACTGTGAACACTTCACCTGTTTTCAGGGGACTCATTTTTTATACAAACTCTGAAGCAGTCCTCCTTAAACCTTTTGCAAGCACATCTCCTTTTAGGCAGTTTTCCTTTCTAAGAGTTTAAGCAAACCAGGAGAAAAGCTGCGTTTAACTTCTGGCAGGACATCAGTCCCAGCAATATGGGTATTAGACTCAATGCAAACCTGTCTGCAAATGCAAAGATCCTGCATACTACTCTGTGATCTTGGTGATTCCAACTCACTGTCTGAGACATATATACCTGGAGTATAAAGAACAAGAGGGTTATTCATAAATCTGCTCTTTTCTCCTGCCATTCAATCAACAATATCAGCCACACTGAGTTGTACAAGATAGCCATAAGGAAAACATAAATCACAGTTATAGCCATCCAGAAAGACAAATATTTCTGGGAGAGCTATGGGCAAACCTGAACTCACAGGCTATTCTGATATTTTAAGAATTCCAAGGGACTTTGTGACACCTCATCAGCAATTGACAATGATCTTCAATACCAACAGCACCCTTGGCATGGTCCTGCTCAGCAGGACAACAGCAGGGCAGCTCTGTGACCCAGTGAAGAGTACTGGAGAAAACTGTCCACCCCCTGCAGGAACTCATGCAAGAGAACAAATCCTCACGCTGGTATCAAATTCTGATTTCACCATTTTAGTACAGCCTCAGCAATTTAAATGACTTCAGCAGAACCTTGAAATGCCTTCTCAAGTCTCTTTTTGTTTCTTAATCATGTTTTAGTCATTTATATTACGAGAGTTGCTGAAGTATGTTCCATGTAAATTCAGACTTGGCCTTCTATACAGATTCATAATTGGAGACGAGCAGTCAGGAGTGATACAAATAGCTATCACAGCCTAATTGAGGACAGCCTCAGCGTAAAGAACTAAAAGATAAGAGTGAGACTACACAGAAAACCTTAAACTTCTGATTTAAAAACTAATTAATACAATTTATTTTGAAAGAAAGAAGAGGGTGATAAGACAGGAAAATCTCCTCTGAAACGATTTCAAGGATTGCAGCTAGGAGAAGCCTGTCACCCAGACAAAACAAATGGGGTTTTACAGTCAGGAAAGGAATTCAGTAAACATGAAGAGGGTGTCACTTGGCCAATTAGATCAGCCCAAGCTGAAAAACTACAAAGGTCATGCCAATTATAATGACAGTGCTAGGAGAATTAATTAAAAGCTTGGGAATTGATTTCCTCAAAGAAACAAAAAGTGAAGAAAAGACAAAAAAGAAATTAACATCAGCAGACAAAGTCTTACAAAGTTTTAGGGAAGAAAAAAAAAGAGCACACATTAAACTTATTAGAAATGAAGGAAAACCTGAAGTTATGAAAATGCACATTGGTTTTGCAAGAGATATTCCTCACTTACTGCATTGACAGCAAAGCCTTATCTCTCCTGAAGATGACACACCTGAGAAGTTAATCTTAACACTAGATGAAATCTAGTCGTATTAATGGACAGAGTATACTGGATGAGAATTCCATCTTGGTTCCTTAAAGCAAATTTCAGACTCTGAAAGGGAGAAGTTTCTCACTTCCATTAAGGGTCACACACTTGGTGATTGCTGTTGTTGCTGTTGATGTGGAAAGTGATAAGAGGCTACAGTGAAATGCTGCAGTGCAGAAGCATGAGACTGATAGATTTGCTCCAACTGATTTGCAAATGTTTTTTTTTTTTTTTTTTTTTTTTTTGTAGAACATAATTTTTTAAATGAAAAACTGTGTTTGTTAATTCCCAGTATTTTTAATGATTTTTAAAATAAGGCTTACAATTCTAAACTATTTGTACTTCTGAGGAAGAAGAAAAGATCAACTGTGATTTTTAGTGTGCTATAACAGTCACTAATTCTATCTGCGGACATCAGTTAGGCAAAGTTCATCAAGATGTTTGGGTGCTGAATTCTGGCAAAAATCAGTGGATGAACTATGTCACTGCTTGATGTTCAAGAATCTGGCAAGGAGATTTTTAGATACTCAAATGATATTTTTGTGACAATCAAGATGGCTTCAGAAAGAACCCAAGTGCTTTGGAGAGCTTTGAGGTTATGCGATAGATTAATCCCTGGGAAGCATAGCAGAAGCCAGCACTTTTATTGCCAGCGGAGAATCATAGCTAAGTCCTAGGAGGTGAGACTGAGAAAGTTAGGCATGAGGAGACATAAAACCAGAGCAGTACAGTACAAAGGCAGCTGTACCACGTCTGTGATGTGTCAATGAAGAATGATCCATTTTCAGTGGGTTGTAATCAAAAGTTATTGGAAGAAGTGCTCCAGGAGAAAGTTTGCGATGAAAAGAGGAGAACTCAGTATGGGTGTAAAAGGAAATACTATTGTTATTTAGTACAGCAGTTACATTTTGTAGAATCCCCTATAATTTCCAGTTCAAAATAAATCATATATTGCCTATTTAGGTAAGCAAGATGGATAACTTCAATACAAGGCTATTCTTGAAGGGAAACAAAGAACTGAGCACAGTCACAGTTCTGGGGTAATTTCAGACTATTAATTACAACAACTCAACTGAGTTAACACAGTTGTAATGGATTTAGAAAGGAAACAGCTACCTGAAAAATAAGATCAAGTTTCTTGATTTTCAAAATATCTTTCAGGGCAAACAAAAGGCGAAGTGTCCCTAGTCAGATAGAAGTGCAAGAGAACGTCTCATCTTATTCATCTATACCTGACCTACATACCACGTTACATCTTTTCGACATTAAGTAGCAAACATTAATACTTCAGAGCTTTTCTTTCAGAGAGAATATTCCCAGCAAAGAATCAGCAAAGGCAACCCACTGGTATCCCTGGGAGGTGGACTTCTCTAGTATGTTCTAAAACTTACCAGATATCCTTGCATTTGGACTAGGTGATCTTTGACAGTTCCTCCCAGCAGAACTATTCTATTCTTGCTCTAGTGAGGCATGAGCCTGAGCTCCACCGACTACTTATGTGTCAACTGAAAAAAAAACCTGAAAATAATAAAAACCCATCAATTTCTTGTAGGAAAAACAAAACAAAACAAAACAAAACAAAAACCTAGTCCTAAAGGACACTAGCAAGGGCAGTGAGTTTTGTCATTTCAGAAATGCACCACTCCAAAATGCAAGTGTGAATCTATTGACTGAAGATGCAGAAATCTAAGAGTTTGTATTGGTTTTCAATGAAAGCATCAACTATGGATTCTTTTTTCAAAGAGAGGACTTATTCCTAGACCTTTTTTTTCTCTCCTAATAAACATTATAGAGAAAGTAAAGCATTGGAGGGCTGATGTAGAAGAGACTACTGCAGCAGCGTGAAAGGAGAGCACTGAAAAAGGGCCATGTTAGCAACCTCCGAGTATGTATGTGCTCTTCATCTTCTCCCAACTCCACAGCAGCTGCACAAAACACACTGGGATTACACTGATTTAGGAGGATGGACTAGATAACCTCTGAACTCTCAGCCCTATTATTTTCTATGAATCAGCAGAAAGAGAAACTCCCTTCTTGTGCAAATCTCAGTTCTTGCAGCTCCAAACTCCCATTTTTCTTTTCAGGTGTCTAAATTACATAAACACAGGAATCTTATCATTAGACATAAACCAGACCCAACGTAATTAGAACACAGATCAGTTATCAGCAGATTCTTGCTCCTGCCCCTACTGAGTTTCCTAGAAGAGAAGTGCAGACATATAAAATACACATGATGCAAACCTTGTCACACAAAAATAATAGGAATAATCACTCTGGTGATTCTGCTTTTTGGATTTGATCATATGTAATTTTGCCAGCTTTTGTCATCAAGGGAAGTCCATTTTTTTCACATATTATCAATGTGAGCTAGGAAGCTTTCCAGGAATTTAACAGTTACTGTAGACTGAGTGTGTTTAAAAGACCATTTACTTTGTGCCAACTTCATCTTTATTCATCACATAGTACCCTATCATTACACACACTAAGAGATTTTAATAAACAGATTTTTACTGCCACTGTCATCTTCACCCTATAAAAGATGCCTAGTCAGGCTGGCAAGCTTCCTTTTTCTGAGAACTGCTTTTACTAAGTATTGAAGCTGAGACTGTAGAATAGCAAAACCAGGTGAAACAGAGCACAGAGCAAACATAACATTTTCCACCATCTTTCCTGACATTGGCAGATTTCCTTGTGTAACATCGTGTGATCACACATGAGAATCACTCTGTGATTATTTGTGGTAGCTCCAAATCAGTCTGAGCTGGTTTGTCTTGAAAGACAACCTACTAGTTCTTTGGGAAAGCAAAACAGTGGCACCATAAACTATAAGCTCTCCAGAGTAAGAGTAAGCCAAGTGTATGTTTCCTGCTTACGTCTTGTCTGACAAGTTAAAGAGATCCTTCACTTCCATTATTTGAAACCGCCTGGAAATGAGGATAAACTGTCCATATGGGAAGCTTGACAAGGCTGTCAGTAATGCCTGTTTCACTCTCAATCCATTCCAAAGAACCTTCTGCTCATGCAAAATTAGACAATGATTTTAATGTTTCTTTTCCCTTTCCTTCTAAATATTTTAGAAATAAAGAAATGAGCCTAAAATTAGGCAAAAAATTAAGTCCAGAATGCATGCATAAAGGAAGTATAGACACAGAACTAAGCTAGCAATCAAAACACTGTATCATTTACTGAGCCTCTGGGCACGTATGTGACAAAAGCTACTTCAGGCAGCATGCATATTTTGCACACAATTTATAATTGAATCTTGTGCCCCTAGCTTTGGAGTTCAGTAGAGTAAGGCTGGTATGTTTTTCAATATCATATAGGAAGCAGTTTAATAATTTATACTCCTATGGTACCACTATAGGCACAGAGTAATGCAAGTCTAAACCATTACAGTGTACAAGTTTGCATCTCGGACATTTAATTCACTTATTGCATGGCTGTGATGTTCATTTCTGAAGTAAAACCTGGCCTCTATTAAAATCAATAGGAATTTTACCACCTGCTTTAGAACGGCCTAGATTTGAGCCTTATAATGTGTGCTTGCACAGCAGAGGGAGAGAAAAAAAGAAAGAGAGGCCAATGAGATTATTTTAGTTTCATATTTTTGGCTGAAATGGTTGGGAGTTTGGAGAGGGAGACCTTTCCTAAGCATCTTTGTTATTTTGGACTTCTCACCAACACAGCTAGAGGAAAAGGTGTGGAAATATTTCTTCTCATGCAGTTACAACTCTTCACAAAGAACACTCTCCACAAAAGCTGTCTTGAAGGCTAAGAAATTGTCAACTTTTGTCCAGAACTGGGTGTTTCACCAGGGATATCTTGCATGCACTTAGGACTGTAGGACATATGTAGCTGTGCTAACCAGACTACTGTATGCTGAGGAGATGCAGTATGAGCAGTAGATGTGGGCACATTCTGCTTGGCTTTTAGGACTGTGTTGCTCTGTAGGTACCCCTTAATTCTAAAATTTGACTGTTAACTGTAATGGAAAATGCTGGAGCTGGCACTCTCATAGCACCAATGTTAATGTCTCCAGCATGTCTTCAAGGGAAGCAGCACGTGTTACTTTTAAGAAAGTCTTATATAAACTCTGAAGACCACTCTGAGTGCCTACAAACCTCTTCCTGAATGGGAAGTCCATGCAACACGCTGTGCTTGGAGCACAGCTCTGTCTAATTCTGCATCATCTCAGGGGTCCCAGCATCAGAAGGGACACCAGATTTTACAGCTTGCTGTAATCTTTTGTGCTGAAGCAGCACCTCCTTGTGCAAAGAAACATAGAGGCATGACTCTGATATCCTAACTCTCTCCTCCTAACCAAGAGTTTCCAGGGGAGCACCAGCAGCAAAGCTAATTAGTGCTATATAGCAGAAACAAGGACAGGAGAATTTGACACTAAATCCTGAAAAATAGCTGAGCATCCAAACTGTTTTCCTTCTTTCTGTCGTGTGTCAATCTGCCTCTTTGAAAATACCTTCATATAGCCAATTACCCTCCTGCTTTTGGCCAGCTGAAGTAACTGAGTGAAGCACACAGGCATCCCACTACTCACTGTGGTCGAGTTCATCAGCAAAGCTCTCATGGAGTCAGACTGCAGGCTGCAGCTGGGAGCTACCCTCTTCTGAAATACATATCACCAAATTCAGCAGTGACACAGCAATGCAAGCAGGGGCCATGCCTGTTTAGGAGCACAGACAGGATCCTCTGTGTTTGTTTACGTTGTCACTCGCAGTGGGGGGGAGTGATGGCTCTGAGTTCGTGAGAAGAAAGCAAAAGTCAGAGAAAAATACATCAGCACACGCAAACCTGACAGCAGGTATGTGTATACAGTATACTGGACTGGAGTCTGTTTCATCTAATCCTGGCTATAAAAGCTGCCCAAACAGCAAACAGCTTCCCTTTTTTTATTGTCCTTCCATAGTCTGTATGTCAGAACAAACAGATTTTCAAAGGCAGAGGATCCAGGCTTTAAAGTAGGGTTTTCCACTTCCCATGTTAAACACAGCACTTCATTCCTGCCCCCAAAACTTGTTAGCACAGCTGAGAAAAAATGCTTGATAGAAAGGCATAAGCCATCAGTTCTAAAGATGGGATCAGCACAAAGCGTATGGAACTGAATTAAGAAAAAAAAGCTTCCAAAAATATTTAAGGGAGACAGTGCCTTTCTCTTTTTCACTTTTCTATAAATGCCAGTCATGAGCCTTTTTTTTTCTTGTTTATTTTGTTTGCAAGTCTTTCATTAATTACGTCTTTCCATCATTTAAATGGCTACTACGTTCCACGTTATTTGAGCACCTTTTCCTCTTTCTATCCACCTAATTTTTCTTATTTCATTTCCACAGCATCCTTGCACTTTCAGATGTCCTTAAGATTCCTTAGGACTGCTCACACCCTGAAATGTGCCTGCCAGCCTCTTGCCCTGGGGAAGGGGGGGGTGGATTTCCTTCTCCTCTCTTCCCAGCTTCCCCACAGATGCAGACAGCAGTGGGTGAATCCTTCCTCATTTCCTTCTCCCCATTCTTTGGTCATTGCTCACATGCCATTTACAACTGTCTGGTAAATGCACCCTTGTCTTGGCACTGAGGATATGGACACTTGCACTCACAGATGGTGAGAGAAAAAAGCCAAGCCAGAGGGATTAGAACCACTGTTTCTTACATAATTATTTTGAGATTTGAGCAGTTGGTGCAGCAAGAAATGAGCCACATGACCCCTTGCCTATTGCTTTCCAAAGGGGCTTCTGCCTGGGTGCTGAGCACAGCAACCTTATCTTCAAGCAGGAGCCTGGATTGTCAGGTTTCAGTGGGAAAAAAATACTTTAAATATCTACCTTCTGTGTCCTTGACTGTAAGATAACAGTGTTTTGCAGGGCTAGGCGCAGAAAAAAGCAGCCACTGAGTGGCTCTGTTTTTGGGACAACAGACAGCTCTTCCAAAATCTCAGCCCCTTTTACCACATGCAGAAATACCTGTAGGCTAGCATCACTTTCGGTGACATACAGCAAATGCTTTTACGCAGTGAGTGTTGAACAGTGTGTTATGCAATGTGACATCACACACATGCCTGGTAGAAGGGGTCAGAGCAAAAACCACATTGCAGCTAGGGCTTGTTTCAGCTGAAGTGGCAGAGCAGTGTGATCAGCAGTGTCCCCAGATGTGGCTGTGCAGGGACTGCTTGTCATCCCTGCGGCTGGTGGGAAAAACTCCTACACCACCTCTCACTGAGGGACAGGCACCACACCTCAAGTAACATACAGCTCTCCCTCTGATTAGATATCATTATCATATTATGTAGATATGTATGTATCAGACTGGACCGGGCTCTGAGCAACCTGATCTAGCTTGAAGGGAGGGAGCTGGACTAGATGACCTTCAAATGTCCCTTCCAGCTCAAAAAGGGTTCGTTGATTCTCAGATGAACATGAGCCAGTAGAGTGCCCGGGTGGCTGAGAAGGCCAATGGCATCTGAGCTTGTATCAGAAATAGTGCAGACAGCAAGACTAGGCAGATGGCTGTCCTTCTGTACTCGGCACTGGTGAAGCCACACCTTGAGTACTGTGTTCAGTTTTGGGCCCTTCACTACAAGAAAGACATTGAGGCCCTGGAATGTGTTCAGAGAAGGGCGACAAAACTGGTGAGGGGTCTGGAGCACAAGTCTCACGGGGAACAGCTGAGGGAACTGAGATTTTTCAGTCTGGAGAAGAGGAGGCTCAGGGGGAACCTAAGGTGGTAGCGAGGTGGGTTCAGCATCTTCTCCCAGGCAGCAGTGATAGGACAAGAGCGAACAGCCTCAAGTGTTGCCAGGGGAGGTTCAGCTTGGATTTTAGAAAGAATTTCTTCTCAGAAAGAGTGGTGAGGTATTGGAACAGGCTGTCCACAGACAAGGTGGAGTCACTATCCCTGGAAGTGTATAAGAAAAGGGTAGATTTAGTACTTAGGGACATGGTTTAGCAGGCAATATTGAGGGTGGGTGGACAGTTGGACTAGAGGATCTCAGAGGTCTGTTTCAACCATAATGATTCTATGATTCTCACCCATCTTTCCTTCAGCTAATTTCCCCACTGGTATCACCTGGGGACTTCTTCCTCACAGAGGCATGTATCCCAGATCTGGAAGAAGTCTTAAAGTTAAAACATTGTTATGTTCAAGGTGAGGGCACTGGAGAGGAGGGGTTGAGATGAAAATAACCAGCCCAGAAGTCCTACATGCTATCTTAAGCCACACTTTCCAGTTAGTAGGAAACAGCACTGGATATTATTGTGACAGTAAAGGGATAGAAAAATTTCAAAGTGGAAGAAAAGCTAAGGAAACAGGTCAGCAAACAGATTCTTCTTTTAGGTACACATACTGAGCTATATCACATTTGGTATTGCATCATGCAATAGGGTGTGCACTGAACTCCTTCCAGGCTGTGCTAGCACTCTGTTACTAGCGGGTTACATGTTGATAAAGACAAACTCTGCAGTGATGACCTCTCGAACTAGGCAGTTTTAAGTGTGCAGGACTGCACTGCTGGTTTTGCAGCTGGCACAAGGCAATTTTCAAAATGTCTTCTCTGTCCTCAGCTCTCTAATTGCACTAAGGGAACTGACAAAAAGGATGACCCAAAACTTGTCTCTCATCAGCTGCTTTCTACATAGCACAGTGTAGGCCTTCTCTCACTTGATAACTCTTGGTATGCCTGGAGAAAATTAAACAAGAAATATTTATAATTCTACAAATCTTACCACTTCAGAGTTGTCTTTACTGTGCTAGGACACTAGAGCACTAGGATTTGGGCAAATGCTGCACAGGAGTGGAACTGTCAGCATGCCAAGTGAAGAATGTGTTTTACACCATCTCCAAAATTGAGAGTCATAAAACTGGCAGGAGACGAAGACTCACAGTGTTAAAATTAGGGCATTTACAAATGCTTTGAAGTTCATATGTATGTTTGAAAAGCTTAAGAACCCCTAAGCTCATCATTTCCCTCTTCATCCATAATTCCTATTATTTATGGAATATTGTATTTTATTTTTTGAAATCTCTCTACTTTGCAAATACAGATAAATCTGAAGCTACCCCTTACAAACTCCATTAGCATCCAACCCTTTTTGAATCTTAGAAATTTCCAGTTGTACCACTTCATCTTTGTCTCTACAACTCATTCAAAACCTGCCTTTATTTTCCTGAAAATCAGGCTGATTTCCTTTCTCCCGTGAGTTAGATACCAACAACCATATTTGAGAGAAAGACTGAATTGTGGTCAGAAGCCACCTGGGACTCTGGAAATCTGCATTTCTATTCTGCTCTACTAAAGGTGAGCTTTGTGATGCTGGGCAAATCATATACTATTTCTCTGACCCATTTTCTTTCTCAAAACTGATGAAAATAATATTTCCATGCTCCACAGAAGAGTTATGAGCGTAAATTAATTCATATTTATGAGGTACTAAAGGAATTCTGATGAGTACCATAAAAACGCTGACTTACAAATAAAGCCCTCTCTGTGTTCTGGCTGTCCACTGATATAGTTGTTTTTCTCCACTTCTTAAAGTAAGGACTTCTTTTCCCAGAGTAATATTTTTCACTCGTGACACTTCTTGATTTTACCTCAGAACAATGAGTACTTGTACACTGCAGTTGCAGCGATTATTTTTATGCATGATGTGCTATATATGAAGCTTTTGGTGTCCTTTGTAGCCAAATAGAACAGAAGAGTTTCTTTTAAGATTTATTTTTATAGCCTGTGAAAAAGCACCAGACTTGCAGCTGACAAGGGTGAAGCATGGCACCTTAATACAAAAAAAGCAGAGGGAGGATGGGAAACAGAAAAGAAGAACACTGCTTATGATTGCCATTCAGTCCTAGGGAGACTCCCATGATGCAGGATGTGTAAACTGCCCCTATCTGGAAGACAGGTCTTAAGGGGGCTTCTGTAGCCTTTTTCCAACTTTGTTGGTGACAACCAACAAATACAAGCCAGACTGAGGAAGCAGAGAAAATCGGTCTTGCATTCTTGCCCTTTCATTGATGAACTTGAACCCTGTTGTTGGCACACAAGGTAGGAAATCTTAAGCAGAATCTATCGTGCATATATTAATTTCTTCCAGTAGTTTGGGCAATCCTACCTGAAGAGGGGCTGTTCCTATGGGGAATGAGCAGCCTTGCTGTCACGGCCTCCTCCAGCTCCCCAAACCTGCACAGTGCTTGGATCAATCCCATTTTCCATGCCTTGCCACAAGACAGAGAGCAATGTCTGCTTATTGCTGTGGAATCTGACTAATGCCTATTGCTGTCACGTTGAGTCAGCAGAAGACTCGGGAAGGGTAACAGTAATGCAAAAAGTTTATTTTCCTCTCTCAAACAAAAACAAAAACAAAAACAAAAAAACAGTTTTAACATCAGCTTTCCAAAGGATATCACATATGCAAATTGAGATTTTTTCATTGCCTGAATGCACTTATTTCTCAATGTATATTTATGTTGACATTCAAGTACTGTATAGGAGTTAGCTATATCATGCTATTTTGAAGTCTGCATAGTGAAAAGGAAGTAAATGTATGCAGGGAAGGAAGTCTTCTGGCTGCTATGCAAAGCAGCTTTAAAATGTCTTGAGAAAAGAAAGTGATTGAAAATCTCTCCCTACACTTGAGCAGCATTAGGAATAATAGGAAGCTGTGTAGCACCATTCAGAAAAGAAGATTGTTGTGTAACTAAGACCCTGGTAGCAGGATTCAGGCAGCCCTCTGATTATCCTTGCCTTTGAATGTCCTCAAGCTGAGTGAGAGGAAGAAGACAGCATTTTAAGCCATATACTGCCACTTGCAGGTCAAACTAAGCCCACGTCAGCTACAGATGGCACAGATAGAAGCCCATAAATGCATATACGTGTAGTTCAGGCTTTCAATGAGGGATTTGACAGATGCACTAGAATTTGACATCCTCTCCAGACAGCAAGTTTGAATAAAGCTTGCTTTTGCACCTGTGAGGAAGCCTTTAGCAGGAAACATCTCAATAAGATGGACTGTGGGCATAGGTTACTGGCAGCAGAGCAGAATCCCTAGATTTTCACAACATTGACATGAATGCATGTTGAGAAAATGCTCTCGAACAACCAAACCAATTGATATCATTAAATGCAGCCAGTTCGGGACTGCATCGGGGTGAGTCCTGGCCTGGGAAAAGGCACATGTGCTTTCACACCATCTCAGCCTCATGTCAAAGCACTTCTTGCACTTGGTGCACACCCATGCTGCCATAGGAAAGCTCTGCACTGCTCCGAGCAGCTACTTTTCTGAAAGAAGCAGCTGTGAGGTTACCTGTGCAGATCAGGCTGTGAGCAGCAGACCTGTCACTCTCAGTGTATCATGCTGCTAGGAGACTTAGAAGCTGGCAGAAGGACCAGGAGGTGACAGAGCCAGGGTGACACTAGTCCCGTATGTTCCAGTTGGCACTGCCCCCCGGCTGAGGTTCAGCAGTGTCATCTCAGGCACTTTACAGCCACCAGCTGAATTTGAAGAATGGAAGGTTGGTGATCTCCAAGGCCTGAGAAACAAAACATAGCAGTGCTTGCCTCAAAGTCTTCGTGGCAATGTATATTTGAAGAGAATTAAAAGACATACTGCTCAGGAGGAGTTGGACTTAAGTGATCTTAGAGGTCCCTTCCAAATCAAGCCATCCTATGATTCTAAGGTTTTAGAGGGAGTCACAGAGAAAATCAGGTTCAATGCAGCCACATATGTAAGAGGTGCATTCCTGTTGATATTTTAAATTTGTAATTCATCAGCAGAGCCCAAATCACCCTGTAAAGATCATACTACTGCACAGCCATACTATGCCTGCATGACTTCATCACAATAACATCCCAGCCACAATTTGGGTTGCTGTAAAAAGTAAAAGTAAGAAGTGTGAGATTATGAAAACATCAATTGCTTTCAAGGCAGCAGAATGACCAAGCTCTGCACTCCTGACAATATGGGATCTGTTTTCTTGTTAATGCACTGCTATACTCTTACATGCTCCAACAGTTGGGAAAGAATTCTGTTAACGTGTGAAAGGGTGACCGAACCTGCTCATCTTTGGGTTTGGAGTACACAGCCAGCTTATATAGGGAAGAAATAGATACGTCTGCTGTTCCCATTAAGCAGTTTGAATAGCTGAAAAGCAAAGAAGCTTAAATAGCTGCACTCAGCGAATTAAGCGGCAGTGAGAAAGCTGCTCTGGAATTAATTGGTAGTGGTAACTGAACATGTTCCTTGATGTAAAACTTAATTGCTCCACTTTTAGTAGATTATATGCATTTCGCTCATTGTCAAAAACACAATTATTGGACTTAAGCTCAAAGCCATTACTCACTACTTTCAGATAATTTCATTCTTGCATTTTTGTAATTAAGGATTTTGTCTTAAGCATCTTAAAGTAGTTAAAACTTGTTTACATTTGTATAGGCCGCTCCCTGACAAGTTTTAGTAAAAAGTTTTGCTGCTTTGTACCACGGGTTAGAAAAAAAAAACAATACAGAAAAAAACTGATCTTCAAAATATATGTATAGAAGTGTGTTATATGCATACAAATATGTAGGTCACTCTTGAAGTAATGCCTCATTTATTTCCATGGGAACTACAACAGATACAAAGAGCACAATAACACTATTTGATAGAGCAATTCTCAGCTACAAACCACTGTTTTTTTAGTCTCCACTATTAGCTATGCATTTTTGCCAGCAGTGAATAAGAGCCTGCATGTCACACTTGAAAAAATCTGCACCACAGGAGGTGACCCATTGTTGCTGTAAGCACTGCTGAAACACACCCCTGTCACCCCACTGTGCTCACACCCACTGTTTGGACTCCAACAGCATTCGGCAAGCATTGATGAATGTCGGTGGGCACCATTCAGTCAGCATGGAGGAATTCAGTGACACACCTTTGCTTCATACACACTTCCACAACAGACGTTATTCTGTCAGACTGCCCCTCTCCTGCCATCCGTCGCACAGTAACAAAATGTAACAGAACATTGAGGAGAAGGTTCAACTTCTGCTGCCGGACCAACAACATCTGCCTCTGACGTTGTGGGCCAGCATAATAAAATAAGAGGCATTACTTTTCCAGCAGCTCTCGTACATTTTAGTCATTTAATAGGATTGCAGTATAGTATTCATATTTCTAAGTATTTTGGCAAATTTACATTAGCAGAAGTATAACAGCATCTAAACCTAAATAGCAGCATTAGTAACCTAAACTTGGGTTCTTCATTTTCTAGATTTAGTTCTCCTAGAAAAATATATATATATATATCTTTGGAATCTAGCTGGGACAAATGTATTAAGTTGTTTAAAAAGATGAACAAACAAAAAACCCACAACATTTTAAGAGCACAGGAAAAGGATATTTGAATATAAAAGCTTATGTATTTTCAATCTAGACCTTACACTCTATCTATTCCTCCATGTCAGTCAACCCTTCAAAGGTTGAAATATCTGTAACTCAGTCAACTAAGGGAAAGACTGGACCATCCTCGTTGTAACTCACAAAGAGTGTTGTACACAGCCTGGCTAATTGTATCTGATTAAGAGGGACACAAATGATATAACCATAGTTGCTCTTCACACCACAAGGTTCCATTAGTGAGCTTTGGTTGCTTTCAGACACCTCAGATCATGTCTGGTTTCATGTTGCAGGTTTCCGTGACCAAAGGAAAATTACAACAGGGTTAATTAAACCAAACCTTGCTCTGTAACCTGAAAGTTTTCTTCCTGGCACATGACTGAGCAATTTACTTCTCTAAAACCAGAATTTTCTGAAACTGCTTTTTACTTTTTGCCTCTTAAAATTTACTTCTTTTTGGAGTCTAATACTGGATGGCATTAATATTGGCACTGCAAATGAAGCAAAAGAAAAAAATACTAAGAAAAAAACCCAAGGATTTCAAATCCTACAGTGATATGCTATTGGGGAAGTTTTAGGATCATATGAGGAGCCCTGAACACAATGTCCTTTGGTTGCTTATATAAATCAGACAACCAAATCAGAAGAGGTTTATTTCTAAGGTTCCAGCAGAACAGACACATGTTTTTGAAAGATATACTGTGTGCACCTCAGCCTGTCACCTGCCACAATTCATCTGTCCTCAGGTCCTGTTCAGCTCCCCACCCTAAACACAAAGTCAGCTGTTAACCTTCAAGGACACATTAAGGTTTGCAATGAAAAACTCATCATTACATGCTTCTCTTTTTGTGCCATTCTCTCTTCTCTAGCTTCAGACACCACACAGAAAATACTCTACCTCAGTAGTCCCATAACCTTTGAGCCAGAGAACCAGTTTATTTCTGTGAAGTTAATTTCACCGGATTTTTGTGCCATGGAGGGAGAGACTGCCACTGACTAGAGAATCTGAAGTACATGCACTCAGAACAAAATAACTTGTTAAACAGATTTTGACAAAGGCTTTCCTTCAAAAAAAAAAAAAAAAAAGAACACCCAGATATATGTTCCGATTTGCTACATAGATAAGTGAAATACAACATTTTTTTTTAATAAAGGGGAAGAAATGCAGAGATTTAACATCAGAGTTCCCATTTGAACTACAGAGGCCCAAACCAAAACGCTGGATCCACCTTTAAAATTTTCTTAAATTCAGACCAAGATTATAAATGTTAGGTCAATCTAACTTGAACACATGCCCAAACTACATAAATGAAGGCTAGTGACAAATAAAGATGCAAATAGGACATGCAAAAAGAAAAATTTCTGAAGGAAGGTTTAAAAATTTCCATAAAATAGGCTACTTGGGTGAATATTCCCACAGATGAGAAAAGTCTTAACCTCAGGGAAATATTTCAGAGGCAATTCTTATGGATGATACATAATTTCATGGGCACTGTTTAAAAATAATAATAAAAAAAACAGTGGTGTATCATGCAAGTGACATGAGAACTTAAAACCCTGGTTACCCAAGGCAGGAAGAAACTAATTCCGCAACTCTCCATAGAAAGATTAAGATAAATTTAATTTATTCCTGTACAGAAAAGATCTAATTATTTCCTCTAGTTTTCAATGGCTATAATAAGGTAGCTGCGTTTGTTGAAGGGAAGAGCCACAAGGAATGTGTTCGGGTCAAGAAACATCTTCATCCTTCTCTGCTCAATACAAAGACATTCTTCACAGTTCGGTTATTCATTTCTTGGACATTTTAAGTTAGTTGTTTTACACCGGTCATTACTTTGAAGACCAGTGTTTTGAACGATCTAAAGAATTATGTTTTTCACAAGCAGCTAAATGACAAAGAAGCATTCACAGCTGATATCTATCACACCTCCTGTGCTACTTGGGCGAGGCATTTTGATAAATATCTTTGACATTCCAGTTAAAAATCTCACTAGTGTTTCGAGACAAACAGTAGAAGTATTCCAGGACTGAACAGGGTCATCAGTTGTAATGGATGCAGTGCTGGTCTTATTTCAAGACTCACAAATGTGCTAGTGTCCCAGCTCCTGCTAACAGGAATGTCAAGTTGAGTTGTAGTTTTTCTTATTCAAGAGACATGTCTGGAACTTCATGTGCATACAGAAGTGTCCAAAGATGAAGAGAACATATCTTAAAATACTCCACTTTTTGATGCAGATTGGAACCTGACCTCTGATATTTGAATTTTCTATACTTCTGGATAATTCATGTAATTCATCTTCCTTGTAAGATTCTTCTTACAAGCCTCCAGAGGGCTTCAGTTTCCTCCTGCACCCAGCAGAACAAGGAGGCTGAGTTCAGGCAACACTTACTCGGACTAGGGAGGAGCCAACTCCTCTGGATACTTTCTTTGTTCAGTGAACATAAGCACAGAGCAAAGACAAAGACACCTAATCAATCTGCACAAAACCACACTGAACCCAGCTGGATTTGTGTTGACTTCCGAAGAGCCCTTTAGGTACAACTCCATCACATCACTCTGGGTTTGAGGTCATGGTCTCTCAAAGCCAGCTTTGGACCAAAGTCACTTCATTCAGTAGTTGATAAGCCTAGGTGGACCTGAAATGCTTCACATGGAGTCTGCTTGCAGGTTTGTAGCCAGTTTAATTATCCAGGGTTTACTAGCTACAGTGGTGATCTGTGTTCTGCTACGGAATCCTATCAGGTACTCATCACCTCCTCACTGGCCTTAAGACCACAGATGTTCAGTCCTTTGAAGAACAGGATAATGTCCCATTTATTCTTTTTCTCTAGTTTTATATCCAGTGTTAATGCTGTGTTAATGCCAACTTTTTGGTTGGCCAGCCAAATGAGGCTGTGACTATTATAAGTCAACAGCTCCAAAGCTTGGGGTTTAATATGTCATATAAATTCTGGTACCCCTTAATTCCATAGAATCATAGAAAGGCTTCAGTTGGAGGGGACATTAAAGATCATCTAGTTCCAAACCCCTGCCATGGGCGGGGTTGTCAGCCACTAGATGAGGCTGCCCAGGATCCCATCCAACCTGGCCTTGAATGCCACCAGGGATGGGGCAGCCACAACCTCTCTAGGCAGCCTTTTCCAGCACCTTGCTACCCTCTGCATAAAAAATTTCTTCCTAACATCTAACCTAAACCTCTCCTCTTTTAGTTTAAGCCTATTTCTCCTTGTCCTATCACTATCAGATCATGTAAAAAGTCACTCCCCCTACTGCTTGTGAGCTCCCTTCAAGTAGTAGAAGGCAGCAATGAGGTCTCCCTGGAGTCTTCTCTTCTCTAAGCTGAACAAGCCCAGCTCTTTCAAGTTTTCGTCATAGGAGAGGTGTTCCTTTGTGGCCTCCTCTGGACCCACTCCCACAGCTCTGCATCCTTCCTGTACTGGGGGACCCAGGCTTGGACACAATACTCCAGATGGGGTCTCAGAAGAGTAGACTAGAGGGGGACAATTACCTTCTTCTCCCTGCTGCCACCCCTCTTTTGATGCAGCCCAGGATACTGATGGTCTTCCAGGAAACATTTCCTCAATAAAATGTTCTCACAGTTGACTGAAATTCCAGGGGGAAAAGAAGTATATCCATATATTAATGACATATAGGAAATGCCAGCTCTGCCTCTGGCAAAGTTCCTTCAGCCAGATGTATTATTTTTCTCATTAGCAAACTGAGAAGGTATGTTTTTTCTGTTACAAATGCAAATGTAACATTTGCGTGGATCAGTAAATGCTTTTCCACTGCAGTGTACGCAGACTTGACAGTTTGAATCTGACAGGAATTGCAATGATAATTATGCAAATGCCATACAATACCAAAGGAAAATAGTTTCTTAAATATTCATGTGGGAATATTTATGTTACAATTATTATAGCAAGATACGTAAGATTAGAAGTGTGCTGACCATAAAATGTCTCTGACCAATCTATTCTGCATGAGCGGTAAGGAAAAACTCAGTACCTTCCTTTGTAATTGTGGCCACAATATTTATTGCAAATCATTCTTATTAATCTGCCTCCAGGTATGCAGCTGTGCAGTCCATTCATGAGAGCTCCCATGGCTCTCTAATGCCCTGCAGAATGCAGACTGCCAGGATACTTTAGTCTGCCACTATCACTGCACACCACACAGGGTTACTTGAGGCCTTTCTCACCATCAGTCTGAAGGAAAACATGTTATCTATAACAAGAGCACTGTGGTTTTTCTGTGCCATTTAAAATGCTCAGGAAAAAATTTCATCGCATTTGTGTGGCTGCAGATTAAAAAGGCTGTCTTCAAGTGAATTTCCTATCTAACAGTCAGTTCACCATAGAGTGCAATGAACTCCACACCCTGACCATTAGAAAGGTAACAGTTCTATTATCGCAATAATAAACCCTTTAGAAACTGATCTCATGCTTGGCTGTCAGCTGCAGCTTAGTGCTGAGCACAGCATTAACTACTTCTTCCTCAGTTCCATTAGAAACTCAGTTTTTGGCTGCTCCTCAATGTTTAGAAGACCCGACAAGTCACAGCATTGCTTGTTTCAACAGCACCCGCCGGGAGTTCATTACATCTGGGATAGGTACTGAAGATGTGGAAACTGAGCACCAATTAATAATCCCTTTGAAGATAATGTGAACATTTTTTACTGAGGACCCTAGAAACACAAACAAGAATGTTTACTCATGATTTGTTCTCTGACCCTATCGTGCCACTATGATTAGGTTTCCAGCATTTTAGATCACTACTGACGGTAAGAGCTGTTACAGTGCCAGGCCATTGCTGCGTGGAAGGCATCGTACTCTACACCATAAGTGGTGTGAAAGATGCATATGTGAGCTCTGCCTTAGGCTGTAAAAATCAGAGATAAGGATGAGAGTGGATTGACAAAGAAATTGACCCACACCTCAATACTTCATGTAGTCTTTCTGTTATCTAAATTGGCCTTCACCAAGGAAAATTGGCTAAAGGTTGTCATGACAGAGGAATAATAAAATAAATAAATCAATCATGTAGGTGGTATAATCTTTGCTGCATTAATTCTGTTAATGATTATCTCCCTGCCAGTTGATGCCAGCAGCAAGTTACAGAACATGCGCAGATTTCTCATCTAAATCCTACTATTTTATTTGTATTTCTTGATCACTATTCCCGAACCATCTCACAAGCAAGATTTTATGATTACCTTTAAGTTTTGTAGAACTAACTTGCACTGGCAATAAAACTGATCTTTAATGCTAAAGTATCTATGAGGGAGCAGGACATACTCTGAATTAAACTTTATAGCCTCCTTTAAATCTACACTACATTTCTTTGAAGTATGAGACAATTTAATAGAACTTTCTGGTAAAAGTTTGTACAATATGAATATTACCCAGGTTAGACAGTATGGAAAAATTAATTTGACAAGTAAGATCATCTTACTTTGCATCATGTAGGAAATATCTTCTGGCAAGTTCAAGGTGGAAGATTTCTTTCACCTTTTATAAAGGAGTGTGCTAGTCCACAGCAGTACTATTAATCAGCAATTTTTAGCAGGGAGTATGCAGCCTGTGCGTCACCCTGGCATTCACCTCTGCTCAGCTGGCTTCCTCCCCTTTGGACAGCAATCTCCTACAGCAAAGTAGCCCCACAAGCAAAAGGTATCCAGCGTTCATCACTTGTCCCAAGCACAAGTTTCCCGTGCTGCAGCTAGAAATTTTTTTGTCCTACTCCAGCCAGAGGAAAGCTGAATGGAGAGGGGCGATATTTGCCAGTTCTCTTTGCAAGCCAGGACACAATATGGCACATCAGAAGTGAGAAGAGGAAGATACTGCAGCTAGATGATAAGCTAAAAATGTATAATATAAAGAACAACATGTGAAAGTAGGTGTTGTAAATACCCAGATATCTATTTGGGTACTTCCCATCTCAAAATCCAATAAAATGCAGTAACCTCACTTATTTGCTATCAAAAGGAGTATAGAACCATAGAATCACCAAGGCTTGGAAAAGAACTGCATGATCATCCAGTCCAACCATTCGCCTATCACCAATGGTTCTCACTAAACCATGTCCCTCAACACAATGTCTAAATGCTCCCTGAACACTTCCAGTGCTGGTGACTCCACCACCTCCCTGGGCAGCCATCCCAGCATCTGACCACTCTTTCAGAAAAGTAGTATTTTCTAACATCCAGCCTGAATCTCCCCAGGCACAACTTGAGGCTATTGCCTCTAGTCCTATCACTAGTTACATGAGAAAAGAAGCCAAAGATGCAATATCAAGTGATAGCCTGCCATATTAGCATAATTACTGCTATTTAAGAAACACATCTACAATAAAGAAAAGGATCACATTACTTATATTAATAAAGGGAGGTACCTGCCCAGTTTCTCAATGTGTGTTAGTCTGACAGATTTCTTTACATTACATGTACTGAAATCGTTACATTTTTGCTGAAATCCTGAAAAGTTGATGTTTTCTGCAATTTTTTCAAGCTCAAATGAGATCTGCAACCGAGCAGCTCATAACTAAGACATTTTTCTGAGTTCACCTATCCTTTTAGCTTTAAGACTGGACAATGCTTTCCCATCTGATTTTCCCAGTCACTTGGACTTTTCATAAGTTCAATAGTAAAGGAAATCAATTAAATGTTAAGGTGTGTAGGATCAGTAGTCTAAACCTTGAGGTCGTGAAGGTATTTTTATTCATTGGATAGAGATAGAACAATGTTGTTTGCATACAGGTGTGCCTAATAGAGCGGTGCTGTAACAAATTCTTCACTGCAGTATCAAAGCAAGATAACAGTCCCGAGATTTGTATGATTATGTAACTCTTTTTCAGAACACCCTAACTGATAAATGTGCTCCCAGGCACCTCGGAGCAAACTTCAGCGATATTAGCATACAAGAACTGTTGCCTCCAGAAAACAAACAACAAATAAACGTTTCTATTACTTTTAACAACTTGTAGACAAGTGAAGGTCCCATTGATTCATAACATTAAATCATACCAGTTTCAGTGAAGAACCTACATCTCTTTTTTTGAATAGAAGTATTGATTCTAGCTTTTTTCTCCTTGACAGAACTGCACTTCAACAGGAACTTCATGTTTATTGTTTTACGTTATTGGCGTCTCAAGTGATGCAACTTGTGACAGCATCTGACTTGCTTTTATTGCAGTCACAAGACAAAAAATGGTCTTTGAAGACATCATCTGCACCTCATTCAGGTGCCTTTTGCTCAGAGGTAATCTGCATTGTTAGATTTTATGGTATATGATGAATTTTTGCTGTGCTGCTGTATCTTAGAAGAATGGGAATTACTCTTAGGGATGATTGTTAAAATCTTGAAATAAACTAATTAAATGGAAGCAAACATATGCAAGGTCAGAACAAAACATAGCAGGTAGAAGATGAGAGCTTCTGTTTACACTGTAAGAAAAGTAGTTTGTCACCAGAAATAGATGGCAGGCTTCTCCTGATGCCAGCACTTTCAGAATACCAAATCCTACTCTCGCTATGTCAGAACCCCACTGTTCAGATTTTTTTGCTCAGAAGCCCTAGAACCAAACCATAGCATCTGCATTTGACTCCCAGTGCATCTCTGCCCATTCAGTAGGGAAAGCTGAAACATTTGCAAACTGAGCAGAACTATGCTTGAATATTCCAGCTCATAAAATAATTCTGACAAGGAAAAAAAATCAGGAAATAGGTGAGAATGAAAACCAGTAACTTTAATAGAAGGGGCTGCATAAGGATTTGTCTGCACAGATTGGGTATAACCCAAAATCCACTTCAGAGGTTTGGAGTCCAGAACTGGAACAAGGGAAATTTTAGTGGCAGGAATAATAAAACAGGATGCTAGAGCCTGAAGAATAGTAAAAGTCAAGGAATTCTGCTGTCTTTGGAAACTATTGCACTTAGTTCATTTCTAGTGATGGGGAAGAGCAATGTGAACAGTTAGCTCTTTTGGAGAAGCTAACCAACAATGAAAAATACACCCAACCTTCTTGTTAAGACTAAAGCTGGCCTAACTTGTATTCACACTTACTATAAGCTCTAGTTACAATACTTTATGGCTATTAAGTAGTAGGCAGATAATAAAGGCCAAGCTATTCCCACCTGCCATTAGAGTGAGCAAGTGAGGATGCAAAGGACAAGTCTTCTGTCCCTTGCTACTTCTATTCCATTTAAGAAGTCCCAGCACTGAACTCTAGGAAGAGACAGCCCTACAGATAAGACGGACATGAAGAAAGCACTTAATTAACATTTTTAAATCCACATTAAAAAAAAAAAAAAAGGAGGTGGCCCCAGTGCTTTATCAGAAATATCACTTTTAAGGGAAAAGACTTTCCTCCAAGGGATGCTGAGATCTTGGTGCTATTCAAGAGAACAGTGGCTTCATTTCCTTTTCAGGAAAGACACCTTCTTCCTTCACATCAAGAGCAAGCTACTCCTGAGTCCAAAATGAAAGCAAATGAAATAACTAGGGTTTGAAGAAAGTGCTATTTGTGAAACTGTAACTATTTTGTGGCTGTGCACAATATTGTAAGCCTTCTATTGGAGATGAAATAGGCAAGGAGAATTTAAATCTAAGATGTCTCCAAGTTGAAAAAATGTTTTCAGCAATGACTACCTGAAATCAAACTCCAAGGCTATGCTCTTATAATTTATTTTATTGTACAATAAAACATTTTATTATTTTAATTCAGTTAACACTAAACCTAGAGATGCTAGTTTGTTTTTAAATACCTTGCATAAAAATGTCTCATCTCAGCAGAATCCTGGTGAACTTCAGACCACCAGCAATAGGTGCTACATCTCATGAAGCAGCTGCAAATGCTATGGAAAGAAGTACTAATTTGAAAGTCATGTCTTTGTACCAATTTTACAAGTGGCTCAAAGAATACTGACTCCTCCATTTTATGATGTTAATGGGAGTGAGCTCTGGTTTGCTTCTTTGCAACAAGAAGTTTGGCAGTGAAGGGGTCGGACAGAAGTTAAATACTAATCCAGAAGCTTTCTGGTCATGGAAACTGAAGCCTTTTATCATGTCTTGAACCCAAACATAGCAATGACAGAAGAATATTATGGAAGCACTGGATTTGATTTTTAAGAGGTTACTGTATTCAGGTCTTCTGAATTGTCAGCATTCCTTTAATAACAATCAACATTCTCACAGTAAGCTGATTTCTTCTCTTTGCACCGAAGCCTCCAGAATACGTGAAAAGTTGTATCAGTGAAATGTGAAAGTTCTATTAATCATCAGCATAATTGTAGAACAAATGATACATCTAGCAGCTTCACTATTTCTTTAAATCAGTCTATGCCAAGAGGTCTAATGTTGCTCTAAATGAATCTTTCCTCATTCAACATCCTTCTGCCCCCTTGAAAAATTTAATCTGCTTATGATAGTTTTCATTTTCTAACCCAGAGTACCAGCATGCTTTGCAAGCTTGCAGCTCAGCATTTCATAGCAGGGCAAGCTGTTCTACCTGCTATGTAGTCTGAAACAAAAAATCTGCAAGCTTTTCATCCCGATTCTTCCCTAAAGAACATGATCTTTTTCATTTTATGGTATGCTACACTGGAAATGCTACTAGAGTTAGTATTTTAGCCATGGTCAGGGAGAAATGCTTCCAAACATCTCTCTTGTAAAAATTGCTCCCTCCCATAACTCTTGGAAGAAATATTACTGTTGCATACTGGGAAACACCAAGACAAAACTAAAGCCTTGACAAGAAGTACTACAAAGGTATATTGTTGACCAGGTTTCAAAGACCGTCATAGTGTGATGGAGTTGAGGAGGATGACTTCAGATCAGATGAGAGACTAATTGATTCAAGTGCAACTCCCACAGCTACAGTGACAATACTGATTTGAGCCTCTCTGATTTGAGATCATCCTTCACACCTTGTCTATATTTTTCCTCTCCTGCAGGCCATATCTGAAAAAGTGGCTGCAACAGGAACAGTAGAAAAGTATGAACTGAAACCTCAGTTATTTTAGAAAGCCCAGCACTGCTTTTGGATGGCACCAGAACTGATCTGGAAGGTCGGTATACCTAAGCATGCATACTGTCTTGCAAATGAATGCTGTGTGTGTTGGCATTTTTACTGAAATTACACTGGTTCCTTTTAAATTCCAGAGAAATAACTTCAATCTATTACGTACACACAGTTTAAGTTCTTTAGTAATGAAGTGTTAGAATCTGGCTTTATGAACAACTGTGTTGTAAAAAAAATAGTACAGCTCACTTCATAAATGGACATTTCAGAATCAGAATGACTGTGTGAACCTTAAGTTTTAGCAATATTACGCATCTAACTTCAGAATGAGATGGCAGGGAAACATCATTCTGCTGCTTACACAACTAGAGGAAAGTTCCTATAGATGCTGTAAGTGCCCTTTTAGCCTTACAGCTTCTTTTTAAGAAAGGTGATCAGCAAAGAAAGCACCCAAAGTACAGATGTTAACAGTCATGTACTTGGTAATCTCCTGAAAAAAACTAGTGTTTTTAAACATAAGAGTCTTGTTCATACAATTTTGCAGATTTTCCCTCAGCTTAAGGTCACTTTTTAAAATCAGCCTCCAGTAATAAACAATCATACCAGTATTTTATATTGGTAGTAAAGTCCACAAACACGTAACAAGTCAGAACAATTTCTATATCATTTCAAAATGTACTGATGAGTTCTGATCAAACAGTTAACCTCTTACTACCATAGCACAGGAAGAACCAGTTTTCATTTAAGCAACAGCTGTAGCTACCTGTACTCTCAAAACTTCTCAGATCTATTAACAATAAAGAAGCTGGACAGTGCCTTGACACCATCTGTGTAATCAGGCATATTCACTCAGGTTCCCTCACTACCACCTTCACTCAGATGCAACAAAAAACCCATCTGTTTTGTACTTCTGAGCACTGCGGAGAATAGGAGTATTGAATCCAGATGTTCTCAGGGAAGCATGGGAGGAGCATGCCCACTCTAGGTCTTCCACTCCAGCCTGAGTGGCTGGGCAGCAGGGAAGTGGATTATTCTCACAGAGAAGCTAGTGAGATGGAAGTGAAACAACATTAAATCAGGAGGAAATAATTTCACTCTCCACACCTGTTATTCATTTTTGTGAGTGAAATATCTATTCCTGTTTATGAATGAGCAATGAAATTGTCACGGAGTGAGACAATAGAAGCCTGTAGTCCTGAGAATAGCAAACTTTTCTGAGATAGGTAGCACAGGAAAGCTGCATGGGTTTCCACTTGCTGGAACTGGAAAGTAAATCAAAATCTGATAAAAAGAAAAAATCCCTCAAACCTACATTTCCGTTGCTTGCAGGTCCTTTAGATTAAGTCTGTTGAAATTCAATTACCAAAAGTATAGAAACAACCACAGAGCTTTGGGAGCCAGCATAAACACAGGCCTGGTCCTGGCTGCTCTTAGGCTGATGAGAGATGGACAGGAGGTACTGCGTGTGTAATGCAAGCATCAGGGAAGAAAACCTGAAGTGTTACACATGTGTCATTGAGTTATAAGATAATAAACAAGTCTCATTGACTGTCCGTTCAGGGTAGATTTCTTCATACATGTATCAATCCCTGACAGCAGTTATACAGAAATCTCACTGGATCATGAGGCTGCATCTCGGAAAACAAGCTCCTTTCACCACCACCTACTTTGGCCACAGTATTGCAGCCTGCTTTAATGCAGAGCACTTAAGGCAGTATCCTCTGCTTCCTGGTCATTGCCTGGCTTCACCCCTCACTTTCTGGGTGAGGCCAGTAAATCCCAGCAGATCAGGGGATTTGGAGTTGTATTTAAGAGACCAGTTCATCACGTCCCTAGAGGGAAGGCAGCTTTAGTGATTTGCTGCATAAAAGAACTTTCTTTCCCCTGTGACAGTAATTTCTGACACTCCTAAGGCTGCAAGCATATTCTGGAATTCATCCAAGTAGCTGATTATTAGAATTTTCCCCTGGAAAAGGCATTGACGGGTAGGAGTCTTTACCAAGAAACAGGAGAAGAAATCAAAAACTTTGAGGAGATGTATTTTGCACTCAGAAATGAATCAGATACAGCAGAAGTGATGGTCTGCCTGAATGGAGCTAACTCACGGCTAGCAGGCTGTTGGGACACTGTCCCACATGACTGCTCAAAGAGGCTGTGATTCAGGGCTGGACTCAGGACATTCACTGCACAGGAGAATCACACCGACCCCCATTACCTGGAGGCCTGCCCTGGGCTAGGCTGCAGGCTAAGCACCGCACTTACAGTCAGATATAAAGCACCAGCAGGCCATAGGAAGAGTTTGCTGGGACATTAGTGCTTGTCACATGCATCACCTGAAGAAACATGAAAGCTATCCTCTCTGCAGCACTTCTTCAGTGTATTGCAGAAGATGAAGTCTTGACTGCTGCTGCACTTCAGGGAAGGGCTGACATGATGTGAGCACAGACACCCAGCTCAGTGTGGAAATGGCAATAATCCAAGTGATCAGATAAGTGTAACCAGAACTCATCTCTTTATTAAGATGAGGCTGTATTTCTGTCTGCAAGTACAGGTATAGTATAGATAAATTATAACTCTTTAGTAGGACCCCAGGAGCCCAGAGGTGTAACGTGACATATATAAGCCTTCAGTAAAACCTTGGAAAGCAGGTACTGAAAATCTTCTACTTAATTTTAAAAAAATCCTGGTTTTCTTCATAAAACTATTAAGTTTAAATGTTTATTTTTTCCCAAAGACTCAGAGCTAAATTAAGTGCTTAAGTTCACAAGCAAGCACTTGAGAAACTGGGCCACTTGCTGAAATGCTTCATGTGAAACTGAGAGTTGCAGCTGAGCGTATGCCAAAAGATTGCCACAGAACAATAGGGAACAGCCTGTGCAGCATGTTAAACTGTAGCAAGTCTACTGGAAAGCAAGGCTACTAACACTGCATTCTCTCCAGCACTAAATGTACAGTTATTCCTTGTAGGAAGATATGACTCAGGAAAACAATCCTCCATCTCAGTGAAGCAGAAAAAGCTACTTCTGTTGCTGTACCGAGAATATTCTGGATTTCACTTGATGTTGTTAAAACAACATGAAATGTTCCACATAGCAATCTAGACAAAATAAGGCCAGAATATCAGCAATTCAGGTTATCGGTCCTAGTCCAGGACCAGGAAGGACTGGTGGATGGAAATATGTTTTGGCATCTTTGTGTTGACAAGCAGCTACAGTGACAATACTGATTTGAGCCTCTCTGATTTGAGATCATCCTTCACACCTTCTCTATTTTTTTCCTCTCCTGCAGGCCATATCTGAATATTTGAACATCTGTGTCAATAACAGTTATATTACAGACCAAACTAGATGGAAGGAGGCTACATAGCTTCTGGAAAACACATACTGAACCTCTAACAGTAGTGAGGTGACTCAGACTTCAGAACTTGTGCAGAGATGCCCTTCTATCATAGTTAATTTTATGTATAATTTTTACGTAAACTTAACGAAATTAAGTAATATATCAGAGTTTTTTATTGCTGTGCATCACTATAGTAGTGTATCTTCCTCAAAAAAAATGTTATTCCCATTCTAAAAAATGATATGGGGCTCAAAGTTGCAGAAGGGAATTGAACAGATTGAACCTTATGTTATTGCTTTATTCATATACTTCATAAACAATTGTTTTCTTGAAAAAATTAAGTATGAACACTGTAAAACTATGCCAAGCAACTTGCCCTTTGATTTTTTTGATCTTGAGACTGGTTCAGCAGAACTAAAGAATGCTGTTGATTGCACCACAGATATGAGTTCTGGTAATTCAACTGGATATTGCTCTGAGAGTTCAGGAAGTGCTCTTCTCAGATAAGCAGATATTTCAATAGAATTATTTTAACTTTTTTTAAAGCTTCATGTGAAGGCTTCTGTCATCATGAGATGCTCACCAACAGAGTAAGAGCCTGCCATGCAATAAGAATTGCATATTATATGAACTATGTCTTAGATTACAAATGACTGAGACAAAAAGTATGTATCAACCTGCCTATACAGCTATGCTGATATAACTGTTCTATCACATCAAAGCATTCTCCCTTTTCATTTGTTAGTGCCCTAATTTTTTGTCATGCCTAATACCAAAAAATGTACCCTCTGGCTAAGGACCAAATTTCTACCCTAAAACCATTACGCTGCTTTTGAATGCAAGCATATAAATAGAAAAACATTCTGTAGGAAGAAGTGTCAATCATCCTGTGTCTAAATCTTCCCCTCAGACTTGGCAATAAACATAAGCCTCAAATTTCTTGCTTTACTTCTTGGTCTCCCTGAAGAGGATGGAAACATTACTGACTTCAGAAGTAGGCTGAAAACAGCATATACTAATATTACTACTACGTGTTCCTAAAAGACATAGTTCCTAAAGGACATAGGCTGAGAAGTTGTCTTTAATACCCATTTTCTTCTACCATGCTTGTTGGTATTTTTGTGGCTTCTATTGTCAGAACTTCTAGGAAAGGAAAATTCCTTCTAGAGGTAAAACAAACAAACAAAAAAAAACCCCAAAACCCACACCCTGAAGTTTGAGGGGAAGAGTGAATTAAAATGAGAAAGGAAAGGAAGGCTTTGCAGGAAATACTTGGCTGTACCGATACTTCAGCTCCTCCAGGAAAAGTGGAGACAGCAATCTTATAAATTTAAAAGTGAACTGGTACCTAAAACCTAAACTCACCCAAGCTCTGATTATCAGCTCTGATTGTCAGCGGAGAAGATTCTGGACAAGGGATTAAAACCTTGAACTGGATTCAGATAGAGAAAGACACTATTTGGTTATTTCCAAGTCTAAGCCTCTATATTCAACACCAAACGGAGCCAAAAAGTATGCAGGTCCTTAACTGGTTTTAGAAGAAAAAGTATTTTGACCATCTGTGAGATACGGAATTCCTGGATTTCATCGCTTTTGCCATTTTTTTTCTGTGCAATCTTTACCAAGTGCTAAATTTTGTCTGTCTGTTATTTTATGCTCTTGGCAAGCTGTACCACTGCATACAAGCTCAAATGTTATATGTCTGAAGAATAAAGTTGTCTTCATCCTTGTGTAGAAACTACTACTACTTTGGTGGCAGTTGCTTATAGTAAAAGAATCAATTTAGACTTAAGGAGTTAGCTGATGGCCAATGAAATTGTACTCCCAGGTTAGCCTGGGTTACCCAAAACAGAACTATTTTAGAACGCTTCTGCGTGAAAAAATCTGGCTAGTCATTGCTCTGAAGGCCATGACTCTCAAATAATACCAAGATAAAAATAAGTATTACTCATGTCAAACCCCTCCTCCTAACATGACACCCCCTTTCAGGAAAGCTTGCTAACTAGCCCTTTAGTGTGTATACTTCATCATCTCTCACCAGTTTGTGAAGCTGAGTAATTTTGGAACTTCCTTGGGAATCAGTCAATCTACTCTAATCCTAGTTTTGAAGCCATCTGCTATTCTAGGATTGGACTGAGAAATTAATGCCCATAGCTTCAAGTTCCCAGCCTTTGGAATATTTTAACATCAGAGCTGGATGGAATTACTAAGTTTTAGAGATCAAAATACTAAATAATGGTATGACTAGGCATGTGTACCTACATAAACCTGTTACTTTAATATATCTTCTTTCTCTGGTACAATGTCTTCGCGCTCTTCTGAGCCAACATTTATTTTGGAATTCCATCCTCTGCTTTGTGATATCCCTTTGCTCTGAAGATCCCACCTTTACTCCTTGACCTGTAGTTTACAAACAGAGTTTGCAGCCTCCAGAAAGTCAAGCACTTCACAAGCTCACAAGGAGCTTCATTTTCACAATCCCAAGAAGACAAATATCTATTGATGTTTGTAATTTTGTTACTTCACTGCATGAACAGATTGTATGGATCCCATCCATACAAGTGACACCAACAATGAGTGACAATCTTGATGATGGATTCTAGATAGTTCTGCATGCCACGATCATCCAGAATTAAATGAGGTAGATAATCAGTTAGAAGTCTCAGTTAATACAGAGAAATTCATTTCACTGTAGAGATTTAAGCCTTTCAGAGAAAAAGGTTTTCTACATAAATACTCTCTGTCTGTTCTTATATCTACTTCAAGCAAACTTCAGTGATTAATATATTGCTTTTTACTGTTGTGCCCTTCTCCCCATCATTTTAGGGTGCTCCCAGTACTCCACCCATGTGAGATAAGGGGTAGATCTCTATCTCATGCTCTACTTAACCTCTGTAGTAGCAGGGAGGTGAGAGAAAATCCCATGCAGAGCAAAATAGATTGAGTAAACGTGATTGAAGCCCCAAAGATACAGCTTTTTCTATTTCCATTTTGCAGACAAATAGATTTATTTCAAGGGGAGCAAGGGAAGGTAAATATATATTTAATTGTTGACTTTCTTTCATCATCTAATCTCAATTCATTTTCAAATATCTTAATATAACTACAATCCTGTTTACAGAGGGGAAAAAGGATTATTGTTTTTTAATATGATAGCCAAATGAAAGTTCATGCCATTGCAATTGTTTTCTTTTATCAGTTTCATTGCCCTGGCCAAGAAAATGAAACCAAGGACAAATGCAGATGTAACAGGCTTGCAAGTAACCTAAATACACACAGACAGAGAATTCCTCTGACATTTTGTCTCCAGCTGATTAAAAATTTTAACAGTTGTTTTCTCTACCGCTAACTTATTTCCTTTTACAACAATCCTTTTGTACCAGAAATCGCACCAGCAATTTTTCTATGACTTGGCACAATTTCTGGTGCCTCTTCAGCAGCAAAGGACCACATGAATCTATGCAGCAGAAGAGATCGGGCCTTCTCAGTTCACTGTAATGCGTACAGTGGCTTGCATGAGAGCCCTCAGGAACAGCATCTGTGACCCCACACTATGAATGCCACAGGTGTGATGCAAAATTACTAGGAAAGATTTTTTCTAATCTGTGTCAAACCCACTGCCTTTGAAAGTTGTATAAGTCTCCTACATGCTATGAAATAGTCAAATTATCTTAATCCAAGCCATCTAGACTATTTTTACAATTATCATATCCTATTGTTCTTTTAGCAGACTTTCAAGCACTTTCATACTGACTTTGAGATAATTGTTCCCAGTGCACAAAGCTGTTAAGAGCACGATTCCATGTTTTAATCTCTTCTAGTGATTAGAAGGATGGTTAATCCTTCTACTCTGTCATTCCAGTTAGCTTAATGCTTTTTTTAAGGTCCCCTCCAACCTAAGACACCTTACGATTTCTTTCATTTCCATGTTGTTGTTTTTCTCAGTAAAATGAGAAACCCATAATTTTCTATATGTTAAAACACGCCATCAGCTGATAATACATTTACCACAGTATATTCACAGAATCACAGAACCATAGGGGTTGGAAGGGACCTCCAGAGATCATCGAGTCCAACCCCCCTGCCAAAGCAGGTAATATTCCATCACCTGCTCAGTGAAACTAGTATGTTACTTGGGTTTAGAGCTATCATTGCATGCTAAGCAGACATCCTTACAGATCTGGTTAAAACTTTTCTACTTATTTGGCCTCAATACTCCCACTGTGTCTAGAAGAGGGAGCCATACAAATGAGCCTGTCCTAAAGGTTGACAGTTTCAAGCTGTGGCCAGTCAAGGTAGGAAGGGAAATTATATCTCTGCTTCAGTAAAAGTGTTTTTCTTCTTACGCCCTGCTATCTAGACATACAAGCAGATCAATATAGCTGTGTTAGATGACACAGCAATATTCAAGGGCAGAGGTGGCATCTCAGGGAACTGCAACTCTTATGAAATAGATTACAAGTATTGCCCTGAACTGCATGTGGGGGGGAGAAGGTCCAAGGTATCACCCTCACTCACAAAGAAAAGAAAGAAAAAGGAAGTTCCTAATGCTAGGTGGATAATATGACTGCACAAGTTCATCTGGGAATTTCCTACTGCAAGTTTCACATTTTCATGTGGGCCTACCAGTCTCCCAGCATATTCTACCAGTTAAGTAAACACTCTAACTGCCCGTTACTTTTCTCATTTTTTTATTAGGAATTTGTTAAACAAAATATACTAAATGGCAGGAAGATGCCCTATTGAGACAGGTTGAGAAAAATGTCCATATAAGTTTATTTGTATTTTATTGATACAGTAGAACTCACCTCAGGCCCATTTTTAAAAAGGAAACTTCACATTGAAAGCTAGCCTTTCAAGTGCAGAGCCATAACCTGCAACTCATTTAACAGCCAGTGTTGATAAGAAATACAGTTGTAAAGGGTAATAAAACACACTGGAACAAATAAGGAGTAATCATATTTATCAGAATCCCACATTATGTTATGGCTTTGTATTAGAGATTAATGATTTGAATGAAAGAACCCAAGCAAGCTCACCTTGGTAACAAGGCAGTAGATGGTTAAATAATATTTCAGAGCAAAGCAAACTAAGTCTCAGCTGCTTTCTGAACACAAAGATTATAGGATGATGTTCATGTTTCAGGACACAGAATCCAAATCCAGAAATTTGAAACAGAAAGGAGGGGGGAAAAAAATGTAACTCACAATACTTCCTTGTGAAAGGGCATTGAGATAAATCCTTTCAGCCTTGATACAAGTGAGAAGTAACACATTCATCACCAGCCTGCTAGGGGAAACCAGCAGAAGGGATGGAGAGACTGAAAGCATTATATGCAGAGCTTGTCAGACTGCAGAAGGGGGTAACACTGTCCTTCTGAGGCTCCACAGCTGTCAATATGGCACAACCAAGGCCAACTGTCAAAGATTTTTCTTTAACTGAAGAAAACCCAAATGTACCTCTCAAACCAGTATGAAACACTTGTATTTCCACACAACACAAACCCAAGAGTTAAAAACTGTCAACAAAAAGGCTGAGTGAAGCAAGGATCACTCTAAGCCAGCAGTTACTAAGACCAGAGAACTTTCTGGGGGATTCATAATTGCTAGATAATGTTCAGAGCTGAATATGGAGACAAGATCAACCATTACAGGCATAAGAAAATACAGCACAAGGGAATTACTTCTGGTACAATTCACTTGTGACCTGGTGGAACATTACAGTTTCACATCTCTCATGTTTTAAATGTTTTTGGGGGTAGAGAGCCACAGGGGAGAAGTTTACAAGTGCAGTTCTGCCAGAAATAAGTCACTAAAGGAGATTGCCTCATGCTTTCTTTCTTCTGCAACCACGAATTTAATGAAGAGTGTTGGTTTAGTGTAAAGAGAGCCATATTGCTCCTGATGGAGGCAGAGGGGCTCCATTTATTACAGCAACCCATAATTTCATAGCTGGGGCAGCTCAGGGACAGACAGGAAATCAGAGGTCCTTTGATTCTTCTGCCCTCATATTGTCTTAATGTCTCTGGACACAGGGAGCCAAGACATCCTTGGCATGGGCCCAATAAGTACTTTGTGTTATTCCAAGGATGGATTTGGCTTGGGGGAGTTTCATTTGTTGTGATTTGTTGCAGAATTTGATTTTTATTATTATTTGAAATATACTTTGTTTATTTCCATGTCTTTGACACTTTCCAGAGCAGCTCTTTGCTCATTGTTAGTTTCAGTCAATGATTTCCTGGGTCTGTATCACTTCCCCCTGAAAGCCTTCAGCAGACCCATGCTAGTGCTGCTCTTGGCTGTCACCTGCGGAAATCTTATTCCATTTTCTAATCTTAAAATTGGAAATGCTCTTGGAAAAGAGAGGCTGACCATTTGGGGGATAAAATTTAGAATACATTTACATTCTTGACAGTTGTCTGAAAAGATGTTTAGATGTTGCTCCTACAGGCATGTACATGTCCCCACCAGCAATGTCAAGACAGAGCAGGGTGATCTTATACTCCTCTTTTTCAGGTAGCCAAAGGGGCCAGGCTAAACTCATGCAGTAATTCCAGTTCAAATGGAAAACTAAATCCTAACTCAAGGTGAAACTGCTGCAATTAAAAATCACAGGATCACAGAATCACAAAAAATCAACATGAAACAAACAATACCAGGCATTAGTATTGTCTAGGTGACCAATAATATCGTTTTAAGCCCTTTCCAGTTCTCTAGAAATTAAACTAAACCAATTTGTAGCCCCCCAGCCTTAGCCAGCACTTGCTAGTTTTGAAATAGACATGCTAGTGGTTTATGCAGAAGTGGCTTGGAGTGAGCTTTCTTGTCGCTTTCCATATTCATCATCTTAGATAAGTGAAAATACCTTTAGCTTTTTGATGAGGGGCCATGGTGCTCATCTGCATGCTATACTCTCTGTAGAGGCAGATCTTGCTCCTTGCCCCTATCCAGATAGGGTAAGCCAAGCTTGGAGCACTGGCACTTCCTTTGGGTACTCTGTCCTTCTTTATTGCTGCTGTGGAACTGACAGTTCGAGCCTCATCCATCCTTGGAAATGTGTATTGGGTCATTGCTACCTAGATGTCTTGGCATCTACACAGCTTCTTAGCACAGCTGCTTGCTGTTTCTTCTCTCACTCTGCACCATCGTGCCAGCTAGGAACAAAGTATATTTCCAATGCAGGAGGGATCAGGCTACACTTAAACTACCACTATCAGAAATGCATTACACTTGTTTTTGGTTGTAACTAGGCCTGAATCTCAGTTTTTATAAAGAGATCAATACTGAGCGTGTGTTTAACTGCTACTGCTCTCAGTTGGCAGAAGACACCAATAATCTCTGCTACTTGTTGAGCTAATACATTTGTCACTCCTCATTAGCTTGTAATAGCTTTTACTGCTACTGTTTTTTTTAAGGCTTAGCATGGAAAATACATATATTTTTGCTACCCAGGAACAACTCATCCAGATATGTTTCCTAGCTCTTCTCTGTAGGAGGTAATTTTTAACAGTGAAGAAAACTGCAAGACTCTTCATAATTAAAACAAATAACTTGTTCTGCAACCTATAGGCTCGGACAGCATTTTTAATCTTCAGATTAAAAATGTAACAGAAAACCTCTTGACTATGGAGGAGGAAAATCGGATTGATGTAAAAAGTATGCTTGAAATCAAGACACATTTAATATCTCATCATTTATGGTCTGTTTTAGCTTAAGATGTCTTATTTAAAATCTATTCTCGTTCTGCTTCCATGTCATATTCAATCAGAACAAAACAAAGGCAGAAATAGTTTTAAATGTTAAGACCATTATCTTCAGTGCTGGCTTTGTTGCTAGAAGTTAAATTCTTACCCAATCCATTAAAGGGCATTGGTTTCCCTTGTCATATCTAGTTTTGATCATGAGAAAGAAATGGGAAACAATAAAACCAGACATAATAAGAAACAGATTTTCAGCTTTCTGCTTGTTTTTTTTCAATTTTATTTTATTGGTTTTTCACTCTTGAAAATATCTGAGTAAGAGTTAACTTGATGGTCTGAAAAAAAAAAAAAGAAAAGAAAAAAAGACTTTTTCTCAATTCCTGATGGAAAATTTCCCCTTTAAAATAAGAAGCTATATAAATAGTAGTGTGCTATAAGAGTGCTGATGTGGATTGGGTGGCTGAAGTTCCTGGTGGTGGCTGGCAATATTTCAAAGGGAGACTTACAAAGCTTGCGAGCATATTCATTTCTAAAATGACTGTACAGACTGGATGAAGTCTAGCCTGGAAAGGCTCCTTTCCTGAGCTAGTTTGTCTCACTGGGAATGTGCGTTCACTGAGTCAGGTCCTGAATCCCTGTGCAGGTGAAAATTTATCCATCTTAAGGAAGGAAGGAAGGAAGGAAGGAAGGAAGGAAGGAAGGAAGGAAGGAAGGAAGGAAG
>JACDJE010000143.1:2507422-2567051 GCA_016647715.1 Pavo muticus
AGAAAGAAAGAAAGAAAGAAAGAAAGAAAGAAAGAAAGAAAGAAAGAAAGAAAGAAAGAAAGAAAGAAAGAGAGAAAGAAAGAGAAAGAAAGAGAGAAAGAAAGAAAGAAAGAAAGAAAGAAAGAAAGAAAGAAACAAACAAACAAACAAAAAAGAGTCTAAGTAGTCAGAGAATTGTAACTGATAAGAAGAGCAATGTTATCTGTCCCCTTACAAACTAGAGCAGGAGGCATGAAGCCAAACAGATGTGTCTGGTTTAAAATCTTCTGAAATGTGTTCTGTAAGTGGAGGAAAAGGGTTAAGAAGACTGAAGTTTCTGTTCTACTTTGTTCTCCTGTTCAGTGTCAAACAAGGTCAAGAATATCGCCTACACGATTTGGTGTTGCATTAGCAACACCTTGCTTGCAGGCTTAGCAAGGCATTCCTTATAACATGGTTTTCCAGGCAGAACTGAGCTCTATTCAATCAGTTTGTTTCAACAGAGCACTACGCTATGATGGCATGCAGTAAATGCTGAATTAAATCTTCAGTGAATAAATCACATAACTGCATATTTAGGAGTGTCCCTCTCAGCAAGGATTCACGGGCAGCACTGCAATTGCACTGACCAGCCATATCCCAGGCTGCCTGAGTGCACACACAGCTATGAGCAGTCTCCTGGAAAATTGGCCCTATGAGACAAGGAGAAGAATTGGACATATTTTAAAGTTTAAAGTCGGTGATCAAGATTTACCATCCCTCTGTGCATTCTTCTCCCCATGACTGCCTCAAATTACTCAGCAAAGGTAAATGAGCCTAGAAAGAGGGGAAATGGTTGAAACTGCCTGGAAAGATGTATGTGATTTTGCTGGATTTTTGAGACTTTGGAGATGTCATTTCACAAACTAATAGGGGGAAGTTCAAGGAAATCTTTGCTAGTAAAGGAAAAAGGAAAAAAGAACCTACTCTCAAAAACCCAAACAAGATATGACACAGGAAAAAAAAAAAAAAAAGGAAGAAGTAGTGGCAAAGGTTGAGGCTTTGGAGCAGTTACACCTCTATCTGTGAACTCCTTCAGAAAGCTGCTGACAGAGCTTTGGCATCTGATCATCTCCTAACTGCTGATTAACATAGCACTGTTTTATATTTAACTCAGGCCAGAGCAGGAGGGGCTGGGGGTGGGGTTGAGTTGCTTAAAAGGGGAGCGCAGCAGGAACAATGTTCTTCTGTGTTGGTTCCCTCAGTCTCTCTGCCCAGCTGCACGCCGTTTGATCATTCGTGTTTTCTCTCAATGCATGTTATCTTTAATTAATTGAGTGCCTTGTGGAAAACAAGGTGGGGGAGACAGACAGAGAACAGCTACAGCTACACAATTAATGTGCAAACCAAGTCTGCTGAGTTTACTGAAAGTAAGTGCTGAAGTGACTTATAAGCTTTACATGGTTCATGTTTTGCTCTGAGAACAGACCTGGGAGCTGAGATGGAAGACATGGATTTTGAGGATAAGAAGCCCAAGAAGTACTGCATCAAGACAAAGCACACGGCTATCATCTGTGGCGTTGTTGCTGTTGTAGGTCTTGCTGTGGGTCTTGGTGTGGGATTGAGCAAACCCCAGCAGTCTCCAGAGTACACAGACCAGCCGGATCAGCCAGCAACTTCTCCTCCCACAGTGGATGCAGGTCCCTGTCCTGCTAAAAGTGATGAGTCTGGAGACTGGAGAAATTTCAGGCTACCCACCTATGTGAAGCCTATCCACTATGACCTGGAAGTGAAGCCTGAGATGGAGACAGACATTTACACTGGGACAGTCAATATTTCTATTGCTTTGGAACAATCTACCAGCCACCTGTGGCTCCACCTAAGGGAGACCAAGATTACAGAAATGCCTACACTCAGGAAATCCTCAGGACAGCAAATTGCTCTGACTGACTGTTTTGAGTATGAGGCACAAGAGTACATCGTGATGAAGGCAGAGGAGGAACTTACTGTCGCCGATGAAAGTGATCCCTATATACTCACCCTGAAGTTTCAAGGCTGGCTGAATGGTTCCCTGGTTGGCTTTTATAGGACCACCTACACTGAGAATGGAGAGACTAAGTAAAGCAGATTTTATTTTATTTATTAAACTGTATTCTCTATTCCTGCTTTCTAAGACCTGCTCTTTTCCTGTGTCAGCTTCGCAGACTTGTCTCTCGCCAACTTGCTGACATTTCTGAGCTGTTCTTTCTCATTCCCCTAAGGAAGATGTAGTATTTAAAACCTTTTGGCTGCTGACAAGAGTGGGCAAGAGAGTTGGGGGCTTTATTTATTTATTATTTTGAACATCTTTTTCAAGCTCTACCAGTCCCAGGTTGCGCTTGAGCTTTGCAGAAGGCTCCCTCAGAGAGACAGAGGCACTGAGGCCCATTTTTTATCTGTGTAGTCCAATAAAAAGAATATGGCTCTCATCCCTCTCTCCTGTCACTCCTCAAGGTAATAGTTTTGGTGTGAAGCACTCTTGTGATAGTTTTCCTGACATCGTGCTTCCTTGATGTTGCAAGCCTGAGGAATGTCCGAATTCTGTCACTCCTGCAGCTAGTTTAAATTATGAGTTAGGGAGATCCAAACTGTGAAGATTATCATTGACTTGGAGTTTCTGTGCTCCAGATCCCTTTTTTTTTTTTTTTTTTGTTTTAACATATCAATAGTTATTGTACAGTTAGGCTCATTTAACCTCATTTCACTTCCCAGATTTGTACTGCCTCAGGGGGAGCCTGAAAAAGCCATTGTCCATGCCGAGGCAGTCCTCAGTTAATATACAGAGAGGACACAATGCCACCCATTTTACAATATTTACATTTCTGACGTGATTTATTCCAGCCTTCACATTTTGAAGATAAACTTGGCTAGACTCTCCTAGGGCCCTGTAGCAAGCCAAACCTTGGTCTGTTTTCCAGACACTTCTTTGCCCTCCTGGGACAATGGTGTCATGTGTGTGAGTTGCATCAGTTCCATACAGCCACTGGCAGGCAACACTGGAAGCGGCAGCAGTGATAGGCACCAGCAGCAGCAAATCCAAGAGGCAGAGGAAAAAGCAAGCACTCATTTTTCATATGTAAACATGGTTATCAGATCTGGGAAGCAACCATGTGGAGAACAGCATGAAACCCCACCAATTCTTCTCTTGCTCCTCCAACTACTACCTCAGTGTTTCTCCGATTCAAAGGTGTCTTGATTTTATACAGTGGGCAACTAACACCTTCACAGCAGTTTTAAAGTGTAACCTGTTAGAATTTTTAGAAATTAGAGTATGCTACTTCCATCTTGTTGGTGAAGGATACCTTGATATTAGGTGAATTATCCCATGTTTGTCACAACAACAGAACAGCAGGACCAGAACACAGGTCTCCTGAGTCACAGAGCAGGAGAGGCAATTGCCCATTCCTCAGATAGTGTGAAAAGACAAGGACCAAGCATCTCAGGGTAGGAAGAAAGGAGAAATAATAATCTAAAAAAATCTTACAATGTGAGTATACTTCATTGAGTTTCTACTCCTTGACCTTAGCAAGCAGTCTGAAAATGCTCAAGACAAAAAGGAAGGTGTGTGAGTTTGTTTCTTAGGCTTGAGAAGGGCTCTAATAAGAATGAGTGAATGGTGATTTCTGAGGTGCTTTCAGCGTGGTTAAGTTTCTGGGGCAGAAAAGACAGTGTACATGATAGCAGTAAGTATAGCATTGAAATGAAAGCAACCCCAGCCAGATTTCAAGCTGCTGCTATTTAGCATGAGGGTTGGACTTGAAAATCTTACAAGTCTCTTCTCACCTAAATGATTCTATGATCCTATGACAGTTTAAGGAAGGACGGTGAGGAAAATGTTTTCTTACTTATTAAAAATGTGTTTTGGCTCCTTGGCTCTCTACTCAAAACCAATGCTGACTAGCATTAAATTTTTCTTGATGTTTGCCTGAAGCAGATATTACCCTTGCAACATTTCAACACAAATGGGTACAGATTGGATCAGGTAATAGCAAATGTCAAGAAAGTCCACTAATAGTGGATGCAAGAGAGAAGGGAGCTGAGATGAAAATGAGAGCCAATTTGTAATTAACCTATGCTCCCAGCCCTTCTGGGCAGCATTAGAAGCAGTGGGACCTTTTGAGAAAATTAATTGCCCTGGAAGTCAGCTTCCAGGATAGAGCTATCTATTTGTAAGGGCAAAGGTTTGCCAAAGCATTGCTGTAATGCCTTTTGTTTACGAAATGGGCAGAAGTCCAGACTCTTCTGTTGCTTAGATTCAAATCTCCCACCACGTTCTGTGGAAAACATGTAGACTTGTGATGAATGTGCCTGCAAGTCCAGGAACCTTGGGAGGCTTAGAGAGAAGAGCACCTCGTTCACAAATTCTGTTCAGAGAGATTGTACTGTCCCCATTAGGACAGAGATATTTTCGGACATGCCCACAAGTGGATTTGTAGAGACCTTGGGAACACAGCTGCTTAAATTGATGTGGAAAAGCAGGTAGGAAACAGGAAAGCAGAAACTTTGCGTATGAAGGTTTTAAGCATAGACCTGCCTAGATTCTCCTGAGAGTACCTGAATCCAGCTGTAAGCAATGAAGTCTTTTCCTAAAGCTATTCCTCTGTCTCTGGGCACTTCATTCCCCATTGATGACAGGAGAATAGCAGTCTTCCCCTATTATAAATAATGTAGTGAGTATGAATATAAAACAATTGTGTTGTTTTCAGATACTGGGGAAAGGCACAAGAGTTTTTGCCTAGTATTATTGATTCTTTTAACTCACCAGCTCCTGTCAATGAATGTGCTAAAATCTTCTGTTATTTTTGCATAGATACTACAGATAAAAGAAACATGTCAGGACATCTGATTTTGATTTTACATTGCTATTTGTGGCAATTTATGGTTTCCCTTTTATAGGAATTCTACCTGTCCTCCATAAGAGTGGAACAAGAGGCTTGTAAATGAATACTCAGTTGAGCACATCTCTAACATATAAGAAGATCTGCATTTAGAACTTTATTTATTAGAGAAAGGCAATATTCTGTTGTTGTTATTGTAAGGAAGTGACACTCCTGCCTGTAGCTTAGGAGCAATATTTTCTCGAAAGAAGCAAGGAATATGAATTTTAGGAAAGGCTGATAGAAAAAAAAAAAGCACCTCATTTAGCTCAAGGGGAGAGCTTTATATACTAGGACCTTGTGCTTTGTAAGAAAAAAAAAAAGATATTAATCATAGTTCTAAATGCAGCACTGTTCTATTTTGGGAACAACAGCTGGATGCAATCTCAGCCAGATCTTCACTCATTACTACAGTATTTACAACTGCTACCTCTAGTTCATATTTAAAGTTCTGAATATCAAAAGCAAGTAGAAGGGTGGAAGATACCAAGCAGTGAAGAAAATCTTATCTAAAATCTACATAACACAGCTTGAAAGGAAATTACATCATCTCATGTTTCTAGTGCTACTTCTGTGTAGGCCATATCCTGGATTTCTCATATAGAAATGGCAGTGCTGAGATTTTGCACTGCTGATATCTGTTTGCCTACACAAATATTTGAGGACAGATAATCACCTTCTAGATCAAAAAAGCTATCATAGTGTTATCAGTCTTTAGGAACAAGATATAAATGTGGCAAAATATATAGCCCAATTTTTAAGCAATAGAAGTGAAGCGTTGCCCTGAGGACTTGGCAGTTAACTTCATTGTGAAATAGCTTTCAAATCCAACCAAAAGTAAAGAGTGAGATCAAACAGTTTACCAAGCAAATGAAATCCTATTGAGCCTGAAGTTAAGTTGAATGTTCATTATGCTTTCTGACCACTAACTTTAGAGTTACTATTCCAGTGAGCATAAATGGTGAAAACACAGACATCTTATCTCCAACAGGCTTGTAAATGAACCTTGTTGCTCTAAGTTCCTAATGACCAGTTTAGTATTTAAGCAACATAAAGTAAAGCCAAAGGCAACAGAAACATTGAAAACTTGGTTGTCGAGTGAGCTTGTAGGCTTACTGCAGATCTGTAATTTACGATGTGCACTTTTAATTACTTTTTGGAAAGAAAAACTACCTTAACATATTTGGAGCAGCTATAGAAGCGCTGTCAGAAAATGCCCAACATTCCAGATTAATTGAAGAAGCATCTGCATTCTCTTTCACCATTAATCACTGGAGAACACACTCTGCCACTGAACAGTTCATTAATGGGGGAGTCTAATGCCACTGTGAGAAGCAAGCATACAATATGAACTTTCACAACCTTCACCTTATTTTTTTCCATGACTCCTCATCATCTAGATCCTCCAGCAGTTTTTGCAAAAGTGAGATATCTTTCTAAACCCACCCCAACACAGCAAACACAACACCAGTTCTGTGCGAGGATGTTTACCTGGAATTTTCGTGCTTTCATGCAGTTTTCTCATTGGAGTCAGGGAAGTGTAACAGCAGCAGGAGAAAAGTGCATTTGGTAACTATAGAGAAAGATACACATAGGCAGGGTGAGATTTCAGAGGCACCTATGCAATTCCAAGGTGTCTTCCTGGAGGTGTTCAACACTCCAATCTCAAGATGAATTCTAAACAACACATGCAGTTACTTAAATAAATTTCCTTAGGTGAGGACCTAAATTTCTTTCTAGATGATACCATCAGTAGTTTACTTTAGGCACAGACATCAGTGGGAATGCTCAACAGGAAGGTGAGCAAATTTTTTACCACCCGGGAGGGGTCATTTGTCTCTTATTACCTGGCTCCTAAAAATACTTCATGATGAGTAATTGTCTTTAATTTTTCCTTTAAACCCTAGAGGATGTTGATGACAGATTTTGTGGTACACGTGTTCCGCTAGCCTATATATGATGTTAACTTGTGTGTTTCTGACATCATCACCTATTTTTATGAATGGGCAAGTACATAAAAATATTTGTACTTGATTTTAGTTCATGAAGTTGCTAAATACTTATGCATTGCAGATAAGATTCAAAAAGTGTGCAGTGAAGGCTTAGAACAATCTGCCAATCTGTTTTTTGTTTAAGGAGCATTGCAGCTACTGATCACGAGCCAACAGATGCACGGAAATCATTTCCTTGCTTTGATGAGCCCAACAAAAAGGCAACTTACAATATATCTATCATCCATCAAGATGCGTATGGAGCACTTTCAAACATGCCAGTACAGGTATGTATTTCCCAACTCTGCTGCCTACAGGGAATCGTTCTGTAAAGCCAGTGGATCACAAAGTCCTTGTATGTTTACAGACTCTACCACCTAGGCACTGTAAAACTAACGGTTAATAAATATTCCATAAAATACAACTGGTGGTTTGGTTAGAAATCCCAGTGGCCAGTCAGCACACAACATAACAGTACAGAGCCAAATTCAAAGCAGATATGACATACATCTTTTCTTTAGCTAGTTAGCCCTTTCCTCGGATAGTCTAGATGAGTATCCCCTACTAATCGTATGCAGGTACTGGCAGGTTCTTCAGTCAAACCAGGTGGACTCTGAGAAGAAATACTCTGGAATACATCTGCTTCCTCAGTGGGGAGTCTCTTAATAATCACTAACTATGTAATGTTACAAAGCAAGGACTTGCTGATCACAACCTAATGGCAAAGGAAACTGCTAGCAGGAAAGTCTAGTACTGTTACACTGAATACCACAGAATCTAAAAATCCCTCTGTCAGATCAGGGCTATGGACTCCTGTCAGTCCACCCTGACTGTAATTTTCTAAATAATCTATTTCTGGAACTGCTGCATCAAATTCCAAGTTTGGAATGAAATTCAATGGCATAAGTTATCTATCTCTGGGCACTCTGGAAGAAGACTGAATGGCTTTCAGCAGAGACAGCTTCAAATGAATAGCTTAACTGAATGCGTAGTCCAGTGTCTAATTTCTAATGAGTGTGTTCTGAAGTGGGAGATAAAGTGCCAAGTCCAAAAAAAAAAACTTCCAGCCTTGGAGCTGTTGACATTTGCATCTTCCCAACCACTCCCTATCCAGAAAACAAACAAAGGTCTGCTTTGCTGTGTACTGTTTTATTTAAGGAGTTGCCCAAACCTTAACTATGCACTTGCAGTGTAGCTGAGAGAGCTATTACCAATCTGACACAGCAGACTCACAGATCTCTTGCAAATTTAAATCTCCAACCTATTGTTATTAAAAATATTTTTAAGATACCTACAAGAGAAGCAGGTGATTTGGTAAACAACACATGAAAGGAGAGCATTAGTGGTAGCTTTCTTTAAAGAACTCAGATAAGTGAGGGTACCAGCATGGGAGGTGAGGGGGTAAAACTAGTTGTTTTCAAGATTTAGTAGCTTTTGAGATTTACTGTAAATCTTAAAGTGTGGACCTTGTCTCTAGTACAAACATTAAAATTAAGCTTTCAAAGGGCTAGGTACTGCTTGTTAACTAATTTGCTAAAATCCAAATACAGACGGAAACATTATGCCGGGTTTATCCTAGGGTTTGACTAAAAGACAACAACAGGACAATTTTGGTGAGATTACAAGGTCGGTTGCCCTGTTCTTTGCAGTGAGGGATCTCTGGGGAATCAATTAAATGGATGTAGCAGTAGTTTGTAAATGCGGGACATGTTGTGCGTTACGTATCCCATAGCAGCTTTGGTGGAGTGGAGTTTTATAATCCACGTGGCAAAATCAATCCAGCAAAGTCAGGACCACGTACAACTCATTTTCATTTTTCACTGGAGTAAATTTTGTTTAACTTTTTTTCGGTGAGATTCTGACTTTGTTGAAGGCACAAAATATAGTAAATTAGAGTCAAATAGTGGAAAAGTAGATTGTGAATATATCTGTGAAAAAAATTTTACTCATGAATTCATATTAGTGGTAACATCCGCTATGCATGGATTATTTACATTGCATTTATAACAAATGAACCTTGTAAAGTACTGAATCTCTAGTAGAAGATTAGTGTCTTTTATACACTGTTTGCCTTTCTATTTTAGTCATCCAGACAGAAGCTCAAAAAATTATCAGACTGTTAATAGTAGATAATGGATAGCAGAAATTAGTATTTGGAGGATGAATCACATGAAAAATGCTTATGAATTTGTTCATAAAGTTCAGCAGAGAAAACCTAGAGTGCTTTTTAATTAATATACAAAATAAAAGCTACGATCAGCTCCATGTCTTAAACAACCCACCAATTATCAATGCTAACAAGTTCGAGATAGATAGATTTATTAGTGTAGACTTTAACCTAACATCTTTGCATTCCCTGATACCTACGTGTTGCACAGATTTAAAAGAGGACAGAATCCAGAGTTTCCTCTGACCTGTCCACAGGGATATTATTTTATGCAACTATTTCAAGAACAAAACATATTGAAATACAGTGGAAAACTCCTGCTGGCAAAATTCCTATGCATATGAATGATTTCAAATCCTTTTTGCAAAATTAGAACCAAGTAAACTTATTTAAGGGAGAAAAACAAAGTCTCTTTTTGTTTATTTTGTCTGTTCTCATGCCATCAGAAATGGGATGCCAAAAGAGATAAATCTGGAGAGGTGATTTATCGTATCTATGTAGTCTTACCTCTCAAAAAAATATTATACCCTCTTTTGCATATGCTTGCAATTTCAAAATCAATTCTTCCTTCATTTCTGCAGGAAACTGTATCAATGGGTAATGGCTGGAATCGGACAACTTTTCAGAAGTCAGTTCCCATGAGCACTTACTTGGTATGCTTTGCAGTGCACCAGTTTGAGTGGGTAGAGAGAAGATCTGCTAGTGGAATACCTGTAAGTTCTATGACCAAACAATTCAGATGACAGATATACTGTAATTTGCGCTTTTATTTTTAATGAATCAGCTCTCTTTATAACATAAGCAGGACTCTTCCCTTTCCTATAGCATATTTTACATGGCAGATCAAACTAAGTGTTCACAGTGGTCCCTCCAGTCTTCTCTACACCCAGTATTTTTCAGTCTTTCTCCCATCTCAGTGAGGTCCCAGCTGGTGCCTCTCATACAGGCACATAGGGAGGAAGGAATGCTAGTGCTCCAATCTCATCCTTGACTTGAAGCCCAGAGGCTGAGGGAATGTACAAATCCAAGGATGCAAGAGATACACGCAGAGATACAAACACTTTTAGTTTTTAGAACCTTAAGAGGTATGAATACATACTGAGTGTGATGTCTGTCATATTTACAGTGATGGGGGCATAGAACTACCATGCTATGCGCAATTGCATGTTGGCTACAATATTCTTTGTTTTGCAACAGTAGCTAAAGGTAGCTGCCACAGTGCAAGTACAAATACATACAGAAGTGACAGTGCCTGGGTATTTGGCCGGTACCCTAATGACATATGTTTGAATCTGAATCCATAAAATCCAAGCTCCTTGGTTTAGATGCAACAGACACAACTGTTTGAATCCAGTTCTGGCTTGGATTCAGTATGAATCTTCTGAAGGTGCAGCTGATCAAGCATAAGCAGATAAATTTGAATCTCAAACTGACAGCATAGAAAGAATTTGCTCCTCAACCTAAGTTCCTTACTTAGCCTAAAACTAGTCTGGGATGCTCACTGTTGGTTATTTATTGGTTTATTGTTTTTCCTCATGAGACAGAGGGTGATGCTAGAGCTGTGTGCCTTGAATGCTTCCCCTCCTCTCCCCTCAACAGTGTGACATGTGCTCCTGTGGTCCAGCTGGCAGCTCTTCCCTCTTCTGGAGGGAAAGATGCTAATGGATGTGGAAGCTAGAGCATAGCCCCAGCCATGTCACTCCTCCCTTAGCAAGAAAGCTGCTTCTGAGTTTCTCTGTCCAAAGAAGGATGGCAAATTCGGGTTGTCCACTGATATGAAAATTTGCCTTGTATAAAGCACCAGAGTGCTGAGCCAGCTCTCAGTAGAGACGTCCTGGCATAGCACTGTGCAGAGGCCTCCATCCTCAGCACCTCTGCTAGCATCATGCTGCAAACTTATTTTAATTCTTGACAACTGAACTGAAGCCGAATTATACTTAGCCAAAGAAATGGAGTCTGCCTTGAGTTAGTGATGCAATACTCTTAGATACCTGCTATTTGGTTTAGTTTGCAAAATAAGAGAAAGTTTCAGGATGTTCAGCAGCATGGTTCTGTTAACAAGATGCTTTTTGGCTTGGCTGTCCACTCATTGTCAGGAAAAGAACTTTGATACTTTCACCTCAGTAGATATCCTCTAGAGTTCAGCTATTTCAAAAACAGGAATTTATGCAGCAGTAGAATCATAGCGTTATTTGGATTGGAAAAGAACCTTGAGATCACCAAGTCCAACCACCAGCCTGACCTACCAAGCTCCCATCACTAAACCATACTCCTTACTGCCATGTCCACATGGTTCCTAAATATCTCCAAGTATGAGGCCTCCACCTCTTCCCTGTGCAGCCCATCCCAACACTTGACCACACTCTCCCTGAAGAAATTCTTCTTAATGCCCAATCTAAACCACCCCTGGTGAAACTCGAGACTGTTTCCTTGTGTCCTATCCTTTGTCACCTAAAAGAAAACTGAAGGGAACTTTTGTAGAGCAGTGTTGTAGAAAAAAATGTAAAAGAAGCATTGAAGACACGAATGCTGAAGAAGGCAGAAAACTTTGCTTTCTAGATATAAAAGCTCACTTACTAACTGTTCATCCATGCTACACTCCAGATTATGGATTTGCTTAGCTGAGCTATGAGATATTGAGATCTGTTGATTGTTGGGAAGAACATTCCATAGTTTGCTATATAAATTGTTAGCAACAAATCATCCAATGGAAAGTATCCACATGATCCATATATTTCTATCATAAACAACAGCAACAGCATGTAACTAACTCACAATACATTATTTTAAACCTCTGCCATGGGCCCTGAAAATCATTACCCTAGCAAAGACCTTAACAGAATCCATGTTGGAAAACATGCCCACAGCTGGAAACAACTCTCCTGATCTAATTATCTGTCAGGTACCAAATGTCTACTTTGGAAAAATCACAGAAGAGATTACAAGAAGAAGAGATTTGAAACTCAAAGTCAGTTCTAGTGTACAATGAAGGTTTTGGAATCCATTAATATGGATCAGCTAGTGGACTGAAGACTGCTAAATTGGGTAAAGAGCTTACTGAAGTATAAATTGCAGATTGTAATTGCAAACTGACCCTGAGGGAAATCCCTTGGCTGGGATTGATGCCCGATTGAATTTCATAAGCTTTTTTTGGTTTCTTTTTTTTTTTTTTTCTTTTTTTCCTTTCTTATTTCTGATCACTTTCCATCCTCCCTTCACTGGAGGAAGTGTAATTTCATGGTATTGAAACCAGTGTCTTGTCAGGCTCAAAGAAGACTCCTAGTGTAGGGCAGCTTCTTTGCTCAGTTTGAATCCTAAATGCCTGGCTATAAGACAGGACTGAGGAGTAAACAAGCCGCACCAACACAGCCAGAAAAATGTGGCCCATTCATAAGAGACACAGAGCCTACAAAAACACAGACCAGTTATCCCAAAGGCAGAAAATTCACTCAACGCCACAGACATTCAGGGACAGGGAAGACAACAATCTACAGTTCCTGCAAGCACAGCACAGGTTATATACCTAGGAGTACTGCGACAAAGAGATTGAGAGGAAAAAAAGGCTCTTCTGGAGTTCTGAAGGGGAACTTTGTCTTTCCAATGTGGAGATAATATCTCAAAAGGCCTTTTCACACTGTAGGACTACTCATCATGATTATGGATACCGTAAAGACTTTTGGGCTCAAGGTTTCCTATTATTTGACAGTAACAGTCAAAGCAGTCCCAGACACCAAACCCAAGGGTGGAAAATCCAGCACTCAATACACCATTTTTTTGCCTTCATCAGAAAATGCAAGTTCAGATATGCAAAAGGAACATGGAAATGATCACCCATTGCACATGGAGCTAAAAGATGTGCCTCCTGAAAGGGATGAGATCTGTCCAAATTAATGAGCAAATCAGATCAAGAGGATTTCCTTCAGGATGCTTGTGCAGGTATCCTTTTTGAGAAAACAAGGCCTAGAAGAAGGAGAGGCTGGTAAGGCACTCAGGTCCTTGCCCAAGTTTGAAGTGGGGAGATGGCCATTGCCAGCTTCTGGAAAGGGGTGTTACCGGTTTTGCAGTTTAGGCATACTGTCAAAAGCATGCTCAGATAACACTGACTTTGTCTCTCTTATGTATGAATTTTGAAAAAAAAAAAATATCATTTGACATTTAAAACAAAATGGCATTTAACTTTTTTTGAATGTCAGGGAATAGAATTCAGCATTCAGGACAGTCTTAGAGAAAAAAAAATGCAGTGTTATAGGTGTGCATGTTAAATTATTTTTCAATGCTTGCTACCTTCTGGTTCCTCTTAACTGAAAACTACCCTAATTGTCTCTTTCTATTTTACAGCTGAGAGTTTACGCCCAGCCACAGCAATTACACACGGCAGAATACGCAGCAAATATAACAAAAATTGTGTTCGACTTCTTTGAAGAGTACTTTAATTTGAGCTACTCTCTTCCAAAATTAGGTGATTATTAGTACTTACATTTTTCACTTTGTTAATTCACTGTCATTATGTTTCTCCTACTGTTCCCTGTGCTTTGGTGGAAAACAGAGCATGAAAGTGTTTGGTTGCTACCTGCTAATATTCTTTCAGGATGTAGAATTGTACCCATGTAGTTCTTCAATGTCATGGCGAGAGACTTGGTCTCAGTAACAGGTTGGTTATCATTTCTCACAGATGAACTGAACCTGGCACAGTTATTTTAGAGTGAATGTGGAATACCAGAGGAATCAGCAGAGGAACAAGATAAGCTAAAATAAAGCCAGATTAAGTTTGAGGAAAACATGTATCACTTTGATGAGAACTTCTAGAAAAAAGTCAGCAATGAGATAAGTAAAAATATAAACTGCCAGAGAGTATATCATACTATATACTAATTTCTTTGCAAAGTGGATGTGTAATCACTTTTTAGGAAGATGAAAGTAGTCCAGCATATAAATTCAAAGTTGCTACTGCTGGACTGACAAAAGACAGAGCAAAACAAGAGCAGGTAAAGTATCAGATGATGCCCATGATTACAAAATAACCCCGAAAAAAAGTAACATTGGGCAACCTTTAACTTGGGCTATCTGAACCGTGGATCTGATTCATGCAGTTTGAAGTAATTAAGTTGGGAATGTAATCTGAGTTGTGAAAATGCATTGGAAACATCCCCTCCTAAAGCCTCCAAAGAGGTAATTCAATCAGATTCATAAACTTAAGAGGCTAGGGGAATAAAATGTAACATCTAACAGTCTAACTTACATTACTTCAATGATAGATACTTACCTCCTTTCAAAATATTGGAGAGGTTTACTGGAAATATCCATTTGCATTTCAACAAAAATTGAATTAGGAAAGCTAGTACAGCATGCTGTCATTTCACACACTGGTCACTATTAATAGTTGGGACTACCTCTCTCTCATGCTGCATATCCAAGCTTTCATTTCCATAAATGCCTGATGATTTTGCACATCAGCACATGATTAGAGATCTGTCTGCATTCCAGGACTGGAAACACCAGGTCAGCAGTATCAGAGGGTAGATGCTCTTGTAACTTTTATATTGTTTTTCTCAGAATGTCTATTTGTTGGGTCACAATTTTCAACTTACTGCATTGTTCCCTCAGTATTAGAAGTCATCTAGATCAAACCTGATGAATCAAATTTGTTTCTGCAAAATGTTTATTGAGATATTTCCCTGAGTTATGGCTTCTGGAATTGCCATTCTCCTTGCAACGCTCATTTTGACACTCTGTGGAGCCCCTGCCAGACTATTGCCTTTGATTCTATAATCAAGTTGTTTAAATTAAAATTACTAATTTCTGTCTTCCATTAGGGTGCAGTGATGGCTGTTTGTTCTATTCAGTTTAAATCCATCTGTACTTTTTCACTCACTTGAGGGAAGGTTGTAGTCATTATTTGCAGAAGAAAATGCCAGTCCAATCTAATTCACAATTCTCATTTAAACATGTATTGATTACTGACCATGAAGGAGTGACCCTCACAAATTGCCAGGAGTAGAAGCAGATGTTGTTCACTGCATGGGGGATTTACTTCAGTTAACATGTCAATAAAAATTTTTAATACAACAGAATGACAAACGATGACATGCCTCATTATGCTACAGATAGTTCCAGGTGGTTTACAGCCTACAGCACATCCCCAGATAATACTATTAATTTCTGGAACCAAAATTAAGTAATGTATGATATGCACGCTCTCAGGTGGTGGCACAACATCCTGTCTCAGGACAGATGCTCAGCTAGTGCAACTGATTGTAGCTCTGTTAATCCCAGCAGAGCTCAGGCGCTTGCTATCAGCTTCTATAGGCCAGTCCTGTGCTTCTTAAGCAAAGGTTATGGACTGCAGTCCTCAGCAGTAAGCCAGAGCCATACACAGCAAGCAAAACAGGCTATGAAAAAGCAGAAAGAGGGCAATTCAGCTGGCTTAAAAGATACAGTAATAATCATGTTCTCTGTCTTTCCATACAGACAAAATTGCTATTCCAGATTTTGGAACAGGTGCTATGGAAAACTGGGGGCTGATCACATACAGAGAAACAAACTTACTTTATGATCCCAATGAGTCCGCTAGTTCCAACCAACAGAGAGTGGCAGCTGTGATAGCCCACGAGCTCGTTCATCAGGTATGTTTTAGGACACAGTCCATTTTTTAAAGTGTTTTAAATGTGTAGTAGCAATTTTTTAATTGGGAAAATTGCATTAATTAATTGCATCTCAGGATACTCTGTGTGTGCTCACACATTGATGGCAAATATCACATTAAAACTACTCCCTGATAGAACTTTACATTTCAAGAACTACTATACTGCCTTTGAATTTTTCTCAGGAAATTAGATGCTTGGGTCCATACGGTGAGCCAGCTTCTGAAAATCTGTCTGAAATGTCTTAAATGAACTAATTTGCATGTGCAGATGTCTCTTTTGGGCAAGCAAATAGGAACAACCATACACTCCGGTGGCTGTCTGAAAACATCTGTACAAGCACAAATCATCAAATCAAGAGGAAGATACTAAAAATATTTTCAGTGGCACATGAATCATTAGCGATCTCCCCAGTAACATGTAATTTTATAATAAAAAGTAAATTTTTAACATCAGGCAAGGGCTGAATTCCAATTTAAACCCCAGAATTAGGATAATTTTCATCTGGCAACAGCAAGAAATGTAAACAAATATGCTATCTGAAGATGTGAAATACAGAAATGTACATTTACTACTCAGCTAAAACTACTTATTTCAATGTTTATAATTACAGTGGTTTGGAAATATTGTGACAATGGACTGGTGGGATGACTTGTGGTTAAATGAAGGATTTGCCAGCTACTTTGAGTTCCTGGGAGTAAATGTTGCAGAACCAGATTGGCAAATGGTAATTACTTCTGTCTTGTAGAAGAGGTTGGCAGGGGTGGGGGGAGCATTTTGGAAGAGCACATGTAATGCTATAATGTGATGGAAAGCACAGCAATGATAGCAGAGTAGCAAAGTCCTAGGCTGCAGCAAGTGAAGGATATGCTCAAACGCAGCAGATATGGACACAGAAACAAAGGAAAGAATCTGCTTACCCTCAAAAGGCCTCTGATAGGCAGGGATCTCCAGCAGAACACCCTTCCCTCCACTGCCAAGCCTTAAATGAGATCTGGGAAGGAGTGGATCCTTGCTCCACCCCTTCTGGTCACTCAGGTGCATTGCTTGCTGAGCTGCCCTGGGTTGGCCCTGACTTCCCACCAGGTGCTCAGTCACTGGTTCAAGCCATGACTTAGCATTTCCAATACAGTATAAAAATTAGGCAACAATGATGAGGATTTAAAATATATTGATTAAAAAACCCCACAACAGCAATGTAGTACCGTGCAATATAAAGAAAAAGTTGGATTAAATAATTCGACCTCCTCATATTATAGTTTGAAACTAATCAAAATAAACTTTGTAAAATTTTAGTCCACTGGGAACAGTTATCCCTTTTAACAAGTGAGTGAAGAATTTAGTTATTATTATGGCAGATGGTATCTAGGTGGATTCTGTGCAGAGCCTTAGAGCTGTTGCGAGGTTGTTTAAAGATCCAATGCTGGAAGATGGAGAATCTCATTTATTTAGGTAGTTTGGCTGTAGTACCTCTTCACAACTCAAAGTGCCCCTAATCTGCACAAAGTAAAGTTAAGCAGTGACAGTGAATGGCCTGCGGTGCTAACTGCAGCAAAAACAACTCCAGTTGCTTCCAGGTCTTCCAGACAAAAAAGGGTAGCCTTAAATAATCATTACGCTGTGAGGAATGATAGCAGCATGAGAGGAAAGTGAGGTTTCTGCCAAACAAATGTGATGGCACATAGCACTCATACTTCCCCCAGCAGTAATGACATTCTAGTTTGCAGAAAATGTACAACACACACTCTGGAAGGAAGTTGGCTAGGTGCTGCAGAGGTTGAGCCAATCATCAAGTCTAGCGATGTCTGGAGCAGGCAGCACCTACCTGCTACTCCACAAATATCTCTTCTTATTATGTTATATGAGGCTGAGGGCAAAAAACATTCTTGCACTTCTTTTAGACTTTGAAGTAGGAGATCTGTTGTGCTGCTTCCATAAGAAAAAAAAAACAACTTTCATTACTGAGCCTAGAATTTATAAGTCCTTTTCATATGTAGATGTCATTCATTTAAGACTGAGCACCATTTCAGCATTTTTATCCTATTGAGCATTAGAAGAGGAAAACTAAATTGAAATTTAGTCTTGTACAAATATTGGTTAAGAAGTAAGGGGATTTTGCCTATAGACTACTTTATCTTTTAAGAAATGATAATTGCCAGTACAATGGAGAAGCCTGCTTCCCTCCCCCAGCTCCATTTTTGCAAGAAGAGCCCCTAATGCTTTGAGACATTGTCACACTGCTCAAGTCCGTAACACAGGCTTCTTTTATTCTTACTGGGGGCTTTACTGTGGTATGATACACATGGGAAATGGGATTTGCAAAAGGTGATTTATCATAGTTAAGGAAAAAATGTATCCCTGACACCTCAGATGTAAAGTATGAATTTGCAAGTCCTCTTTAAAGGATGTGACATTCCATTCCATCTCCAAATGCCTCCCCCTGGAGAAGCTGCAGCTCAAGCCACTTATTTTGTGAAGTATATAGTTCCTGCTTTGTTCATCTTCTGACGTCTTCTCTTTTTCAGCTTGAACAGGTTTTAATCGATGATGTGCTTCCTGTAATGAAGGATGACTCTTTGCTTTCTTCCCACCCAATTGTGGTTGATGTATCAACCCCAGCTGAAATCACCTCTGTGTTTGATGGGATATCCTACAGTAAGGTAAGACATCCTCCTGCAGTGACTTCAGCTGCAAAGGAAGTAAAGGCTTAGGAGAGAAGATAAAAGGTCAGAGGAGTTCATAGCCACAGTTACTAAGCCAGCAGGGGTTTTGTTTGCACAGAGCTTTTCTCTGGGACATTCCCTGTTGTCACTGATGATTCAATCAAAAGTGATGGTGAGAGTAGCTACTGATACTAGCGGTATCTGTTACTAGTAATACTAGAGTTAAAATTATATTAAGCCGGTCACTAAAGCTGCTCCCTCTCCCATCACCTTATGTGTCGATGCAGCCCAGTTAAGTCAAGACAATCTAAAACAAGGGCAGATGTCCATGTGCCCTCTATATTTCCCAGGGCAACTCTCGGACACCATAACTTCTATTTTTATGAAGCAAGGGAATCAAGCAGTGAAAATAGTAATTTTTTGTCTTGTGTTGCTCAAAGGATCCCAGGCACCCTAGAAGTCTTAACAAATATGGGCTATCACCAGCCTCTGCAAGCACTGTCCCTAAGCTGGGAGATGTTAAATTCACAGTTCATGGAGTGTTGTGGAGCTCAACCAGCCATCTCCCATACCATGTTACATATGATGTTGATAAACATGGTTGTATTGACAGCTTCCTTATGATCATCTGTGGTTTCTATCTGATGTTTTCACTGAACATGCAAAATCCACCATTGTTAAGTCCTCCCTGAGTTCTCATTACCAACTAGAGAAAAAGCATGTATTTCATTGATTTTAGCTTACTCGTGTTTCAGCTAAAATCTATAGCCATAGGTATTACTTTCATTAGCTAGACTTGATCCATCCATTTCCATCAGTTTTCTGTTTTCAACTGTTAAATCCTCTATCCAACAATACAATCAGTATTTATTGCATCATAAATTCCTCACACTCAAATCATAAACCATACAAAAACCTGTGTTGTATAACACTGACATTCTTAAATCAAGCTAACGAAAGTCAAGAAAACATCCAGAGTTAAATCAAATACACTGGACCAAAATGTACTTTATTGCCTAAGCAAGAGGCACATTTTTGTGCAGTTTGAAAAAAAACAATGGAGAAAAAAATCATAGCTTTAACTCATCTCTTTGTGCCTAGATAATTGCTACATTACTTTTTTTTTTTTTTAAGCAGAAACACTTGAGGACTCATGCATTGTTTGGGAACAGTCTGCTTGGGATATAATTTGGCTTGGGATATAATTTGGCTTGAATGAGAAAGTCTTCACGTAGATTTAGCTCAAATTACTGTTGGTATTTATATATAAATGCATGGCAAAATTAAATTGTTTCTTTTTGGTCTTATTTTGGCTTCTCTTTAGCATTTTTCTTAGAAAAACAATCTCCTCATGATAATATCCATCAATAAACAAATAAAGCATAATTTGGAATGTTCTCTGTTAGTTTTACCAGAGCAATTACAAGGCTTATACGATCCTAGCAGTCTAATGAAATGCCTCAGGGTCTGTGGAGCCATTGCAGTGTGTTCTGTAAATGAACCTCTAGCTGCTGCATGGTCAGGACAGCGTTATGCACTAGGAAAACCATACTAGAACAGAGCTGGGTGAATGCATAATTAATATAAATAATTGCATTCCAGTGTAATCATCACTCTTAATGCAGAAGATTGTGTTAAAATAATAATGATTTTTTTTTAAAATCTTTGTAATTCAAGCATTGATTACCTTTCTAGAAAACAAATATTTAAGAGTTCTGCTGGAAATTTTCTCTTGGGAGCCCCACTGTTTTGGAACCTCCCAGCCAAAGAAGCTTAGGATTAAAAGTTCCACATTTCCATTATATGCATTCCAATCATATATTTGGCAATCGCTCCAAATCTATCAAAGCAGAGACATCATCAGATGTCAGCTATTCAAGTTAAGGTTGTTCTCTTGAATCATCCCAAATATCTGAAATACAGAGAAGTTCAGAAAACACTGGGGTTCCTATAACTAGCAATTTTGTTAGCATGGGTTTTTCCTCAAATGCATTCTGTTATTAACTTTAAAGGTTGGACATGAGAAAAGACTGAAAAGCAACTGTATTGAGATACAGCAACTAAATGCACACTGCAATTTAAAGGAAAATAAAACTCCACTGGCCCCAAATGCTTGCTCAAGTGCATAATTCTCCTCTGACTTTTAATATAAATGGGAGGGGATGGTCTATGGTTATATCATATAAGAAGTGGCTGATAAATAAAGGTGAGATACCCTACTGCACACACATAGCCTTACGATCACTGTTAATCATCAGTAGCCTTATGACAGAACAGACATCTATTAGTGGCTAAGTTTCATTCTACCATTTACTGAACATACCTTGTGTCAAATAGATTAAGTTACTATATCAGAAAGTGTCATCTACTAACCACCTTGATTTCACAACAGCAGCTGGAAAGCATTCTGAGGCATACCTCTTCAGTTACTCTCTTGAGATAAGTGCAGCCAAGTTTTTATTCTCAGACACATAAATAAGGGAGACAGGATTTACCAAGAACTCATATAACATTTGTGTTTTCTTGGGACAACTGGATTTTTAAACCATTCATAGTATTAGTCTTTCAGCTGCCTTTTGATTTAGTTGGGAAAATGAAAATGCACTAATCCCCAAATCATATTTTGCATTTTAGATTTGTGTTGCACTGCTTTTCACTTTCCTCATTTTTTGCCTATATTGTTCTTTGACCCTCACTGTTCTCTGCTTCTTTCATCTGTATTCCCTTTGCTTCTTTCTTCTTTTGAGGTCCTAGTTACTTCTGTAACACCAAAGTCAGTTACTTCTCCGATCCCAGTTCTACCCTACTTCCAATACTAAAGCTGTTACATCACTGATCAGCAAAACTCATTGTGAACATGGAGCTGATATCCCCAATATGTGATGCCCCCAGACTTGCAGCGTTTTATTTCCCTACCCATGAGGCATTAAATAGAGCTCACTTCTTTGCTCAGGCTGCTGGGCTGGATGGGACTGGCTCCCATTTGAAGTGCAACAGGGAGCCCCACCTGTATGAACTGGCAGAGTAGTGGGATAATCACACCCAGCAGCAGGCATCTGATCACTACTAAAGACCAACTCTCACATGCAGAATCAAATTTGTGCAGGCAGTGCTGCAAAGGAATGAGATAAAACACTTCCTTTGTCAGATGGATAGTTTCTACTTTTGCTTTATAAAATATTCATTCATATGTTGCTTTTCAGATGAATAGAAATCCAATGTTAAAGCAGTGTGAAATGACCTTCTTCCCTTTGCCTTCAGGGTGCATCAATTCTCAGGATGCTTCAAGACTGGATTACACCAGAACTCTTCCAGAAAGGGTGTCAGGTATGAGTGGCACCAAAACATGCCAGGAGGGCAGCCCTTCCTCATGAGGCAGTAGCAAAGTCATTATTCAAAAAGCGAATATGAGAAATTCTGGTATTAGTAGGAGAAACATTCAGCTTATTTCAGTGCTGAGTGGACAATGTTGAGGGAAAGTTCCACTCTCCCACAAAATAGGAACTCAAACTGCAGGAAGATTTGATAGTCTGGAAACGAGGACCAAAATCTATGATGGCTGATAGCAGAGAAACCTCTTAAAACTGTGGGGTTGATCCTGTTGTCAGCTAGATTTCCGTCATTCAGCTGTAAAGCATGTCTGCAGCTTTATGCAACCAGCTGACCCCAGCCAGCTTTGCGGGGAAATTCTTGCAGATGTAAGCTGCTCCATGTGTGATGCCGGGGGCACCAGACTGAGGGAGCAGAGGTAGCTGGGAGTAGAAATGGGAGATGTTGTCTAGTTCATAGTTTCCTCTCCTGGAGGAAAAAAAAGTGGTGCTTCTGAACTACAGAAATGGAAAATAGCATAGAGGAGACCATTCAGAAATAAAGTTACCTGCTCTTTCCTTTGAATCAACATCTGATGTCTCTGAAAAGTTACAATGCAGATTTACCAAATATGCTCTTAGTTCCTCCCCTTCTGGAAAGCACATTTATGGGCAGCTACAAGAAAGTTGTATTTTCCTTGTTTTTTTCCTTTCATATATTCAGTCAGGACTGTCCTACAATATAGGAAAACCACCTTGCCCACCAAAGATAAATGCTTCTTCTTTACTCAGTGCTTTCAAAACATAAAAATAGGTAGCTGTAGCTAACAATGAGACAAACAGCACCATCTACTGACTAAACCTCACCAGGTCCAGTTAACAGGGTAGGAAAGCACACATTAAACTGACAGAAAAGGCACAGGACAGGAACTGTGTTTAAAGCTGACAGATACACCATTATTTCTTATAATGCTATTTTTTCCATTCCATTTTGATCACAGCTTAGAGGTGACCAGACTTCTCTGCTTCCACAGCTAGTGAAATCTTCTGAACTAGCTTCTCCATTATAACAACCTCTTTCATTATACAGAAAATTGCAGCAGAGTATGCTGTTGTCCATTCAAATGAAATACAAAGAACACACAAACGTGCTGACTTTCAGCATTATGGGGTATATACAGAGCATGTTTATCAGATGAATATGGATCCATTTAATCATGTGGTAATACAAGATGAATGAATCAGGGAGTTTTATGCTCAGAAACATCTCTTCAATGAGCAACTTTACCTTCCCTAATGTTATTTTTGACTTTGCTGGTTTTCTCCTTGAGATGGATATACTTAACACAATTGTTCACAAGATGTGAAGTTCTTGTCTGGAAAATATATGTAGATACACATGTAGGAGCGTGTATATACATAAATCAATCATAATGTATTATGAGTGATTTAAAGTATTTCAATACTTTCCCACCTACAACATTATCACTAGAAAATGCTTCTTTTTATTTAACAGTATTTCTGAGGAACTTCTCCATATTTTCACCTTAAGCAAAGCTAGAAGCATTGCTTAAAGCATCTGTTTCCCTCCTGTACCCATGAAATTAAGGAAATAGATCTCCTTTTCTAGAACAGCCTAAAACATTCCAGGGGTATTGTACAGGAATTCTGTTGTGAATGCTGCCTGTAAAGATGGAGAAATAAACCAGTGTACAATTAGATTAAGGTGCCTCCAGGTTCAATAAAATGTCACCCACAGATACTCCATGAAACCAATCTTATTTGATTACATGTACTGTTTTCATAGGTGACAAAGAACTGGTAGTATTTTTAGTCTTCTACCTCCCTCTAGGCATATTTGAAGAACCACCATTTCCAGAATGCCAAGACACAACACTTTTGGGAAGCTCTGGAAATGGTACGTACCCAAACTCTCACTTATACAAGTTTCAGGTTTCACTCCACTGATTTCAATTTCCTAAACATTTTATATTCTATATCTCTTCTGTCAATGAGAGATCATAAGCTAGGCAGCCTCCCAGCATATTACAACACAACTTATTTCTAGGAACTTTATATTATTTATTCATTTTTGGCACAAGAGGGTGGGGAGTGGAATAAGAAAAAAAGAAAGGAGGCCTTGTTAACAAACAGCCTGCTTCCGAAACATCCCTCCTGCACTCCAAACTCACTTGATGGGTGAAAACACTCCTCATTCACCGCACTTACACACCACACCCTCAGTCATCTCTAACCAGATTCATGTGTTTGAAAGCTCTCAATATTATAAGTCACCAACTAATTTTGGTGCATATCTCCATCTCTATTTTCCAATTCTCAGCAGGCTTGTTCTGTGCCACATCATTTTCTGATCTTTCCCTTTCCTTATGGCTGACCTGTTTCTTTCTATCTCACTATCCTATAGAGGCCTACCTACATATGACCAGGTTCTTCCCTAATGTTATTTCCTTCCCTTTCCTCAGGGTGGATGCTCATCCAACCCAAGTTGCACTCTTGTGTTCCTTTTCTAGTTCCCTTTTTCTCCTTGAGCTCATGCTTCTTCCTACTCAACTACACACTCTCTCTGGTTCTCTGCATCTTCATATCATCAACTTTATCTGAAAAGGGATGCAGAGCGTAACCCTTCCCTCACACTAGCAGTCTGAGGAGGCAAAAGCAACTTTCTCCAGCTTCAGCCTTTAGAACAGAAGTTCCTAGTCTACAGAACAGACCAATTTTACATTAGCTTAGCTGCTGGTGATAACAGCAGCTCCCCATTCACACTTGAAACAAAGCATGCTGCAATAAAGCTTCTAGCTATGACAAGTGTTTTTTTATGTCCTTCCTTCCCTGTTCTATTACTTTCTTAAAAATAAAAAGAGAGAGAGAGAGCTCGCAGCTTGCAAGGGGCCTCTCTCAAAGAGCCTTCAGCATTTCTTGCCCATATTACCAGCCAGTCTCCTTCCCACATACTTCTCATTTTCTCTGTCTGAGTTCAAGTTTCTAAATAATTCTTTGCATTAGAGATTTTGTTATTGTTGTTGCTGTTGTTTTTCTTTTTCTCTTTGGCCTGAGTTTGCTTTTGCCCTGCAACCTTCTCCCATCATTCACAGGCAAGTAATAAACCTGTGAGTGAAGTCATGGACACATGGACAAGGCAGATGGGCTACCCTGTTTTGGAGATGGGAAATAATTCAGTATTCACACAGAAACGTTTTCTCTTGGATCCTAATGCAGATGCTTCTTATCCTCCTTCTGATCTCAGGTAAGACCCTACTGTAAATATCTGCTCAAAGCAGATAGAAATCCTGTACAGATACCCTCTCTTACTGACGTACAAATAGGCAGCAGTATGCTCTTTCTTGGCAAACTTACTCTCAGTGCTTGGTTTTTGTTTTTTTTTCTTAAAGCAGGATTTTAGATGCAAATATTAGAAATTTAGGACAGCATCATCAATCACCACAGAATGAAATTGGACAGGGTATCTCACAAGACCTCATTTCTATACACAGACAGCTCAGATGATCGTAAGATGTCTGCTGAATAACTGCAAATTATAGTCTGTTAGAATAAAGAATACTGCCACAAAATTGTCTCTACCCAGAAATCAGATATTATGATCCAGGTATTTCAAACTACACAAGCTTATTCCTTTTCCTACATGACGTTGGATGTAAAATGCAACACAATACAGGGTCTTCTCTACATCTCTTAAAAGCATAAATTTGTGAAATAGTTAGTTATTAATAAATAATGCTGAGTCTTACCCAGAGCTGTTTTCTTCCTGTTTAGCTCAGGCTAGCATTGTTAAACTTAGCCACCTGGAAGAAACAAGGGTAGCTGTCTCAGGCTCTTATGTAGCCAGAAAAACCAGCTGCAGATATTTATTACCCTATTCAAAACAGGTGGGATACTATGGGGAAGTGTATTTGTTATCAGATGATTAACTTAAGGGGAGATGAATCCTGCTTGGGGATTGGAGGGACAGCCCTAAAAAGTGAATAAAAGTGAGTGGCCCTGTATGTATTCTTAGTCTTAATTTTTAGGTAATGTAGCTTTGCTAGTAGTTAGTGAAAGGTATTAAAATTAACCTGTATTAGGAAGGTTTAATTTCTTCAGCTAGACTGATAGAACAAAATCAGTAAAAATTGCCTGTATTGACAGGAATTAAGTCTGTCCAAATACATCTTCCCACTAACTGCTGCTAGCTATTTTTACACAAAGAGCAGGAACAAGGAGAAAATGAAGAGATGGTTGTGTTTTTTATTAAAAAGAAAGTACTTGAGCAATGGAAGTTCTAGACAGGTATCAGAAGAGTTAGGAAGAGATTATTACCCAAGTATTTGTGATGATGTTCTTCTCCCAACATAAGCAAAAAAAAAAAAAAAAAAAAAAGCAAAGCAGTTTTTTGAAGCAACTTTAGCTGCAAACCCCAGCTTTGTGCCACTGTGAAGACTGGTGTAACAGACTATGCAGGCAAACAATACTTCTTTGTGTTAAAATCTTGACTTATTGCACTAAGATCTGAGATAGTAGCCTCGGGAATCCTACTTTTGCCTGACTTCAAGACTTGGAGTGCCTTGCCATTTGTCATATCTTGAGTAGAAATCCCAGCATGGTTCCTGCCTTAGCCTGTCAGGAAGCTGAGCTTTGTACTGTACCTGCTATTCCTAAAGTGAGGACAGAATTTGGTTTTGACTGTGTAATGTTTATAGATGGCTTCCAAATAAACTGCAATAATATGCTGATATTATCTATCCTGGGACAGACTTAATCTCTCACCTAAAAGCTGATCTACTGGAAGTCAGTACCTCCCACTTCCAGCCTCATAGATGAGGATGAGGAAGGTCCTGAAGAGATTCTACCCCAAAATGGGACAGGCCCACTTAATGTATGGGTGTGGGGTTTTTATTTCAGCAGTGAAAACTCTTAAGTCTTGTATGTGCTTTGTCCTCTGAAAACTGCAGGTACGGTGTCCTGATCTGCCTGCTTGTTTCAAGCTTTTTTGGCTTGAAAGAGTCCTCCCCTGAATGCAGACATTCAAAAGAAAAAGTTTGAAACCTTGTGCTCTTAAAACAGTGCTACTGGGCAAATATATAGCTGCAGAATAGCACATCAGGGATGTGACCTCAACATGCACAGCTGGGAGAACACAGCTATTATATCTGATGCTCAGGAAAAGCATTTCCGTGTGCAATCCCAAGACCATATAATGAAAACTAAATAAAATCCCTCCCCCCTCCCCTATTAAATGCATTTCCAAGCCATTTTAAAAAAATAATCTTTTATGTGCTTTCCCTTGAGGAAACACAATACTGAGGCTGCTGGCCAAACAATAACCTCTCTAAATTCTATGGCAATAAGTGCAATAAGAGGACTCGTAAAAACTCAATGAGTATAAGTCCCTTTAAATATTTTTTTTTTTAGAAGATACAAAACAATAGCTGATGTTTCTTCCTGGAGACAACAGGACATACGATTACCTTCATTTTGGTATTTCCTGAAAATTAACGACCAATCATTTAATACACAGTTGTAAACATGTTTTCCTATAGCACTTGTCACCAAGGTGTTTATTTAGAAGAAAAATCTCCCTGGGTTGGACTGTAATATGCTAATATGGAACAGCAGATGACTACCCAAAAGGGCTTAATAATTTTAGCAGCACTATGTAGGTGGTTGTGCAAGTATGCTCACGGCATGCTCTGCCATCCTGTTCCCCTAACTGCCCCTTCACAGTCTTGGTCAGGCTGTGCTGCGGCTCTCTTACAGTCCTAGTGTCTACCCTTCAGACTGTTCTCAACATATTTGGACACGGGGCACAGCCCAGACTGAGAAGCCTGCATCTACCCACTGCAGCTACTCATGGATGTGAAGAGTGAGAAGTAAGGTCACATTTGATATTTCGGTTTTCTCATCTGTAAAAAAGGTTTAATAGCACTTAACGACTTGTTAATAACACTTAGCCACTTGTTTCAAGTGAGCATTGTGAAGATTAACTGGTGTCTGCACAGAGCCCTGGACATATTAACATTGACATGAATCATCCACGTATAATCATCTTTTACTAAATTAATTGCTGTGCTCCTTGTTAGATTATTATCTGACACGACATGAAGATGCTACTTAAAAGAGCTGCACGTTCCAGTGTTATGGTAATAAGCTACATAGCATAGCACACCAGAAATTCATCTGCACAGTCTCTGATTATGGGTAATTACCCTCTCCAGCATAGTCACCAAGAGGGGGAGGCTGTATTCAGAAGGATATGGCCCTAACACTTATACTGATTTTTCTCTGTAGGCACATAATCAACAAACTACTGTAGTAACTTAGACTAACACATCAACATTGGATTCTGGACAAAACCTTACTCTACTCCCTTTCTCAGTCCACCAGATGCATTTTGAGAACTTTCTATAAATACAAAGTATAAGAGAAGCCATTTTTATTCTCCATCTCTAGAACATGAACACAGTCAGACATTTCATGCTTTTTATTTTGCTTTTCAGGGAATATAACTGCCCCAATCATACCACAGCAATGTCTGACATTTTGTCCTCTGAATAGAGTATAACAGTACAGAAATGTCTTTATGACACAGGCAACAGCTACTGGTAAAAAGCTAGGGAGGGCGAGTTATGAGTGATATTTGGTAGATGAATACGTGCACAAACACACAGTTGCTTCATAAAACATGATGTACACACTTAGCCCAATAAAAGCATATGCTGGAGTTTTATTTTTAGCATTTCAAATATAATTTGATTCTCTTTCCCTTTAAATAATTTCAGTTACAAATGGAATATACCAGTGAAATGGGGATTGGGGAATTCAACAAATTACACGGTCTACAACACCTCTGATTCTGCAGGTAAACTTCCTTGATTCTTTTATGAGTAATAAATAGATAAAGATTTTCAGTATTATTTTTCAGTCTAATCACAGAGGTCTCCATTTTAAATTTAACAAACCAGCTGCCCCAATGTAACTCACCATTTTAACACAAGTGCTGATATCCATAATGCCCACACTAACTCATCTTTACTCAAAGCCATTTAAAAAAAAATAACTAAGCTGAGGCTTGGATCTTGTTTCGATACTCATTAAAACCAAATATTACTTTTTGAATCAAGGCATCTCCAGTGAGTTCTGTGTTATTTAAGATGCACCAACTAATCACTGTTTGTTTTTCAGGAATTACAATAACATCATCTGCTAATCCCTTTCTGAACATTAATCCAGACCACACTGGATTCTATCGTGTGAACTATGACAGTCAAAATTGGGCCACATTAAGCAATCTTCTGGTCAACAACCACGAAGTGAGTATCACAACATTAACCTGTCTGGTTGGTCTCTAACAGAGGTTTATAAAGGCAGGTTGTTTTTTTTCTGCAAATAATCCATGTATTCTTGATGACTCTCATCCTCTTTTTGTACAGACTTTTTCAGCTGCTGACCGTGCAGGGATTTTGGATGATGCCTTTTCCTTAGCAAGGTAAACTAATTCCCTGCAGAGTTCAACAGAAGTTTTTCACTTTCCATTTTCTATTAACTAGAATTGACTCAAGTGGCCAAAAGAAAATTTCTAAATTTGTCTTAATTGTTTTTTACCTTATGTTGCCCTATCAAAGGAGCAAATAAGAGTATCCATTGGTAACTTGCAGTATCAACATAGTCAAGAGAAATGTTCCCTCTCTGCTCAGTGGAGGAAAAAAGATGTCTTTAATTGCAGAGGTTTCAGAAAGGGACACTTTTATCATGTAGGAAAAAATGATAGAAGTACTTCAGAAGAAGATACGCATCCAGAAAATCAGAGGCATGCCTACAATGCACAGCACAGCATTAGGAAGTTACCACCACCTCAGCAATCTTCCTTAGAGATGTGCTTGGAAACTCCTAGCTTTTGTACCCAGCCTCGCTGATGCAGATAAACTTTGGATGAGCTCTGTTAACAACCTCTAAGTCTGAAGCTCCTCAGCGCTTCAGGATGTCTACAGAACTAGCGATTTCTTTTGCATGACTGGAGTTAGTGTAGTCAGTTATGGGCTACTCACTTCTGGGAGCTCTGGGCCCCTGCATAATATGTGCAACTTCCTCATTACAGCAAGAGCTCCTGCAATTAGGCATTGACCAACAGTGATTCTCAGTGGTGTCTTTGGAAAACACCTCCCAGATTCCATTCCAGACTATTTTTACTCTCCTAAAATTTGTTATTTCAGATCTTCTAAAGTGAGTAGTGTTCTAGCATCTTTAAAGAAGCAAGTTCTCCAAATCCATCAAAATAACAGAAGTTCTGTTTTCTCCCTTCTCAGAGCTGGACTTGTGGATTACTCTGTTCCCTTGGAGCTCACAAAATACCTAATAAGTGAAACAGATTATTTACCTTGGCACAGAGCTATATCAGCTGTGACTTACATTGCAGACATGCTTGAAGACGACACAAATCTCTATCTCCGGTTTCAGGTGATGAAGCAAAAATATTCCTGCATGGAATCAATGGATCTGACAGTTGAGAATCTGTAATGGCAATAATATTGAAGTTCAATTGATTTTCAGTGTTGCTGAGCTATCAGTAATTAGTTTTTGTTACTGTACTCTTAAACAAATGCTGAAAACTGCTTAGCACTGATTTCTGAATTACCTGAACTGCCAATTCAGGTCTATGCATTTTGAGGAAATAAATTATGCCTGCTTATTCTTATAATCAATCACCATAAGTCACAGTACGGAGATCTGTTTGTCAAGGCTGTCCTGCATACAACAAATAAATACGTACAGGGCAGCAAGAGCTCTGACACCTGTCCTCAGTACAAAGGATGACTGTATCTCAACATGGCAGTCAGAAGGTTTGACAGTTGACCTGAAGCTGAACATGATTTAATGGTCACTAAAATAACTATGTCCTTAAGTCAAGATTACCTTTGGGAAAAAGTTATGGCAGTGTGCCCTTGCTATACCCTGGCTTTTATTGTGGGGCAAAGACAAAGCTGGAGAGAAGCAAGCTGACTTTTGTTCTACCTACATATCAGTGTTGCAAGAAAGAATGTATGAACATGTTCAGATTTGACATGTCACGGTGAGCTGGAAAGATCATGTGTGTGTTTTTATCTCTTTTCGTTTAAGATATGGTAGTTCTTGGAAAATGAAAGGGAATAAATTATAAATATAAATATACTGCCATTTAATGAAACCTGTACAAACAACCATCTCTTTTTCTACCCCAGGAATATTTTCGCTATCTGGTAAAACCCATTGTGAATAAACTGAGCTGGAGTGATTCTGGAAGCCATTTGGACAGGTTGAACAATCTTTTTACTTTTCTTTATCATATTATCGATGGATTCAAGGAGTGCTAAGCAGAAGGGAAATCTTTCTCTCTCTCTTCCCCTCTCTTTTAAAGGCTTCTTCGTGCATCTGTTCTAGACTTTGCATGCAGTATGAATGATGCAGAATCTCTTAACAATGCTTCTGAACGATTTGAGCAATGGCTACATGGACAAGCGTGAGTTCTCATGGGTCCTGGCAAAGGACACTGCATGTGACTTGGTCACAAATCTCCAGCAGGAAAAGTGGGAAGAATACTAAGATACTTTTTTTTTGTTATTCTAGCATTGCTGTAAATCTCAGACTCCTGGTATACCGCTATGGGATGCAGAACTCAGGCAATGAGTCATCATGGAATTACATGTTCGAGACATACCAGAAAACTTCGTTAGCACAAGAAAAAGAAAAACTCCTGTATGGCCTGGCATCAGTGACTAACATCACCCTTTTGGACAGGTGATTTCAATGCACAAAGATTATTCCTTCTCTAGAGCTGCAACTATTCACTGTTTACTCTTTCATTTCTCCTTTTTCCTGTGCAGTCATTTTTGTCAGATTACAGCATGCAGAACGCAACACATTCTCAAGAACAGTTATTTAACACCCACTTCTGAGACTGCATTATAGGAGAAAAAAGCCTTGCTACTTTAGTGGACAGATATTGAACACATGGTAGTTTCTGCAAATGATCAGCAGCCAACAGCTTTTCCAGCAGTGCCTTTACCCTGTGTAATTTTAGCTGCCTAATAGTGAGGTATCAGGAGAAGACTCTTCTTCTACATTTCCTCTATAATCAGGAAAGAAAGACATGACTTCCAGAGCGCTGTTCATCCCAGACCAGGAATGGGACTCTATCAATGGGAAAAACTGCATTCAGCAGTGGGGAATCTGGACACTGTACTGGTCTCTGCAGCTGTCAGACCAGGCAAGCATCTCCCCAGGCTGCCACTCTGCTGGGATGCACCAACTCCTTTAAGTGTATCTCATACCTTGGCATGTAGTTGTACCACAGAGCAGAGCTGCTGGCAAATGTCCTCACTGGAGCCATTTACCACTCTGTTGGAGCTCTGTTTAAATATCACAAAGTGGAGTGGTCTGCTTGAAAGAGTTCCAAGTTCAGACAAGATGGAATAAGAAAATATAGAAGATACAGGAAGAGTAAATATAAAAGATAATTAGAATAGTGGTAGGAGGCAACTCTATTCATAATTTTCGTAGCCATAACAGCCATAACCTAAGGACATTTGATAACTAATCACTGTCATGATGAGGACATAAATTAATAATCTAGATCAACCTAAATTTGCAGAAAATAAAGAACTGCTCCTAAATTAGGGACAATGTATCTATTAATTTACTATTAAAACAATAAAGGAGGGAAACAGAGCCAACAGGTTGATAAAATTGTTCCTGTCACTAGCATATAGGAAAGAAAGAAACAGCCTTAATCCCAGCATATGACAGCCAAAGGGTGGTCTTCTACAGCTGCTGCTGTGAAGCTAAGACCTTGGTCCTCATCACCCTGCACGTGTGTATGATAAGAGTCCCCTCCTCTGTCAGTCAAAATCATTTGTGCTGTGAGTGGGAGAACAACTGCAGCACATGCAGACGTGCTGTGCCCAAATTAATCCGTGCGAATAAGGATTTCAGAAACAAAGCAGCAGCCCAGATTTCAGCATGAGCATGTGTCCTCATGGTCCATATAATATCTTTATAGCCTGGACCGCTACTTTTTGATGTTTGGATGGGCTGCTGACTGCTCCAACTTTGTTTTCACTACATGATTAAAATACTGAAATACTACTGGCTTTTAGGTATTTCGACGAAGCTTAAGATGCACAAACTCTGCTTCTTTTCTAAAGAGATGTCTAATTGTTCAGGTTTCTTTCAGAATACAATTATCTCTTGATACAGTTTTCAACAGATAGTTACATTTTAGACTGGTGTAGTTCACCTTTAAGATGCTCTAGACAAAAATAGTATCACTACTTGGAAACAAGTAGAATGAGGAGGCAAAAACTTGGGGGGTATAGATACTAACACTGCTTTATTTCTCATTCTCATCAGTTAAGTCTCCATTAAAGTGTTAACTTACTAGTTGCTTTCCCTGGACATTCATGAAAGGTTCGCTCTAATTCTTACGGGGTTTCTCTTAGGTATCTGAAATACATCTACAACTCCAGCCTTATCAAAAGCCAAGATGTGTTCACAGTTGTGAGATACATTTCCTATAACACCTATGGAAAAACAATGGCCTGGGACTGGATTCGTCTTAACTGGGAATACTTAGTCGACAGGTATGCTAAGGAACTCATTTGGAATTTCAAATCTACATCCACCTGTGTATCTTCTCATATGCCAGGCCCATCCATATATTCACTATACAGGTATAATCACTGCCTTCTACTTTTTTTTTCTGGAAAGGCAAAGTTTGTGATTGTTTTTTAATTTCCATAAAAGCAAGCGGTTCTTATAGTCAGCTTCTTTGTATTACTGAAACCAAAAGCATATTCAACACAATCATAGCTACCTGCTATGAAAAAATGTTTTGCTGCTAACTTAAAAACCGTTCTTTCCGTCAATGACCACTACCAAGAAACACTGATTAAAAAAGTATAAAAAGTTCTACCAACGTGTAGAAATCTTGTAATTGGACAGAAATACTCTGCAATAGTCGTGTCTCCACTCTGATGTAGAGTTTTCTTTTTATAGATTTCATAACAAGAAGATGGTGCACAGAGAGGTAATATTAGAATTCCTTCTGGTGGTGATAGCAAGCAGCATAGGTAAAGATGAGCAGCTGAATTAAGAGTGCACCATTCAGTTTTGCTCTTCCCTCTCGTTCCTTCCCTTTTTAAACAATGTGTGAAGGCACAGAAGCCGAACACACCTGACAGTCTAGAGCTGTGAATCAGACTGCATTTCTGTTGCTCAGCAGTTTGGTTCCAAAACAGCAGAAAGTCCTGGGAGGAAAAAAAGTCTTTAAACACACTATTTCCAATGTGAAACAATAAGCTATTGGCTGTAAAATTAAAAAGCAAAACAAAATAAAACAAACAGAAAAGATCATTCCATTAGTAGACGTAATTTGCAACAGTATAGATATTCTGTAGGAGCACTATTTTTCAAGTATTTCCAAAAACACCAAAATCTGGGTGCATGTTCTGTTGTATTGCATTTAGAAGTTTAAGCTTCAGGTAACTGATTGTGCTCTTTATTTTGAACAGTTTACATCAAATGTTGTTTGATGTTTTGTTTTGTTTTCCTAGATTCACTATCAATGATAGAACCCTTGGTCGCATAGTAACTATCAGCCAAAACTTCAACACTGACCTCCAGCTTTGGCAGGTAAGGTGCCAGCATTTCTCTTGGTTTTATGTCAGCGTATTTTGAAATCTACTGGTTGGAAAGCCTGATTTTTTATTCTCCAAGTGTGTATAGGAGTATGAATTATTGTAAAACTATTCCAGTACTACAAGCCTGAGCTTTAATATTTCACTTAACCAAAATTGCACTTATCTGGTCCCCATAAAAGCCTACTTGCCCAACACCAGTGTGATTTTCTTCATGTCAGTTCTTTCTCTCTCTCTTTTCCAGATGGAAAATTTCTTTGAGAAATATCCTAATGCTGGGGCAGGACAATCGCCCAGGAGTCAGTCAATCGAGCAGGTGAAGAACAATATTCAGTGGCTGAAAGACAACAAGGAGGAGATACAAATGTGGCTAGAGGCATGGACAGGCCCTTGAAGTCTTTGTTAAAAACATCAGGCACTCAATTCTGGGCATGCAGATCCTCAGATATTTAGCAATGTGGATTTCTCAACTAGGCAACTTAGAGGACCAAGGTCTAATATTTTTTCTACAGACACTCAGGAGACCACTGCCAGAGCAATGTTTGTGTAGCTGCTGATCCTGGATCCTGCCAGTGCTTGTGCGCATGAATAGCTTTATATTTTGAGATATTAATTTCCCTGAACAAATAGGACAAATATTTCAAGTTATTCAAGGCAGAAGTGATGGCAGAATCGGGGTCCTTGCTGATCAAGCTGGTCTCAGATCTTCAGTGAACCACTCTGAAAATCTACTTCTTGGTTCATAGAGAAGTATACCTACTACACTCAGGGATTCCTTTCCAAGTGCACCTTGTGGGACCTTTGGGTATTAAGCAGTAATATTAACATTGTCTGAATATCACCCCCTATATTTATATCCATGAAAATTTTACGTTTGGAATTTAGCTCTGCGTTCTTATACTACAGAAAGGCCAGTTAAGCTTCCTTCTCCACTGATTTTGGAAGTTTAACTACAGGTACACAGGTGATCAATATTATCGGCTTCTTTTTCAATGTTATCAGTTGAGATTCTGTAGCTTAGGGAAGCGGTTGTCTTGGTTATTTTTGTCTTATTTCTAAGTCTTGTCAAAAGAAGAGCTTATGGCAGCCATTACTGCAAACAAGACAGATGGTACTTTGTCTCTTTTCTTAAAGAAAAATAAAGTTTAAAAATCTACCTGGAAATTTGCCTTTTTCTAATAATGGGAAAAGCATGCAGAAAAGCAGCTATTTCATAGCCCAGCTATGTGGCAAATATAGCTGTAGTGACTTTAAAGGGGGGAAAATGTATTATTGTCTCTGAAGAACTACAAAAATATGGCAAAATGAGGTAGAGGGAGCAATTCAGTCCACTGCAGAAGCAGAAGAAGCAAATAAATGACTCTCTATTCCCAGTCCTTCGGTCATTGCTAGACTGGAGAAGGCACTGGGGCATCTCTGCCTGCCTGCCCTGGGTTGTGTTCTGACATGGCAAAGAAGGCATCAGCATCAGCATCATCCTCATGGCCTTCTTCCCTGCTCTTCTGAGTGGAAAGGAGCAGCAGGAGTGAGTCAGCTTGAGCTGGCCCCTGTCTGAGTGCCCTGGAAGCAGGACTGTAAGCATCTTCCTTTAGGTAGATCTGAGAGAGGTGGGCACAGCTGTCTGGAAACTACAGGGGGATGGGATGATAGAAGCGTGGAATAACACTCGTCTTTCCTTCATCCATTCCAAGGGATAGCATAGAAGGCATGGTTCTAATGTACAGAAATTCTGGGAAGCATACAGAAGCATACATAGCCCCACGTGGAAAGACTTTACCCCACTCCTCCAGGAGATTTCAGGCTGGTATAGATTTGGGCCTCTCCCAGCATACCCAAACAGCTGTGACATGCCCAGACAGACCTGGTGACCAAGCCAGTCATTCTGTGAAAGGAAAATGTCAGCAACCATTTACCTCATGTAAACAAAACATGACAGGGTGTTGACTATCAGCGGTAACAACTTAATGTAGACGCCAGTTTCTCTTCAAGGCAAAGAGTCAGCAAAGGGCCAAGCAATTTCTTCCAGCTTTCCTTACCACTCACTCTGACATGCAGAGAACTGTGAGAGTGAAGCAGCTACCCAGATGCAAGCCACAAGCAGATCAGGATGTGAGGAGAGGGCGGGCCCTGTTCAGCTGCCTGCTCAGAAAGAGATATGGCAATTCACCTTCATCATTTCCTTCTTTCTGTGAATTGAAACAACAGAAAGCACCTCTCTTGGTTTCAAGGCCACAAACTGGTTTAGTTGCCCCACATTGTAATACTGACTATCAGCATGTTGTAAGGCTCTGAATCTATAGCAGCATGTATGATCAGCTAACAGAAATTTCCTTTGTACTACCACTGCTGTATGCCTTGACTGCAGGTTTTTAACTCCAGCCAAGTGTGACATGTAACAATACAGAACTGAGATGAAGATGCTCAAGCATGTAGATCAGTGGTTTCCTCTTTAAGAAAAGACAGTTAAATTTGGCAGAAATAACTGATCCTGCAGCCTTTCCTATGCTTCTGCCACAATTCACTATAGAAAGAAATGTATGAGATACTATGGGAATTCGGTAAGATTAAATAGTTACTTCCAGAGATTTCTGGCCTTTGTTATATGTAGATCCTACTACCACGGAGTGGGATCAAGCTTGCCAACCTTGTTAGCTACAGTAGGAAGCTGTCATCAGGGAAAGCAGTCAGGAAGATTTACTACTGTGCTGGAAAGCTCTAGCAAAAGCAGCCTTCAAGCAAATCCCACAGACATACCACTGGGCACATATTGGCAGTATTATGTATCACTGTTGTAGAAAAAAAAAAAAAAAAAGTCAATTGGAGAGAGAGAGAGAAGAATACCACCAAGGCAAAGTGGGAGCAGGCAGCTGAGGATAAGCCTGAGCAAGTACTGGGCATGTGACCTTGCCGTGTTGAAAGGGAGAAGGGGATTTAAAGTAGCAGACTAAGCAATGGCCTCCCATCTTTAGAGTCCCGCTCTACTCAAGAAAACAAGAGGACCATGTGCAGTGTTTGTGTCTGAGTGGTACTGGATCAGAGAGATGTTAGGCGAGTACTTGGATGCTTTTGATGTTATAGAAAGGTTTGCTGGATGTCTGCACTGATCTTAAGTGGGTAGGTGAATGTGGAAGTAAATCTAAAAGCCCCAGAAGAAGGCTGCTTTTATAGCAGGATAAAGATCCTGTCAATTTTAAATAATGTTCTCTAGATTATGCAGTGCTCTTGCTACCTCTAAATGGTTCATGGAGAATGTTCTATATGGCATGTGTCTCTTTCAGACTGTTTGTCCTAGATGGATAACAAATCTGGTACATGCTAAATCTTTCGGTCAGGAACTAGTGCATTTACAAATGGTCTGTGATAAGCTTAAGAATGCCAATTTGAAACTGAATCCAAAGAAATGTGAACTGTTTTAAAAAGAGATAATTTTCCCTTGGTCATTCGATCAGCAAGGAAGGAATTTCCACTGATAAAGTCAAGTGAGGGAGTGCAGAACTGGCTGGCCCCTTAGACCCACACAGCTTTTGGAGGCTTTGCTGCTCCTATTGTACCAGAATGAAAACTATTGCACACAGAGAAGTAGAGAAACACTTTGAGTAACCTAAGTGTGATGTGGAGTTTAAGAGGGGCCACTGTTGTTGTGACTGTTCCAGTGTTGCCTTACCCCGGCCTTACAAATCTTTTTCATATCAGCCACAGCTGTGTATCCTATAAAGCCTGTGGCCTCAAGAGACCATAAACTTGATAGGCACATGAAAATGCTTTATCTTGATGATTCAGGTAAAGAAATAACTGAAACCCCACAGAATTATATTACCTCACAGAAGAAAACATGAAATGAATAGCAACGATGAAAATTCCATGAGGTCTGCAACTCCTCAGCTGAGCCAGTTTCTAAAACAGCAGTTAAGATCTCTACAATGTATTCAGACATAAAGAAATACCATATACCTATGTCTCACTGTTGAAATAGGGCATTATTAGGAAATATCCCTACAGTCATCCTACAGTGATCAGAGCTATTTCCTACCTATCCCCATTTGGGGTGATGGCATCTTCCAGCAGCTTTGAGGATTTAAGGTGAAAACCAGTTTGCAGTGGGCGCAGGAGAGACCAGCCCAGCAGGGTCAGAAGGACGGGCCTCATGCCACTGCTATCAGCAGCAATACTATACTTCCAGGCTAAGACTTCATCTTGTGCTATGTATGTCCACTATGAAAGTTTGTCAAACAAGGCTGTGCTCACTTCCCCTAGTACTTAGCCAGAAGCCAGCTGACATGGAGGTATCCCAATTTCACACCCACATCTACAGCAGCTGAATGTACACTTGTGTGCGGAAAAGTGGTTCAGGAAGATAGAGTTAGATCAGACTAAGGAAATGTTCTCCAGCTCACAGGCTCATGTGGCTGCCCAAATGTCTGAACTTTTCCAAGATGTGCTCTGGAAAAAAATACAAATCTATTTACAAGAACACCTGAAATGCATTTGGTTCATATAAATCTGAGAGGTTTTGGATTCCCAGAGTATACTGTAAGTTGTGAGTGAGGAGCAAATCCTGAAAAACACAGCCATGAGAGATCTGAGAGATCCTGCTCTTAAGTAGTTATTTTAGTAATCCTTCACACACAGAAAACCTTTCCGTATTAACTCTCTCTTCTTCACACATTGATGTCCAGGGATTGCTGTCAGCTGACAGCTGCCTACAGATGATTTAATGATGCTGAAGCAATGTGTACAGGAGGTCTCAAGAAGCAGGCAGGCAGGGAAAGGAAGAGATCCAGACACAAGAGAAGACTGGAGCCTAACTCTGCAAGAGGAAAGCTGGGGGTACAGAATTTTTCTTCTGAGTAAGAATTAAGCCTCAACTTGAAATAGATGCTGCAGTTGTATATGTGATATGCACTGTACAACTTTCACTCGAGCTTAACCATCCATGCTAGCTTTGCTTTGAAGATGGATGAAATGGCCTCTAAACATACTTCCCAGCACTTTTGGATTTTTTAAGCAGTTTTCAGTGAGTAAGAAACTGATCACTGATACATTTTCTTCCAGGGAATGCAAGGCCAAGTGCATATGTGGTCCTGTCACAGCAACATTCCCATTCTGTATTGCCTGCTGTTAGATGCACTCACAAACTGCAGTTTGGTGAAGAAGTCAATCCAGCCAGGAACAATATAGCCTAGAGCTACAGATCTCATATCTGTAGCATGTCTGCACCTTGAGAGTATTTCCTTGTCTCTTGCAAAGAGAGAGCCTGAAACCAAACAACAGCAGGATGCTCTCCAGAAAATAGTCAGTGTAGCCATCAGCCAGAGCAAAAGTTTTACAACATCATGGTAAGAACTTGTTATGCCATTGGTCAAGTTCACATGAGCTGAAATAGTTGCTGTGGCAATCTAGGAAGCAAATTTTGCAGGTGTCTGCTGGGTAGCCAAAACCAGATTTGATTCATTTATTTTAGCAAATAGTCTCTTTCATCAAACTGAAATTAAGACCCACCCACATTTGTTAAGCAACTTCAGATGGAGAAAACACTGTGTGCTTAAAGGTATAAAATCACAGATGAAAAGTCATCAGCTGACTTTGGATTAGAGCATTTACAATGAAAGCAAACAGATCAAGGCTCACTTCTGTCTCCTCCACAGAAATGCACATGAACTCTTCCACATGACAGTATACTGAACCTGGTCTTCCAAATTCCCACATGGTGCTTAAATAATAGTCAGGATTAAAAGCAAATGAATAGCTTTCTAGTTTGGTCTGTCATATGAGCATCTGAAAACACAGGAGCACCAGACTCTTATATTTTATTATTACTTTAAGTAAAGATGGATGTCTTTAACAGAGGTGCTAATAAGCTCAGATCTGCATCAGTACGCCCTAAGCAATTACAAATGTTGAGGAGCACAACTCTATAGTACAGTGGTTTGAGTAATAGCCTGAAGGGGAAGGCATGTGGTTAAAAACTCTCCAGCAGAAACAATAATTCACCACCTCCCACTCAAGGGAGTGCATGTAACGGGTGTTCCTCTGCTCTGGCACTCTGGTAAATGCAGCCCTTCTTTTACCTCACCACTTCACGGACCTCAAGCCAAAAGACATGGTCCTGTGGAAGGAAACATTTCTGTGTCAGGCTAGACAAGATTTCAGCTTTTCATTTCCTCAGCACAAAACAAAGCTTCATTCAAGCTGCACAGGCTCACTCCCCTCCTCCCTAGTTCAGGAGAAAAACAAACAAACAAAAATGTGCTCTCCCAGCGAGTGCCCCAAAATAACAGGACCGCTGGCTTCATGCACAGGCTGCTGAGCTCCCCAGTCAGACTGTGAGAGAGGAAAGACAAGCTCCAGGCAGGAAAGTGAACCAACGCAAACTAGGAGGTGAACCAGAGCAAACTGCACCCTCAGGTATTGCCCTAGCCACAAAACAGAAGCACGCCATTGCACAATTTGAGACAGGCTGATGCAAGTAGGGACTGGTTTTAATGAACCCTGAATCAGTCACTCCATTATTACAAATACGGAACAGCCAGCAGAGCCAACAACACACGATTAGCATTGAAACAACACAACCGATGGAAAGGTCAGCCATGGTAAAGATCAGATTGCAGGAGAGGGAAATTAGGTATGTGGCCAAATAGCATGTCATAGTTGGCATCAGAGCAGCGTGGCCAGAAAAGTCAGGGCTAGGATGAAGAACGTTGTTCATGTGAGCATGCTGCTATGCTGACGCAACAATACGGCTTCCAGAACAGAGCATCCTGGACAGATGATTCCCCACAAACACTTCCTTAGGGGCATGGCTAAAAGAGAACAGAGCAGAGAACAGATGTTTGGCCGTCTGTGTGTTTTGAAAGCCTGTAGAACACCTCCTTAGCCCAAAACAATCTGCTCATTCTGACCTAATGGATGAGCAGTTTCACTCAGGAAAAAAAAACAAACAACCCTTCTGTAATACCAAATGAACATGGAAGCAATGTGCAGGATAGGGTACCGGAAAGGCATATAAGTTGTCAGAGTAAGTTGATGTACATGTCCTGATGACATACATATCCTATCTTGGGTATTGCCTATTTTAGATGTTAATAGATCCACACAAGTTATTTTAGAGCTCTCAACAAAATACTGATATATTTTTCAAATTATTTTAGTTGTGACTCCTTATGCAGGAGATGAATTCAATCTATCAAAGACAAATCAGATGGGGAAGATTAAGGGTGGAAAACAGCAAGCATCAGAAAACATTAGAAAAATAATAGCATCCAGTTTATATTAGGGGCAAGATATTGCTCTCCCCAGAATATACAAAAACATAAATTAACTACTATAATTAGGAGCTATTGCTCAAATACTTCTTAGTATGCAACTTAAAAATTACGATGAAAAAAAAAAACAAATATTGATAATCTGGGATATGTGGTTTATCCCTATCTTGCCTAATCTCACCAGAATGTAATATCTAGAATGATTTTATGGTTAAAAGGATGGAAATAAATAGGATGACTATGCAGAAGCATCATGGAAATAGAAATGATCTTTTTGCTTCCTCGTGAAAGACGGAAAAATCAGTCTCCTATATTGGAGACAAGAGTACACGGAGAGAAAAGGTTTCCTATTTTTGTTTCTCCACAATGTATTAAGAGCGGCCTCTAGTGACAGTTAGCAGTCATTAAATTATCGGGGCTTCAACACAGTGTACTTAATAGTTTGAAATACATTTAAGAAAAGAAATTTGTCTTAAGGATCTTAGGAATATCACCAGTTATTCGACATATGGGCACTGATAAGGAACACTGAATAAGACTATTTAACCTAAAATTAACAGTTATCATTAAGCTAAAATGTGTAGGCATGTAAAAAAATACACAAAAACAAAGCCATAAGGTCCTCCATCACTTTTGAAAATTTTGTTTAGCCATATGAGTTCTTAGGAACTGCTAAAAATGCAAGTTACGTTTCAAAAAATGCTAGGCACTGCTATAGAGGATCAGGAAGTAAAATGCTCAGAACTGGAGACAGCCATAAGATGCACACCTGTACTCAGCAGGTGCACTGAGCTCAGGAGTGATGGTTGTTCTACCTAAAGGAGTTGTTTGCAGCCAAAGAAAGTTGAGTGGGGTTTGTTTGTTTGTTTTGTTTTGTTTTGTTTTGTTTTTGCATGTGTGTGTTTTTTTTTCCCCCAAAACAGCCATATGTCATTTGCAACAATCAGAAATGCACATGAACTCACACCATTCTGCACCATATATTTGTAGGCTCTTTCCACTTATGCACCTGATTGCTTAAAAAGATATTACCTCTCCTTGCAAACTTGACTTGTTTATAAACATTCACACAAACATGCTTCAAGGAATTGTGGAAACAAGCAGTTGCCCTTGAGCTTGTCAGATAACCTCACTGAACTCGGCAAAACATGACGGAGCTGCAGCAAGAGCCATGCTGCAGTCAGGATGGTCTGTGAAATGGCAGAGCCCAGGCTGAGGAGCCACGTCCTACCCCAGAGGACATCTCTGTGCAGGATCATCCTGCCCAGCTGACAACAGCCTGCAACAAAGCGCTTTCAGTCTGGGCTCAGTATTTCCAAAACAGGTTTGTGTTTGTCTTGTTTAATCCACTGCTTTTAAGATTGATATGTTCTTTCATTCCTCAGTGAAAAGAAGTTAAGAAATATTTATTTAAGAAAACTTACCACCTGCCTTTAAGTCATTATGGCATTTACAGAGGAACAGGTCAGCCATCTCAGTCTGTGGCTGTTGTCCTCCCACAAGCACACACTTGCTTTGACCTCAAAGAGCCATCCAGGTGAGCTGAGCTTTGCTCACAGGAAGTGGACTCAGACTCAGCAGCACATCTGCAGTCCCCAGTGACTCCATGAGACCTTTGCACTGTTCAGAAGGGGAGGCTGGGGAGCAGGAGAGAGGCTGGGAGTTTGTGGCCCATGGGGGAGAGCATCCAGCCATCAGTGACCCATCCCAGCAGCACTGGCCAGTGGGGCTTCGTCATAACACTGCAGGGCCCTGAGAAGAAGGCCCTGTCCCTCTGCAAGGTGGCAAGGAGGGGTTTGGGGAATTGTTTGTGCTGAATGACTCATCTTAGCGAAGGGGGGGTGAGTTTGCCCTGACAGGAACGCAAACGTAAAGCACATTTGCCACATATGGACGTGTCACAACCGCTGGGACTACTTCTGCGAGGCAGTCATTTCCTAGTACAGTTAGGAGTGGCTGCAGCTTTTTCCAAATTTTTGTCTTATTCCAGCTGTGCCACACAAAGACTGTTTTTTTCTCTTTTAAAGAAAATGCCTCCTCTGGGAGCACGACCAGGGTTTCGCCCTGCTGCCTGTGACAGCCTGGCAGTGCCGCAACAACCTGTGTGTGCCAAGGCCTGCTCTGACCTCACTCGGCAGCACCACCTCCCTGCCACTTGCCATCTTGAAGAGAGCTCTCTGCCAGGGGCTGCCCAGCCCGTGCCCCAGCACAGAGACCTCTGCGTCCCCAGTGAACAGTGAAGCTCCCTGCCAGGCCTGGGGCCGCTCAGGAGATACTAACAGCTTCAAGCTGCCAGAGCAGCTCCAATAAATCAAAAAGAGAAAGTGCACCCACATGCTTATGAAATCCATACTCAGTGAACTTATGTGGCTCTTCAAAGGTCTGCTAGTTAACCGGTGTGCTGTTTAAGTGAAGGCCTTCACGATGTACAAGGCATAACCCTTTTTAAATTATATTATCTTAAACGCAGAAGGTCTTATCAAGCACACCTTGCCCAGGCAAGTCTCCTGGGGAGCTCGTCTGGAGTGAGCACTAAAGTGGCCATGGGCTGCGGGTTTGGTGGAGCCATGCAGAGCCGCCCTATCTGCCAGCATCAGTGCTGCAACAGTCTCACTAGAGGGAGCAATTTATTTTGAAATATTAGTCAATATTAGCTCAGTGCTTAGCTGGGCCACCAGTGGGTCAGAATTAAGAAGGCTGTTCTGAAGCAAATAGGCATTTTAAGATAAGGAAACAAACCAGAGGAATGGAGAAAAGACAGCACTAATTAAAAATCCTGATTTCTGAAACTACAAGTTGTGAATGAGAAAAGGAATCTGTGCAGCACATGGGAATGATTTCTTTTATGTTGTTTTTCATGCTGAAACATCTACAGTAGAGTTTCTGTCCCTGTTTCTAGTAGAGATCTCCACTTTCAAGGGATTGCAGATCATTTTTGTTGACATTTGATGTGAAATTTTTCTTTTACTTTAAAAGATGCTTAGAGTTATTCTCTTTTTTAATCATAGTCTGTGAAAGGAAATAAATTTCCAGATGCATCAAGATTCTTAGATGTATTGCTAGCACTCAGGCTCTCTCAACATTTCCACCTTAAATCGTTATTTACTGTTGAGTCATAAACACTTTTCTGTAAACATTTATTTAGTTCCTGACAAGGTCTCCCCTCCAAAGGGAGTAAGCGAGGGGTGTTACTGTGCAAAAAAAAAAAAAAAAAAAAAAAAGGGGGGGGGGGGGAGGAGGGGTTAAAATATTTTTTAACAATGTATTTTACTGATGTGTTCTAAATCTGTCACAGTTCTATGTTGCCCTTATTCAAAATCTGTATCTGGGTAAGTTTGTTCTGGACTTCTACAGTGCCTAGCATGGTAAGGTTCTCAGAGACCTGAGGCACTGCGGTGTAAGCAAACAATACAGATTTAATACTGACTGTGTTTATGCAGCCTGACCCCAAGTACCTCTTAACTCCTGGGTCCTGCTGATGGCCTCAGCTATGTCTTGCCTCTGTGCTTCAATGAAGCATGGGGACGCAGTCTCTCTGCATCTCCAAAATGATCAGCTTTGTGCATCTGTGGGAGTGCAGAAGATAGCTCTTTGTTTCATGTCCCAAGCAAAGAGTTACTGGATGCAAAATTACTTAATCTGTTTGTTTCTGTGGGTCTTGGATACAGCTTTTAAAAGCCCTAAGCTTAGCATCTGGTCCACAAAAGAGTAATTTTTTGTATATGGGGCAGCAGCCATGTGATAAAATTTATGGAACTGGAGCTGAAAAGGTCTACATATGAGCAGCATGTTAACATCACTATCCCTATTAAATTTTACAATACAGCACTAGATCAAAGTTATAATTATTAGCAGAAATTATCAACATCGCAGTTATGTTTGGTGATCATGTTGGCTCTGTGCTTTACCCAAGCAGTAATCAATTTTTACTTCTCAAATTTGATTTATGTAGACGACTGACTTACAATTACAGCTTTGCTGCATTTCAGGAGGCTGCACGCAGGCTGGATGGAGATATGCACTCCTCTGTAGGCACTGGCAGTGTACTGGTACAGAGAGCACGATGTTATGCTTAAGGAAGCTGCACTTGTGATACTGAGAGATCCTGGACCTGAGCACCATTTGTCATAGCCTAAGGAGCTGAAACAGAGTTTGAGGAAGAGAAGAGGAAAAGAGGGATGGTGCAATATTTATCTCCATCATATCCTGGAAAAACAATCTTTCTTTTGCAGTCATGGGCATTTTACTGTCAAGAAAATAAAATCTCAGTTTTCACTGAAAATTTTTAATAAGAATGGCAAGCACAAGCAAATACAGTTTTAGGGCTTCCCTTAAATATGAATTAATATTGGGAGAAAATAACTTTCTGTAGTCTTAATCTCTACTAATCCACAGTATTTTTTCATTTTGATACCAGACTGAGATTTTCTGGTAATACTTCACACAAAAAAAAATCCAGTCCTTTTTTTTTCCCCCCTAGTTGCTTTAATCTACAGGTGAATGGAGATTTAGTAGATGTGGCATCAGGCAAGGAGGAAGTGAAATCTGACAGACTGACAGAACATGACTAATAATTAGTTCATGCATAAACCCTTTTTGTTAGCAGTGATGTAACTCCTTTGCTGAGTGAGCAATGAAAAATCTATTTGGTTCTTTCAGCAAGATACTGAAGCATGAGCTTAATTTTAACTACATGGATAATGACACCGAGTTGATATTCCCAGTATTAGAAATTAAAAAATATTAGCATCTTCAGTTAATTACTCAGAGATCTCCCACTGCTTTGAGAAAAAAATCCCAGAAAGAAAATTCTGAATTCTAAGAGAAGTTTTAAAAAAAAAAAAGAATTAAGGTGGTCACAAATTGCCTTCATGTGTTACCTCTCCAGCTTCCCATCACTTCTAGTGTCACCAATCACGGTATATATATAGTTCTGTTGTCTTACAATTATTGCAGTGCCTATCTTCATTGCATGTGGTCAAATAATCCTTTTGTAACTGGATGGTTGGTTGTACTTAGAGAGCACATCATGCTTAAAAATGGCTTTTGCAGCATAGCTGAGCTGAAACAACAGCACCAGCCTATATTCTGAATTGCTTAGTTTCTGTTAGTGAAAATCCAGAGTGCCTAAAGTCACAAGTTCTGTATGTAAAGTGAAAGTGATCCTTTAATATTTAATAATTCTCTTACACTTACTTGTCTATCTCACAAGAACTTCCTTATGAACTAAGGATTAGTAGCTGCGTCAACAGGGTAAAGTTAGCCCTCAGCATATTTATGATTTTATTTGTTACTCATTAAAACGTGCTGCCGCTTTGGTGGGAATTGAGTTTCTTAATGTGACAGACATCTCAGGAAAACCTTAGAAAGCTCTGTTCATTTAAAATGTGGGATATTATGTGTAAAAACAAAAATATGACCTATTAAAAAAGAAGCTTATTGTATTATTTCCAATCCTGAACTTAAATTCCTGCTTTCTCTGCACATTGTTGGAGGAAGGGAGGTTAAGCTTGCACAGTCACCAAGCTATGTGCAATTCACACGGCCAGAGTGCTATACAAAACCCACAAAGGTATCAAGTAATCAGTTCTTTGGAGGAAAGTGGGTTCATCTATTTCTGCTATAAGAAGAAGTAGTGCTTTGCAGAAAGCCCTTTGCCCTTTGCCATGTGAATTAGCAGTGCGCTGCTGGTAATCTAAGTGGATTAAAAAGGAGTAAAGACTCCTAGTCCATGAAAGCCTGCTCTACAGGTAGATTTTGTACAAGTGTAACTGTGTAGGTTGCGTGGGAGACTTTACAGGGAAGCACGAGGGGGGTCTTTTAACTGCGTCTACAGCTTCTGGTATCAATTCACTTACAGTGTCAGGAAGGTGCTTGCAATTCATTCCTTTTCCTGGCGAGGAATAATAATACCAGTATGGGGTCTTTATGTTGGTATAATGGCAGCCACGATGTGGGGGAAGAGGGGAAAGCTTGTGCTGGTGCTCTTATGACCGAGCAGTCGCCACAACACAGCTTCTGTGTGCAGACAGGGCCGAAACAGTGAATTTCCCAAGAAAGACAAGAGAGACTTTCTGCAGCTATAAAGCACTGGGCTTAAGAGTTTTGCTGGTGAGCATATCTGGGAGCTTGGCATGCTGACTAGATAAATGTTTAAAAATAAGTCTAGTGCCCAAGTTGACAAGCTTGTGCCTTCTTGAATATATTTATTTGAAGAAGAAAATGGATTTATCTGGAAGCCTACTTCATTTGATTCAGGCTCTCATCGGGGATGTAACGCTGACTTGCCTTTTTCCTTACTCACCTGAATATTTTTGGTATCTGGAGACAAAGAAGATAAAGAAGGTTGTACTCTATTAATCACCCTTCTCTTTGTTCTCAAGCTACCTTTCTTCCTTCTATCCCTCCCCCAAGCACACCTCCCTTGCCAAGTCTTTAGGAAAAAAAAAGTAATCACTGCTATATTCTTTCAGGGACTCTAGCACTTACTGGTACAACATGTAACACTTGTGTCTGATTAGCTTTGTTGGTATCTGAATGGGAGCCAGTAAAGAAAAGGAAAAAAAAAACAACATAAAAATGGAATTTTATAAATAACAGATGTGAGCTTTTTCATGAAAAAATGTTTTGTTTTTAAAATGTTCAGAGTTTTAAAGGAAAAAAAAAAAAGAAATCTATTTGCTTATTTTGTTTTTCCTTTTTTCTTTTGCTCCTGTCTCTATTTTCCTGAGGGTAGAGGGCAAATAAAATTTTCCAGGGGAAAGAAAAGAAAGGAAAAGTATTGGCTTTGTTTTTAGCATGGTAAAATGAGCACAGAAAGTCTGGAGTCCAGAAGATTGCACAAAACTAGGATACCTCAGAGCTGACACTATTCTTTGGGTACTCTCCACTACACGGTACAAATTCTGCTGGCATTAATTACCAATAACACGTCTAGCAGTTAGTGGGGTTTAAAGAAATAATTTTGCAGAAAAGTAGTATTTTTTGGTGTTCCCTTAGAACCAATACTTCTTATAGCGTCCCACTCTGTTACTTGAAGATCTGAGTAGCGTGAAAATGGAGCCAAGCAGAAAGCTGCTAAAGCAGCTCCCCACATCTTTCTCCTTTAGCCATCATAACAAGTAAAAATGTCCGTGCATGAGTGTAAAACTGCTTATGTGCAGACATAAGCTACTGGAGGCCAACACTCACTTGCAACACAGTCACATCTTTCCTGGGCCTACTGCAGCTCCAAGCCACAAGTGGAGTGTTTTGAACATCAGGGCCTTGTCCTGACATGGTCTGAGGACATCACTGAGACACACACTTGCATTGTGGATGTCTAAAGCGCTCCTAGTCCTGAGAATGTAGGCTTCGAGGCTCCTCAGCTGTGTAGTTAATCAGTTGGGCATAGCTGCTTTCCACTGTGCAGATGGAGATCTCTTCTAACCACAAGCCATGTTGTCACCTCCTCTATCCATGCTGCTTGCCCGCTGCTAGCACTTACAGACTCCAGGAAGGATACAATCCATTGCGGTTCTTTGCAATGCCATGGTGCCTTTGTCGGTGCTGGCCCCCATCTGGGCATAACCATCCAAGCTCTCTACCATCTCTGTGGAGAAAGTTCTCAGCCCTGGGTTCATAACACTTCAGTGCATATTTCATAGAGAAACTGGAGACTGATGAACGTTGGCAGAGGCACATATAACCTTCAGAGAAATACTGCACAGCTCTAACAAGTCTCTCCAGAGTATGTACAAATTGGAATATTGCAATTTTTTGGCTGATATTATGTAGGAAAGCAAAGGGCATGTTCCTGACATCAGAGTAACCTTGTCAGCAAATTCACATGCCTGCTCCTGAGCACACACAGATCAGTGCTTTGCAGTCAGACAGAGGTGTTTTTCTCCCTTTGGAAAATGAGCCAACTATCAGATTAATTTCATTACCCCTGCAAATAATGGCTGAGCCATTTCTGCTGAATCTTTAACCAAAAGATAAATAAATCATCAACCAAAGATAGACATCCTTCAGGGATGTTTTTAGCATGAAGGAAAGTATGGAAAAATTTTGACTGCCTAAAATAGTCTTTTACAAAAGGAAACTCCACATTCTTATGGATGAGATGCAGTGCTATGTTTCCCAGTAACCGCGTTTACTATTACAAGCATCTGTGCCACACCTTTTGTCAAAGTACTTCTTCAAGGAAAAGGAAAAATGTTTCATAAGTAGTGAGTTAAAAATAATCTTGTTCTTCTTAACCCATTAGCAGTTAGTATGCTTGCGGGTGGGATCTTCCCCCAGCTGCTCAGATCTCATTACTCAAAGGACCTTCTGCCTGTCTTCTCCTCCCTTGCAAAGACAAATTAAGCTGTCCTTGTTCCTTTCTCATCCTCGCCTTCTCTTATGGTGAGGGGATTTTACAGTCCAGAAGCCAAATGAACTGCAGGCAAAAGTATCACTGCATCCTCTGGTGTTCGGAGGTGTCTGAGAGAAGACCTGTGACCAAAGGCTTCATCATGGACCAGCATCCTCCTGAAGCAGCCATGGTTAGCAGCCTCCTGGGAATGTAGTTCCTATGCAAATCTTTGTCAGTGACATCTTATCCACTGAATAATATGATCCCTTCAAATTCCCTGAGCTCACTGGTGATTACCTGGATTCATAGAGGAAAAGCTTCTCCCAAAATTTGCACGAGCAGATCTTTTTCTTCTGAATGCTATTCCCTGGAGGTTCAAGGAATGGGGTCTCTGGCAGAAGAAGAATTGCTGTGTGAAGTAGAAGTCATCGTTCCCTTTTGCGTACAAATGCACTGAGGTGGGGAGGTTAAGTGACTTACCCAATGTTACAGAGCAAGCAACTGGTAGAGGAGAAAAAGTAATCTGGCACCCTGATTCCTATTTGTCTCTAGTTCCTATTCTTTCCCTCTCTGATGCTTTCAAATCTGTAGTTAACATTGCTATAATGAGTTTAGGGATGAATGAAAAATAAATATTTTTTCTTGTGAGGAATAAAGATGAGTTGATTTTGCATAGTTGTAAAATTTAGTTATGTATAAAGGATTCTTTATAATAGCTATTAGAGTGTTTGCAGGATTTTCTTGGGGCGGAAACATCAGAAGAAGCATTGCTTTGAGCTAATCATTTAGCAAAGGACAAAGATGCCTTAGATTGCTGACTCGTCCTATAGTTAATGGTTCTCTCAGGCTTTTCTCTGTCGAATGTGGCAACTATGACATCAAACGTTATCTCTGTAAACACATGCCAGCTTAAAATAGCACATGGGTGTGGGGGGGAAGAGTGTCTTATCCCATATTTTAGCCATGATTTTGGTCACCAGCATATTCCTCTCCCCACAGAATAAAATAAACTTCAAAAGATTCAAAATTAACTTCCCAAAAGTTAATTTTAAAAAATAAATGACCTATCCAACAAACCATTATGCTTTAAAGTTAGACACCTTAGGGGGGTCATGATCTGAGTGCATAAAATATGGAGTTCTGATTTCTGGGATGCCAGAACTGGTGTTGTGACATATTTTTTATGCAGCCTCACTATGGACATGAGGGCAGCAGCAGCTATTAGACCTTTTTTTTCCCCAAGGATTTGGCAGGACAGCAGACTGGCAGGTCAGAGAACCAGACAGTTTTGTTGATTTGCCACTGCTCTGCCATGTGACCTTCAGCAAGTCTTTTCACTTTTCTCTCACTCTGCTTCTCCTCCTGCAGTTTGCCTTATCTATTTAAATGGCAGCCCTGATGAGCAGGGAATTTCTCACCTAGCTGAATGTGGCCACGTATCCTTGGGATTACTGCACTGCAAAACCAGCGAGTTTCACTACCAATTTGAAATACTAGTATAAAATTCTAAGTGGCTGTTTTTTTTCAGGGAGTTCTCTGTGCTTCAGCTCTGCTGCTGTTCCCATCAAGGAACTGTGATGTGGCATCACCAAAGCTTTCCAGAGAGGTTTTTGGAGGCAGCACAGAGCAGGGCTGGCCACACTGAGGCTGCTGAACTGCACTGCTCCTAGGTGCAAGTCAGATCCACACTCATGCTGGGGTTTATCAATGAAGATGAGGTGCTTCTAATCCTGGCTGTGAGTGAAAGTGTGCTCAGTGCTCTTGTGAAATGCCTAATGAATTAGAACAGGTATGGGTAACTCAGATTTGCCATGCATGCATGCCATGACAATGGGACATCTCTCCTGTATCAATGCACAGTAACCTCAAATATCCATTTAGTGGAGGATTTGCATGTTTGGCACTTGCTTTTGTACGTTAGGAATTGTATAAAGTGAAAATCACCCCAGGGACAGGCTTTTCTCCGTTCTTCATGGCATGTTGCTTGCAGACATCTCTGTGCAGGCAATCTGTGCTGTCTGTGGGGCTGTCTCCTAAGTCAGGGACTGCATGTGATGGACAACGCTGCATGAAAACTCTGTATTCCCCCCAGATTCATGGTATTAAGTGCAGGTTGGAATGGGGTAATTTTCTGGATGTTAAACCATGATTTTTGGATGGAAGTGATGTTTTGTTCAGGGATATAAAATGTGCTGCATCTTATGTTGACTTTGGCCTAACTAAATTACTACATTTGTAAATATGCCCAGAAATATCTAATACATTTTACTAGCCAGGCACAAGCTGTCAGCCTGCAGCACATCCGTAGCAGAGCAGTTTCCTCAGCGTTCTTCCTCTAAATGAGACAAATGCCCAGATTTCAACAGTTCACTACCCAGACCAGGATTGCTTACTGCAGGTCTCAGCAGAGATGTGCCCACCTACCCCATCAGCATAGCGTGGGGCTGCAGCATCCTTTCCCCAGCCAAGCACTCACGTCCCCCCTCCATCTGCAGCCTGGAAGAGACTGGGCAGAGGAGTGCAGTTATGCCTTCCTCTGGCAAATGCCAGAGCTTTCTGCCTGCAGTTCTCCCAAGCCAGCTAACAGCTGGAGTTCTATCCCAGTCAGGAGGCAGCTCTTGGAGGAACATCTGGCTCCAGTGTCTATCTTGTCTGCTGCTCCTTTGCACATCTACTTCCTTGCAAAGAGATTAACGTGGAGAGCAGGAGAGGAAAACAGGAGGTTCTTCGGGATGCTTAGAGAGAACCACTCCTCTGCACTGCCAGGCAACACTAGTGCATCTCCTACAAAAATACGGCACTTAAATAAGGGAGATAATGAGATGTGATTGCTTGGTCTTCTGCTATGTATTTTCAATGTCTCTGGCATTTTGGAAAGCATACACGCAAGGATACTGTGTGCGGCACAGAGGGGGAAACCTCACAGTGCTTCTGGAGCTGTATTAAACACTAATCAGGGATGCCAGTCTGCCCAGCCTTGCAGATGGAACCCCTATCTTGCAATCTGTCCCAGAAGAAGCTGATGGCAATCTTCTGAGAGACTCATATTGCCTGGTGTGAATAACAGACTTGTGTTGCCTGGTGTGAATAACAGTGGCTGTGCCCTCTCCAACAATTTCCAAATAAGTGCAAGCCGAATGAGAGAGGGGAAGAACAAAGGACACTGCTGTGGGGCATTAGATTTGAGGGGAAAAAAATGTGATTTTGTGGTCAGTCAAATATGGAATGTGCTGATGGTTCCTTAAGATTTTTTAATGGAAAAATCATAAGCTGCAAATAGTTAAATCAGAGTCTCTATTTCTCAGCAAACATCTTAAATTACACATAAAAATCTCTTAAACACCTCAGCTTAAGGGAGGCCCTGGCTAGCTTGAGATCCTTCGCCTTTTGGGGATTTCACAGCAGACCACCCACTGGGAAAATGAGGAGCTGGCATTGTCGCCACGGTGGCACTTTTGCTGGAGACAAGCCTCTGAAATGCTGCACTCTTTTCCTTGGGGAGATGAAATGCAAGTGTCTAACATGGTGCGTGTGATTTGACAGAGCAGGGAGGCATAAATCACTCCCGGCACTGCTTTCTTTAAGCTATTAGGTGCTCTATTTACATGTGCTTGGACCAAATGTCCTGCTTTGCCCTGCTACTTACATGTAATGTAATCAGCCTACACTTGTGCAAATAAGTCTAAAGTTTCACGCAGAGATATGCAGTACGCTGTAAATGCCTTGTCTCAGATAATGAGCAAGTTGTATTAATTATTATAAACCTGTCCCAGCCTATTAAAGTCTTTCCTTAATGATGCTGTGGTGAGGTGGCTGCTTCCCTGTGAGTCAGCAGCTCCTGCACCTCTCGGATGGAGCCCTTTGGTGTGCTGGATGCAGGCGGGCGATGTCAGGCGGACGGGTCTACATGCCACTTTGCCCAAAGAGCCTTTCAAGAAGATTGTGCTCTTAGCTGGATGAAAGGCCTGGAGCTGAAAGTGCTAATCTTACTTATGCCAATAAAGCAACACTAACTAAAAGGAATGTGTGCATTATGCCCCGTAAGTGCCCTTTGCTAGGTAGAAATTATGGATGCGCTGTCCATATACTGAAGTGTTCTTCCCCACCAAGTCAGCTGAGCATTTCACAAGAACCAATGTGCTTTTATCTTCGCACCTCCGGGAAGACAATTCTTATTCCAGTTCATGTAAGAGTAGGCAAAGGTAGCACACAGCAGACTACACATGAACCAAGCCTGCATGCCATGCGAATCATGCACTGCTTAGAAATACCACTCCTGAAGCACCACAGACCCTTTAAACATCTCTCACTGGCCTGACCTTGTACTGATGCCTGAAATACGCACAAGCTCCAGCACCTTGAGTTTAGCTGGCTCTGCAGCTGCACAGCCACTCTGGCACCATTTGGGGTGAGCCTTAGGGCTGCCCTGTTGTAGGATGGGTGGTAGCACCGCTACTACCCTGCATGGCAGCGTGTTAACCAAAGGGCCACTCAGCCAGAACAGCACACCCAACACTATGTCCCCAAGAGTTAAGTAGCATCAAACCAGCATGATCTGCAGTGAATGTCAGATGCAGTCCTGAATTCCTCTCCTGGGTATCAATAACCGCTTTGTGTGATTTTATGCTTTTCACTCACTTGACTGCAGCCCCAAGATGGGTATCTCCCAATGGACAAGGTTTTTCTTTGTCCCACTGGGTACAGCTCCCTGGGCTGGGATCCTCCAGAGGGAAGTGCCCACATGTCCCTCTAATGCAAATTATGGCAGTGCTGACCATGTGGTTTTCCTCTTAGTGCCTCTTCTAGGCTATGCCACGCTCATCATAATGGTCTTGGGTTTGTAATAATCAAGATATCCATGGTGGGCCTTCTGCCCACATCTCCACGCACTCTACTTTCGTGTAGATATGAACTTAATTTTGCTGTAAAATTACTCAGGTGCCATAAAGAGTAACGATGAATAGAAGATGGGAACCATTGTCACCATTACAGAAACTGCATCAAGGTCACAAGCTCAGCTGTCCCATTTTCCCTCCACGAGTTTATTTCAACCAGATATTTTTTAAGGAAGAAAAAATCTGCCATTAAAAAAAAAAATCATTAAAATGCAACTGATTGGATGCCAAAGAACAGGACTCATCACTCCTATAACACACCCCACAAAGCTGCTCCAGACAGCGTATTGCCTTATTTGTATGACCTCGCTTTGGCTTCAGTGGCATTGCATTCAGCAAAGTCTGCTGCTCATGACAGCTTCCACAGTGGAAATCCCCCAAGAGCCAGAACCAGATCTCCTTTTCAAGCTGCTTCATCTTTTCTTCTTTCTCCTCCTTTGGCCTCATTTATCCCACCAGAAAAGAAAAGCATCAGAAGTGTTTTGTGATTTGCAACGCATCTGGTTTCTAGCACGGGGCTGTGGTGTGCTCTGCTCGTGCCGTTCTTCCGCAGCCCACGGACGGGTCTAGCAGTGGAGCTTGTTCCTGATGCAGCACAGCTCCTGCTGACTTCCTACGCGTTATCTGAACCTGGAAGCTGATGGGATGTAACACAGACGTACACACCCCATTGGGTTGAGGAGCGCCTTGCAGTCGCTTCCCTTTCCAGAGCAAGGGGAGAGCAGCACGCTGAGCACGGCAGATCCGTGATACTGATGTGTGAGCAGTGCTCGCTGGGGGCCCGCAACTGCATTATTTATGTCCTTGGCATTTCCAGCTCTGCCCAAGGGGATCTGAGCCGTCTCCAGCGGCAGTGTTTGTCCGTCGCCAGAACGAAGTCTGCTATTGTCACAGAGAGAGCTGTCAGAGCTGCGCTCCAGCTTCTGAAGTCTTTTTGTTAGACAGAAAAATGCAGCGTTCCCTATGCCACAGACAATTAAAAGGAAACACCCATCAAGACGCTGAGAGTCTACGACTGTCACTAAGCCGCCATGAGGCTGGGTAATGAATGGCCCTTTTTGTCCAAAGAACACCAGCAGTGACAGCAGGAGCCATTTTTTCTGCTCTATATGGGGCCGGGGTGTTGGGTGGCAGCTCAGGTATGTGGGCCAGGACCTTGGGATGGGACCTGTGCTCCAAAACATCCCATGCTCCCATGGCTTTGGCCCTCGGGGATGACTGTCGCCCACAATTCACTGAGGATGCCACCAGCCACCCTCCTTTGGCAATCCCAAACTCCCAGTCTCCCAGCTCAGCCCCCAGCTACACTCACATCAAGTGGGCAACAGTGTCCCATAACGTCCAAATAAACCAGGGGACAGAGGTGGCCCAAGCGCTGGCATTCACAAAACATGGGACGCATTTCTATCTCTGGACAGCTATTTCCTAACTGTAACATGACTTGATACCACTTTCAAGCCTTCATTTGTTGTTACTCGTATTCATATACTTGTGTGTCTTGTTTTCTTTTGCCAAACAAGTTTATTAAAAAATGTTCTTAGACTGATAGTACTCATGGTAGGAATTTCTGTTCTGGGGGAAGAATACCAGAGTTGGAGGTTTTGCCAGCAGGATGTGAAAGCTGAAGGAAATAACAATGACTGGGGCTGGAGATTTGTCACAGCAAGTTAGAATGCAAAAATTTACAGTCTGGCCATGAGACAGACCAGGCTAAAGCTATGAATTTATAGGAAGCATTGCCAAAAGCTGGATATTATTATTTTAATCAAACTCTGTTTTACTTTGCACTGAAAAAAATGCAAATTGCCGGAGATTTTGGCTCCGCGAATAGAGGATAAAGGGCAGAAGAGCCACCTCTGCCTCCACGGCCCTTCCCATCCCGGCTGAGGAGTGGGAAGCACGCATGACCTTCCCCAGAGAAATGATGGGAATCCGCCCCATCCTCGCGGGAGGAGCTGCTGCTGCCTGGGAACTGTTCTCCTCTCGGCGCTGCCGGAGCAGCCCCGAGGACTTCAGAGGGCACCGAAAGGGCCGTCCCCGCTCACCCGATGTGCACGAGGTGCTCCGCAGCTCTGCGCACAGCTCGGGGGGCTGAGAGCAGCAGCCCAGGTGTGGGGCTGCAGATCCCTGTGCAGTGCTCTGCAACGACTTGTGCTTGTGTTGTCCCGATGACCTTAATTGTTGTCTTGGGTTTTTGTTTAATTGAACGAAAGGCAAGGCAAGGCAAGAGTTCTCTCGGCTTTTATCTCAACAGTACGAGGTCGAGATCTGCTAGAAAATCACTTGCCAGACCTCTGGATCTCTGTTTGCACAGAAGTAGCCACTTATATTTATTGCTTTACATATGGCCACAATCCAGCAAATCACTCAAGCATGCGAATAACTTTTAAGCATGGAAGTAGTCCCTACGAGCCCGAGCACCGCAGCCGCACTGAATACACACACGGAGCGATGGGCCCGGCCTCACTCTCGACTTTCCCATTCCCCCACAAACCGTACAGGACGAGGCTTTGTACAGTGGGTTCTTCTCCCTCTTCCCCCCTCCCCTCCTTCTTCCCCGCACAAACCTCAGCTGCAGCGGTATCGATCCCTGCGTGCTCATCGATCCCCGCCCATGGGGCTGCACAGCACCGCGCCGCATTGGGATTAAAAAAAAATCTTTTTATTTTCCTTTTAATCCAGAGAAAAACACGTGACAACTGGGCACGGCGGGGCCAGGCCGAGGTGCATAGGGTCTCGCTGCTGTATGGGGCAGCTCCCGTAAGCCATAAGCAGGCACCCAGGGGCGTGCGGGACCGGGGTTAGGGCCGCGGGCAGCGTTTGGGGGCAGGGTGGGAGGGAGCGGGGTGGCGGATAGGTACTCCATCGCAGCGGCAAGACGCAAAGCCGAGAGCGCTGAGTGCATACAAGGATTTATAGGTGGCCTTTACGGGACGTTTTGCTAGAACCTGCGAGATGATTCGTTTTGCTCCGTGGCGTGTGGGGCCGGTTAATGTTCAACGCGGCCGGGCTGCCAGCCGGGCCAGCTCCCTGCGCATCGCCCGGCGGCCGCGGGAAGGGGCCAAACCCCGCCGGAGCACAGAGGGGCCGTGCTGGGGGTCCGCCCCCGCCACTGTTATCGGGCGCTCTACGGCGCACCCGCGGGAGCATCCCCGGGCCCGGGCCGGCCGTGGACGATGCTCCGCGCTCACACAGCCCCAACACCGCTCGGACGGGGCCGAGGCCGAAGGGCTGCGGCTCTTCCTCAGCGCCGCCGCGGCCCCTGAAGTTGCGGCTTTTTCTTCTTATTAAATTTACCTTTTGTCATTTCTTCCTGTTACTATTTTCCTTTTATTATTTACCCTTTTATTACTATTTTCCCTTTTATTATTTTTTCCTCCCCTCCCCCCCATTATTATTATTTTTTTTCCCTTTTATTATTCGTTCCTTTCGGTGTTTTTCCTTCCTACTACTTCCCCTCGCATTATTTTCCCCCGGTTTCGGGCCGGCTTTGCGATGCGTCCATCCTCCGCCGGCGGTTCGGGCCAGGCGAGCCGGGGCCGCAGGCCGGGGTTCACCTCCAGCTCCCTCCACATCTCCCATTGGAGCCCCGCTCGCACGGTGCCAGCCACAGGGACCCGTCTCCGAATCTCAGCCCCGACCTTGCGGCGGGCGGGAGGTGTCCGGGACCCCAAGGGAGAAGGCGAGCAAAGGCCCCCCGGCAGCAGGGGTCGAGCACGGAGCTGTACACACACTGCTCCCTGCAGGCGCGGAGCTGCCCTGAGGCTCTGCCTCGGACAAGCGAGAGCCGAGCTCGCGAAACGCGGCCTCCAACACCTTAAAAATGAAAATAAGAAAAAAGTAAAGGTTTTGCCGCCGGTGATTTAAGAGCGAGAGGTTCTTTTTCTTTTCCCCTCTTTTTTTCTCTCCCGAGGAGAAGACACGAGTGTCTGCGGCAATTAATCCCGCAGCGGGTTGCATTTACAAACCCAGGATGAAGCGATCCATTAACCTGGCGCCGCGCGGAGCTCCGGAGGTGCAAAACCATTGCAGCTCGGGGTTAAGGACCGTTCAGTCCTCGGGGCGCACTGTGCCCACGCCGACACAACTACAGCGCGGTTACCCGCAGGGGGAAACCCACACCCCGACTGCACCAAGCCCCAGGGTGCCCCCCACCATCTCCTCACCAGCGCATCTTGCGCTCCCGCTGCGCGGAGTGCGGCGCTGGGGGGAGTGGGCTGTGCCCCTGCCCGGATCGCCGTGCTGCGGAGTGTCTTTCCGAAAACTCGGCCGGGCTCGAATGCCGGCTGTTTTCCCAAGGAAGTTCCTTCCCTCCCAAAATGCCGATGGGTCTCGCAGAGGAGTGAAAAGTTTCTTTAATTTCGGAGGTGTAGAAAGGGGCAGGTATGGGAGATCTGCGCGTCCGGGAAAATAAGGGGCCGGATGAGTGCGTGTGAGCGAAAATAACGCGGAGAGACAAGAGAGGGACGATGGCACAGCGCGGAGCCCTGCGCTGACCCAGACGAGCCGTCCCGCCGCGCATCTCGTTGCGGCCCGGCCCTGCGCGGGCCCTGCGCACGCCGCCGGCGTTCAAAGTACGCGGAGAAGGCGGCCGAAAACAAAAGAGCGCGGCGGCACCGCGTTGCCCCGGCGGCGGAGGGGCTGCGCGCCTCTGCGGGGGCTGCGCTGGGGTTGCGCGGGGTTTGCGCGGGCCGCCGGTGCTGTGGATTAGGATGTGGATTGGGAGCAGACGGCGCTGCCCGCTCGCACGCCCGGCGCGGGGGCCGCACAGCAGGAGCCGGGAGCGGCCGTGCCGAGGGGCGGGGGG